>CM059192.1:49759115-50226615 GCA_030323885.1 Branchipolynoe longqiensis
CATTTTGGGACACAACAAACTGCCTTTGCAGTTCAGACTAGCATCACCCTGGTCCCCTACTCTCCCCACACATACTTGGTTCATTTAAACATAAAAACTAAACAAAGTTGTGCTTGGAGAGCATTTGTCGGAGTACGAGCAGTGTCCCAGCGAGCTATAGCTGGTCCCTTTAATACAAGTTGCATATATTGAGGATCTGTCTAGTCTGCGTTTTATTTTGAGGCTATGTAGGTTGTTTAGTTACGGAAGTCACCGTCGATATTAGTGGCGCTTCAGGGCATCAACAAGGAAACCGCACGTATGCAAAGGTTCGGGGACCAGGTTACCATTCGCGCATTGATTCGCGTGTTTTGGGGATCACATTTGATGCCAACAAGTTAAACCTAACTATTTAAATCAATGTTACGTGTAAGGATATTAGCGGTATTTGAAGGTATCTAAATGACCGTCATTTATCTAAATAAACTCAAGTTCACAGAATATGGCACAGATGCGCATTATATTCCTGATACGAAATGACCGAATTACACCTCACCTACGTCGCCATGGAAAATTGAACTACTTGCAGCGTCATTAGTAACCGGTGTCAAGAAACTAACGTGTCAAACTGACACTAGCTGTGCGGATTTCCGCATTTTTAGCTAGGTTACTAGTGACAGTACCTACTAATCATGCATAGGGGACCGAATGGTCTACGCTTGTCATATGCAAGGACTGGAAGCGATCTTCCAGTACTGGGCAATGGCAGGTAAGAACATTTAGAAACCTCGTGTCTTGATGTGACCGATCACTGACAATGCGAGTGTGACAGTCACAGTGACAAACTCACAAAGTGACACGACGAATATAGCCGTGTTTACACGGGGAATTGTGAAACGATGTAGACAAAGCGATTCATATGAAGCGTTTTGGAAGCGTGTTTACACGGCGGAGTTGAAAAGTGTGTCGACGCCGGGAATCAGCAGGCGCCTGTAGCCGGCTAGCACTGCTGTTTGTTTTGTTTACACTTGGTGATTCGACGCCGATGTTGCTGCTACGGTAATATCGCTTGGAATTTAAGGTTAATTTAATTAAATTTCATTATTTGAGGATGTAATTCTGTTAAATATGATCGCATTTAATAGATTTCGGCCTAATTGGGCCCTAACACTGCCGGGTACAAGCGATTAGTTACTGCTCCATCTGTTGCTGGCAAGCCCTACTATTTTATACTATCGCCGCCCGGGAACCAGCTGAATCGCTTCAAATAAACCACCTCCCGAGGTGGTATAGATGAGGCGTTTCATATGAAGCGATTCAGCCCTAAAACGCCACAGAACCGCGTCTACACGGCAAATGTGAGTCGATCTAGGCAAGGCGTTTCATATGTGGCGTTTTAAATCTCCCGTGTAAACACAGCTTATGATGTACTGACACGACGTACTTACATGTACTTAGTAAAACACTCAAACGGGCTCCTGTTTCTCACCCATCTTATTTGGGACATTAATGTGTTTTGTATATGGAAGAACTTACCAAGAATTCACCGCCTGTCCACTTCAATCCCCAGCACATATAATCTAGAGTAACACTAACAGACCGAACTGGATGATGCCTGGTTGGAAAACAAATGAAGTAAAGGCACTGACTAAAGCTGAAACTTGCTGGGTTGCAACTAATTCCACAGCCAGTCTAGATCTAACATATATGGCGTCGACACACTTTTGAACTCTTAAATTAACTTAATGTTAATTCAACAATTGTAATGCACCGCCATAGATGTGCGGGTGCAGGTGTGTGTGGAGCCGTGCATAAAGCCCCTGTCACACATCACCGGATTGGAGGAAACGGAAAGAAACCGAACAAAGTCCGTTGATAGTCCGGTTTGTGTCCATACAAGTTTTGAACATGCACAAAACTTGGAACGGATGCTGCCGGATTGATGTCTACGGTTCTTGTCTGGTTTGAGTTTGTTTCGTCATTTGGCTATCCGTTCATGTCCGTTTCATGTCCGTTCGTCCAGCAGCCTTTGACCCGATATCGCAACATTTTTGCACATTTTAATACATTTTGATACTTATGACGCCCGGACTAGACAATACTGTCCGTTGCTCAATCCGGTGATGTGGGACAGGGGCTTAAAGTATGTCACGGTGAATGGGTGTGGGTGGATGGATGGTTGACCAGTGGCACTAGTGTTTCATGGAGTATTCCGTTCCGTTTCGATTTTACTGCTAACAAGCCCTGTAGTTGCTTTATATAACATGCTAATTCTTGAATATGATTATGAATGCTTAATAATTAATCCGGGGGAAGGATAGGTACAAAGATTAGATGAACACATCAATCAAAGTTTATCCAAGTTTAGTTAGCCTTTGGATATGTTTTTGAGCATGAACATTTTAAGATGTGAGATATTATTAACACTGAAGAGTTGGGGTGGGGGGGGGGGGCAGGGTGTGGTTGCTAATGTGAACATTTTAAGTTAGTCCAGACTAGATGCCATCCCCCCAAAACATGCACAGGCGCACACAGACCCCCCCCCCCCTACACACAGAGTCACACACATACACACCTACAAACCATCCCAGCTGTGTACCTTCTTACTTCATATTGATTATATTACCACGACTTTTCCGACACTCCGAAAATTGCATTTTATGTGGGTTTTTATATTTGCAATTATTACAAGTGATAGATTTCCCGTCCCCGATTTATACAAGGAAGGATTGAGGTAATTGTTTGGGTGTTTAAACAAAATTATAAAAACTCAATAGCCACCGGGCAACATCAGGTGCTCGCCGCCCCAGTTCGCGCGCCGATTCTCAATTCCAAGTAAATAAGACCGATACATTCCTCACAAGGCAGCAAGCTTATGACAACACCAACCTACCAGCGGTTAAGGCTGCGCTCAAGAAGGTAATTGTTAAGTTGTACTCACCGAGATACTTTCTCAATGGATTCTTTAAACACGCAGAGAGCTTCATTTTTCTCTTATCTGAGTGTGTTGATTGCCATAATTTTGCACATTATATCAATAGGTTTATATTAGTAAGCTGGTTATTTTGTTTTAGGGTTGCATAGTCCGATTGCTTTTGAGTTTCTGTCATTTTCTGAGATAAATGTAATAGGTTCACCGTTATAATCTACCTTACTCTAGTTTGAAGTCACTTTTAGCTTTAATGGCCAACTTCTGAGATATTTTAAATGCAAATTTGCTAAGTGAATTTTGGCAAGCACTATTCCCTTCTATGCAACGACAAATGCTTAATAAGTTCAACAGTATCTAAGTCACATATGTAGAATAAAATCTAGATAATTGTTTTGCTTTTTCAAATTTTATGTTTTCAGCTTTAACGCACATTATTTAGTCTCGGACTGTATTATACTCATACTAGTCATCGAGTAAAATAAAGTATATTTTAATAGGATAGCTAAAGCTCTTACTTATTCATTGGAAGTTGTATTTGGATTAAAATAAGTTTGATTCTTAGCAGAGTTATCCCGAATCAGTCCATGCACTGATTGGCTTCATGTGCATTGTGTATGATTTACGAATTCGAATGTATGGAATGGCCCACATTTAAAGATTTGTTTTTATTTCAAAGGAAAAAAGATAGCATGATACATCATGTATGAAAATGAAATCGTGGCTATGGAATATATTAATACTGATTCGATCTTTTTTCCCCCTTCTACCCCCCCCCCCACCGCACGCACCCCCACCCACCCACATACCAGAACTCCAGCACAGACAGTATCGATGCGATCGATATGGTCATGCAGGGGAACCTTCCAGAGAACCTTGTCGACAACGTGAGCCACCTGTCGGATAACGAGGTACACGCAAAGTGTCTGGAGCTCACTTCTCAAAACTACACGAAGCAAATGAAGCGACGAGGATATCACGAGCAGTTAGCTGTGCGCACAAGAATTCACGGCCGCCCAAACAACCCCGTGCAGATGGCGAGGCTGGCCGGACGCGACAAGCTGCAGATGTCAGGCAGCGACAAGCGTGTGCAGATGGCCGTGCAGATGGCCCGCCAGAACGCGGTGACGACGCCGACCTGACCGACTTGAGGGTGGACGGATTTGGCATTCTTCCAACAGATGCAGCCAAGGTCTCCGGCCCCAACAAGGTGTCAGTTTTGAAGATAGACGGCTCCTGCCTCAACGTTAAAAAGGTGGCCACGGTGGCGATGATTAGCCTGGATTAACAGGGACCACAGATTTCCCGGCACCGTGCTGTTGTTGGTGGCCAGATTGCTGCAGTCTCCTTTGCGCCCTACAGCAAGCAGCAGGGCCGACCCATGAAGATGCAGCAATTGGTCCAACACCCCGCACTCCCCGGCACCTGTGCCACCGGCCGTCGGCGCCAGTATCCAGCACACGGCGCCCGATGAATTAACTTAAACAAAAAAGAATGCATTGTGGAAAATGTTAAGCTAATGTGACCATCCCTTTCTTAGCGTTTTAGCGAACACATTTGAGATCTTGTGAATTAAGTACTGATTAGATTGTTAAAATTCCGTCTGTTTAATCGACTAATCTACCCCAAAACATATGTGATTACTCTGATTATTTTAGAGTAATATGCTGGTTGTCAACTACTTATATTTTTTTAACAAATTTTTGTATGTATAATATATTGTTAAAGCGGGTTATTAAAATCATATCATATTGATTTGATTAATATAATTATTCAGAGTAATATGCTGGTTGTCAACTACTTTTAATTTTTTAACAGATGTTTCTATAATATATTGTTAAAGCCGGTTATTAAATCATATCATATTGATGTGAGCAATATAATTATTTAGAGTAATATGCTGGTTGTCAGCTACTTTTATTTTTTTAAGCAAATGCTTGTATATTATATTTTTAAGCGGGTTCTTAAAATCATATCATATTGATGTGATTAATATAATTAATTTAGAATAATATGCTGGTTGTCAACTACTTTTACGTTTTTAAACAAATGTTTGTATAATATATTGTTAAAGCGGATTAATAAGATCGTACCATATTGATGTGATTAATATAATTATTTTAGAGTAATATGCTGGTTGTCAACTACTTTTTAATTTTGTAAACACATGTTTCTATAATATATTGTTAAAGCCGGTTATTAAATCATATCATATTGACGTGATTAATATAATTATTCAGAGTAATATGCTGGTTGTCAACTAGTTTTATATTTTTAAACAAATGTTTGTATAATATATATTGTTAAAGGGGATGATTAAAATCATATATTTATGTGATTAATATAATTAATTTAGAGTAATAGGCTGGTTGTCAACTACTTTTACGTTTTTAAACAAATGTTTGTACAATATATTGTTAAAGTGGATTAATAAGATCATAACATATTGATGTGATTAATATCCTTATTTTAGAGTAATATGCTGGTCGTCAACTACTTTTATGTTTTTAAACAGATGTTTGTCAAATATATTGTTGAAGCGGATTAATAAGATCATATCATATTGATGTGATCGATATACTTAATTTAGAGTAATATGCTGGTTGTCAACTACTTTTAATTTTTTAAGCAGATGTTTCTAATATATATTGTTAAAGCCGGTTATTAAATCATATATTGATGTCATTAATCTAATTATTTAGAGCAATATGCTAGTTGTCAACTACTTTTACATTTTTAAACAAATGTTTGTATAATATATATTGTTAAAGGGGATGATTAAAATCATATCATATTGATGTGATTAATATAATTAATTTAGAGTAATAGGCTGGTTGTCAACTACATTTACGTTTTTAAACAAATGTTTGTACAATATATTGTTAAAGCGGATTAATAAGATCATAACATATTGATGTGATTAATATCCTTATTTTAGAGTAATAGGCTGGTTGTCAACTACTTTTATGTTTTTAAACCAATGTTTGTATAATATATTGTTAAAGCGGTGATTAAGATCATACCATATTGATGTGATTAATATAATTATTTTAGACTAATATGCTGGTTGTCAGCTACTTTTATTTTTTAAAGAAAATGTTTGTATATTATATTTTTAAACGGGTTATTAAAATCATATCATATTGATGTAATTAATATAATTAATTTAGAATACTATGCTGATTGTCAACTACTTTTACAGTTTTAAACAAATGTTTGTATAATATATATTGTTAAAGGGGGTGATTAAAATCATATCATATTGATGTGATTAATATAATTAATTTAGAGTAATAGGCCGGTTGTCAACTACTTTTACGTTTTTAAGCAAATCTTTGTATAATAGACTGTTTAAGCGGATTAATAAGATCATACCATATTGATGTGATTAATATAATTATTTGAGAGTAATATGCTGGTTGTCAACTACTTACCAGTCTGAATTTAGGATAATGCAGTTAATCATGTAATAACATCTTTTTGAAAGAAATGTTTGTATAATATATTAAACCTGGGAAAAAACCTGGGGAACAAAAACATAGGAAAAACATAGGGGAAAAACTTGGGGAAAACATATTCATATTTAAGATAATCAGTGTTTAGCAGATTGACATGTGACACGTCCAACTTATTGATAAGCAACGGGTTTTATATTGTATTAGTTTAAGTATTTCTATTCATAACGCACCATATTGGACACACAATATCTAGTCACATCTGTTATACGGCGTAGACACTTCACCTATTTAAAGGTGACATTTGACCAGTTGTTTCGTCTATATACACTGAAGAGTTGGGGTTGGGGGTGGGGGAGGGAGGTCGCGGTGGGGTTGCTAATGTGAACATTTTAAGTTAGGTAATTTCAAATTGTTAGAAACGGCTTATGCATGACTTCCTATTACATATTATGAAGACATGTAAATCAGATCTATGAGATCCAGGTAGTTTTTAATTATGATAACTAAGGAACAAAATAAATTGGATGGAAATCTTGAATATTGTTTTAATATTATTTTACTTTATAATTGTCTGTTTCCCATCTGATAATGTTCGATTCATTGTAAGAATCAGGACTTTTCCGGTACAGAACTTTACCAGAACAAACACGTCTCTAGTAAGGTCATTTTCTAACTTCAGGACTTTCTATTTCGTAAAATGTGCGCATGGAAACAAAACATGTATGTTTTATGAAGCATTTTAATTCAAACATCTCTTTTTTCAAATAGGCTATGACTAATTTCACTGCCGGTTTTTTTTCCTTTAAGCAAATTAAAAAGTATGATAATATGACGTGTCAGTTGATCAATATCTGGATATGGCTGTAAGCCCATATTTAGCTTTAAACTAAGTTTAAATATGGAACTAAGTTATGAATCTAGGGATTAGGCTAACCAGGCCTATGTAAAGGGAGGGTAGAGAGTATATTCTCAATTAGACTTTTAGATTATTTACTATTTATATTATAATAATGATAGAAAGGAAATAAACCTATTTCGAAGACTTCAAATGCGTGGCTTCTTCGCCATTTAAACAGTTACCAGCTACTTTTACACTAGGACTAGTATAGGGTGGGGGAGACACGCCCCTCAAGGGGAAATTGCTATATTTTTGTTAAAACATGTCATATTGGTATTCTACTACCATCATATGATTGCTGTGTTATTGTATTATGTATTGCTAGATTTTTCTGATGAAAAACCAAGTTAGTAAATGTGCATTTCTTAATCAAATATTTTTATTGAAAAGGGCGTCTTGCCCCACACCTGGGCGTCTAGCCCCCCCCCCCCCAAGAACGTTATATCTCAATGTACATGAAATGAAAACTTTAACTTTAATAAAACAATAAACATGCACTTTAAAACACTTAACATGATCTTGTCTCAAATAAGTGTATACCTGTTTTTTGTTTAAATTGGGCACCAAGGTGTGACCAAAAGTGAAAAGATTAACTGATTAAATGAAACAGCAGAAGGCATTCCAAATAATAACATAATCCATGTTCATGTGAAGAATTACATGTTGTACATATGTCAGTTGACATTTTTTTTAATTTGTTAAATTTTGACCTTATAAACATTTAGCAACAAATTCGCTCACCAAGACACTAACACAAGACATGGATATATTTAAGTTTGGAAACAGATTTATTATATCTGACCAAATAAACAACTTCAGGGAAGCAATCAAACTTGGATATTCAATTCGGCGACAGGGCCTTCTTAACATGTACTAACCAACTCATAGATTCCAACACAGGTCACCACAATTGCAAGTTAACCCGCAGGCAATGAATAACTCGATTCAGCGACAAGGCCACTTACTACTAATAAACACGCAGAGGATATTTACTCCACGAGTAGAATGTCTGTATCAGATACTCGTAATCCGGGAATATAATACATGACAACAACAATATCGCACAATAGGTATCGTACGGGTGATCGTTTGGGACACAAATAAAGTGATCAATATAGGGGAGTGGTCAATCTGTGGAGGTGGTAGGTTAGAGAGGTTTTACTGTGTGTGTGTGTGTGTGTATTTATATCAATATATATGTGTGTGTGATGTATAAAACTTGTGCGAGTATAAAGGTGCGTAAGGGAATATTCCCTATTGGCTACCCTCATGTTGTGCACTACTTTATGGGTGACCCCTCTTCATGTTGGGGACAGTTTTATTCAAAATTAATAGAAATCAAGAACCCTAACCTTATAAATTTAATATAATCTGTTTGTTGAATATGTTTTCTGTATGTGTGCCAAGCAGTTTGTTTCTAGTTGGCGTAATTTGAGATATATTTGACTTTTTCTGTATGAAGATTTGCTCACGGCCATTGACAATGCATTTGAATGTATGTGTCCCTTGCAAACTGGCGTAGCGCGGAAACTGCAACACCGGGTCCAATGGCTATTCGCGCTATAGGGCCTACCCGAATTCGGTTTAGATCTAAATCGGGGTGAATATAATCAGGGTTTCGCTTTATAATCACGTCGCCTTAATAAATCAAGGAATACTTAGGTTGTGACCCGTTCAAACATATATCTATGTGATCAGGGAATAGACAAGTTCGTAATTCCGACTGCGCATGCGCTGAAAACGGCGTCAAGAGCAAAACAAATGCCAGCGGCCATTGAGTTTGCCAATACGCATAGTGCAAAACTTCAATTTTATTCTAACTTAATAGAAATACAGAACAATTTGGCATAAACATCAATGCACGCATGCGATATAATAAAATAATGAATATATTTAAGACAAAGCTATCCATAATTGTACGTGTTGGACAGCAACATGGTTAATTTGCGCACGACACGGGGACGATTAACCCCTCCCCTCCCCCAAACATGCCAAACTCCCCTGCCACACCGCATCCACCCCCCCCCCCCCATCGCCTCTCACCGCTCCTCCCCTCTCTCATCTCCCCTTCCCGCTTTCACACCCTCCACGGCTCCGACCCCTCCCGGCGCCCTTTCCCCCTCCCCCCCTCTATCGCCCCCCGCACACACCAGGGATTCGAACCCCAAACCCCCTTCCCAGCCTCGTGAGAACCGCTCACATCTCACAAGACCGCTTTCACACACCCCCGAGACCTCCCCGCCCAGCAGGATAAAAGGAGCCTCCCTCCACGGTTCTAGCCACTCTCCTCCTCACGCCGGACCAGCCACCACCACGTACTCTACCGCTTCTACACCGCCCACGGGCCGACTACACCGCCCCAAGGACCGACTACACCGCCCCAAGGGCCGACTACACCGCCCCCCGGGCCGACTACACCGCCCACGGGCCGCCGACACCGCCTCCAGGGCCGCAAGCACCACCCGGGCGCAACACCGCCCCACCGCCCCTACACCACCACCGGGCCATCTGCACCACCCCACGGGCCGCCTACAACACCTCCAGGGCCGCCAACACTGCCGGGCCAGCAAGCACCGCCACCGGACCTGCCAACACCACACTCTCTACCGCTTCTACACCGCCCCAATAGCTGACTACACCGCCCCAAGGGCCGACTACACCACCCCCCGGGCCGACTACACCGCCCCACGGGCCGCCGACACCGCCTCCAGATAACAGCGAGTCCATGCTCACCAATCAATACCACGCACATACTGCTCGTAGGTACGAGTGAAACCCAAGTGACAAACATTTGCCAATTATCTCAGCTTACGTCACCTAAGCTATCGATAAGGTGCTCTTATTCTGGACTGTTTGCTGAAATCTTTTCATTACATTCACACTTCTAAATACTACGGGTTCGTACGAGTTGGGCAGCTGTCAGATGGACGAGTCGGGCAGCTGTCATAGGACTCAAGCAGCTGTCAGATGAACGAGTCAGGTAGCTGTCAGATGAACGAGTCAGGTAGCTGTCAGAGGAACGAGGACAGATTTAGGCAGTCGGGCAGCTGCCATCGATGAGCCACTCACAGCTGAGCAATAAGTTCAGGTTATTAGAAGTTTACAGACAAATCAAAAGTGAGTTCTCAACAAACCACGTCAATAGTAGATCCGTCAACAGTGCTCAGAGTTTCAGGGAAATTCAACTGACCTTGTCACCCAACCACCGTCTACACGCCTGATCTACACCGCCGCATGGCACGACTACACCGCCCGACTACAACCTCTTCCCGGCCACCACACCGCATCCGGCACCCCGGCACCCAACCACCGTCTATACCCCTGATCTGCACCATCGCACAGCACGACTACACCGCCCCATGGGCCGACCACAAACCTCTTCCCGGTCAATACGCCGCATCCCGGCACCCAAACACCGCCCCACGGGCCGATAACAAACCCCTCCCCGGCCACCACACCGCACCCCGGCACCCAACCACCGTCTACACGCCTCATCTACACCGCCACAGGCATTACTACACCACCCCACGGGCAGACTACAACCTCTTCCCGGCCACCACCCCGCATCCCGGCATCCCAACACCCCCGCATCCCGGCACCCACCACCATCTACACGCCTGATCTACACCATCGCACGGCACGACTACACCGCCCCACGGGCCGACTACAACCTCGTCCCGGCCACCACGCCGCACGGCACGACTACAACGCCCCATGGGCCGACTACAACCTTTTTCCGGCCACCATGCCGCATCCCGGCACCCCGGAACCCAACCACCGTCTACACGCCTGATCTTCCCGGCCACCACGCCACACTCCGGCATCCCGGCACCCAACCACCGCCTACACGCCTGATCTTCACGGCCACCACGACGCACCCCGGCACCCAACCACCGGCTACACGCCTGATCTGCACCGTCGCACAGCACGACTACACCGCCCCACGGGCTGACTACAAACCTCTTCCCGGCCACCACCCCGCACCCCGGCATCCCGGTACCCAAATACCGCCCCACGGGCCGATAACAAACCTCTCCCCGGCCACCACGCCGCACCCCGGCACCCAACCACCGTCAACACGCCTGATCTGCACCGTCGCACAGCACTGCTACACCGCCCCACGGGCTGACTACAAACCTCTTCCCGGCCACCACCTGGCATTCCGGTACCCCGGCACCCAACCACCGCCCCACGGGCCGATAACAAACCTCTCCCCGGCCACCAGGCCGCACCCCAGCACCCAACCACCGTCTACACGCCTGATCTACACCGCCACACGGCACGACTACACCGCCCCACGGGCCGACTACAACCTCTTCCCCGCCACCACACCGCATCCCGGTACCCCGGCACCCAACCACCATCTACACGCCTGATCTACACCACCGCACGGCACAACTACACCACCCCATGGGCCGACTACAACCTCGCCCCGGCCACCACGCCGCACGGCACGACTACAACACCCCACAGGCTGACTACAATCTCTTTCCGGCCACCACACCGCGCCCCGGCACCCAACCACCTCTGCACGCCTGATCTCCCCAGCCACCACGCCGCACTCCGGCACACCGGCACTCAACCACAGTCTACACGGTTGATCTTCCCGGCCACCACGCCGCACCCCGGCACCCAACCGCCGGCTACATGCCTGATCTGCACCATCGCACAGCATGACTACACCGCCCCACGAGCCGACTACAAACCTCTTCCCGGACACCACACCGCATCCCGGCACCCAAACACCGCCCCACGGCCACCACGCGGCACACCGGAACCCTGGTACCCAACCACCATCTACACGCCTGATCTACACCGCCGCACAGCACGACTACACCGCCCCACGGGCCGACTACAACCTCTTCCCGGCCACCACGCCGCACGCCGGCACCCAACCACCGGCTATACGCCTGATCTACACCACCGAACGGCACGACTACACCACCCCATGGGCTGACTACAACCTCTTCCTGGCCGCCAAGCCGCACCCCGGCACCCAAGCACCGTCTGCACCCCTGACCTACACCACCGCAAGGCACGACTACACCACCCCACAGCCCGACTACAACCTCTGCCCGGCCACCATGCCGCATCCCGGCACCAAACGCCGGACCCCGGACCTGGCGAACCTCTTCTCTACCACTGCTCTACCGCCCCTCGGGTAAAATACACCGCCCTTGCGGCCGACTACACTGCCCCACGGGCCGACTACACCGCCCCACGAGCTGACTACACCGCCCACCCGGGCAAACAACAACGGAAACCGGCTCAGCACGGAGACCTGCCGACAACCTCTTCTCGGCCACCATGCCGCACCCCCTGGCACCAAACGCCGGACCCTGGCCAACCTCTTCTCTACCACGGATCTACCGCCCCACGGGCCGACTACACCGCTCCTTGGGCCGACTACACGGCCCGACTACACGGCCCCACGGGCCGACTACGCTGCCGACCCGGGCAGACAGCAACGGACACCGAACCAGCACCGACACCACTCCAGACACCGGACCTACCAAACCGCAAAAAACAACAAAAAACCTAGGTCTGACTCTGCCAATGACTACACTAACCAGCCACCCTATGCCACATCGCACTGCACTAGAACGCGTGTTCACAATAATGACGTCGCGGAAAGTGCGATTGAAGCCTGGGGAGATAACATATATTTGCCTCTTATCTCCCCAGGCCCCCCTGGGGACCTCCATGCCAAAACACACTGATTTCAAAACCCACAGCGAAGACCACCTGGTCACGGGATGCACACACGACCTTGGACACACGCTGACCGGAGCAGATGTGGTGGACACCGGGAACACACTCGACATCCGCGTCCGGTCCACAAAAACCACTACCACACTCCGCGACGCCTTCAAGATCACCATCCTCGACAAGGTGCTCCGGTACTTCAGATCCGGGGGGCCCGCCGGAAAAGTCCTCACCGCCGCACTCCTCGTCGGGTACTACACTCTACTACGGCAAGGCAACCTACTCATCACGGGCCGCACACACGACCAAGGACACACGCTGACCGGAGCGGACGTATCGGACACCGGCGACGCACTCAACATACGGGTCCGGTCAACAAAAACCACTACCGGACGCGGAAACGCCTTCGAGATCACCATCCGAGCGATACCCCACCCTCTGCGATGTCCGGTACGAGCGTGGAGAAAATACAAGGAACACACCCGCACGTCCCCCGAAAAACCAGCATTCCTAGCCCCGGAAGGAGCCCCCCTCACTGCCGGCACACTCACCGCCGCCCTACGCGCCGCCCTAGCCGCCGCAGGCCACCAAGACCATGCGGCATTCACCCTTCACAGCCTCCGACGAGGGGGAGCACAAGCATGCGCGCAGGCCGGGGGCCCCCCCTCGCCGACGTCAAGGACCTGGGAAACTGGAGGACGGCAGCAGTACACCAGTACGTCTCCAAAAAAGCGTTCAGCATGGCAAATCAGGCCCTCTCCCTCTACCTGGTTGAGAGGCCCTGATTCACTGTAACTTCCTGGATTGAACTCTTAACTGACCCACAGCTGACTCCACTACAACCTCGGGAAATACCATACCCGACTTCAAAAACCTGACGCCGCACATGTAACCACTCGCACGCATCGCTCAGACAACATGTTCATTCGCACCTTGTACTGTTACCTAGCATAAGCATTGTTAGCCTCACCTGCTTCTCAGGCCTTGATTACTACCTGATCTGTACATAGCCACTGATTATCTTGTATGTCACTTGTTGCCGCGGTCGCTGAATAAATTCCGCTTTATACCCAGTCCCCTTGTCGTGTCGTAAATTGTACATGTTGGAGAGCAACATGGTTAATTTGCGCACGACACGGGGACGGTTGAAGCCCTCCCCTCCCCCTCCGCCACATGCCAACTCCTATCCCAACACGCTTTCATCCTTCCCCCCCCGCTCCCCTCCACTCCCACCCTACCCCCCACTCGCTTCATCCTCCCCTCTCCCCTTTAACACCCCCCACCGGCTCCGAACCCCTCACTCCGCCCCTCCCCTCCCCGTCCCCCCCTCTTAACCCCTCCACGCCCGCACACCAGGGATTCGAACCCCCCCCCCTCTTCCAGCCTCGCGAGAACCGCTCACGCCTCGCGAGACCCCTCACACCCCCCCGAGACCTCTGCCTCCAGCAGGATAAAAGGAGCCCCCTCCACGGTCCTAGGCACTCTCCTCCTCACGCCGGACCAGCCACCACCACGTACTCGGCCGCCCACCCACACCTACAATAAATACACGAAAGGTTGAGAGGCCCTGATTCACTGTAACTTCCTGGATTGGACTCTTAACTGACCCACAGCTGACTCCACTACAACCTCGGGAAATACCATACCCGACTTCAAAACCTGACGCCGCACATGTAACCACTCGCACGCATCGCTCAGACAACTTGTTCATTCGCACCTTGTACTGTTATCTTGGATAAGAATAGTTAGCCTCACCTTGCTCCTTAAACGTTGATACTACTTCATCTGTACATAGCCCACTGACTGTATTATATATTACTTGTTGCCGCGGGCGCTGAATAAATTCCGCTTTATACCCAGTCCTCTTGTCGTGTCGTAAATTAAGCATTTTGAGCTAAGAAACATACAATTCCCAACAAAACAATCAGTCACTTGACCAATCATTTCACATCACATTTTTAATTCTTGTTCTAAATATTAAAATGTCAAATGTGTCAACAGAAGCTTGTTTCAAAGAAATACATAGCCAATGTCTGATTAACCCTACCCATTTTCTAACTCAACAGATGTTATTTATAATAGGATATAAATAAAAACATGAATAAAATAAGTAAAACTGACTCTGGCTATTGTTCTCACACTAGTCTGTGTGACCAGATTTGTCTAGACATAATGCAGATGGTATAAGACATGTCAATTAAATTGATGTAAATGCAATGCTAGATAAAAGATTAATATCTCAATTTATTATATATATATATATTTAGATGGTATTTTACATTTCAAATGAGAGCTGAGATGAGCTGAAACTAGTACATTTCATAGCTGCACCCAGTGTATTAGGCATGTGCTTCATGCGGGTTTGTTTTGCTTCCACATCCCACAATGCACCGCGTGGCTGGAATAGACTAGTTCGTAATTCCAGCTGCGCGGCGCATTGTAGGATGTCGGGAAGCAAAACAAACCCGCAAATTTGACATTTTAATATTTAGAACAAGAATTTAAAATGGTGATCTAAACCTCAGCCTGTAAAGTAAGTTTTGTGGAGAATTGTATTTTTCTTAGCTCCAAATGTTTAATTAATGATATGTGTCTTAAATATAGGCCTATTCATTATATCATTATATTATTATATTGCAAGGATGAATCCATGTTTGTTCCAAATTGTTCAGTATTTCCATTAATTTTGAATAAAATCGATGTGTTGCACTGCGCGTGTCGGCAAACTCAATAGCCGGGCGCATTTGTTTTGCTTTCGACCCCTATTTCAGCGAATGCGCAGACGGAATTGCGAACTAGTCTATAAGTTGCAACGTGCGTTTTGGTAAAGGGCCTGTCACACTATGACGTAGCCTTAGCGTATGCCGACGTAAGTGATTTTCGACCAACACGTCGGCGTACATCGTCATACATCACGTATACGTTGGGCGTATGTCGGGTATGTTCCGGGTACGTCGTTATACGTCGTCTTAGGCCGTCGTGTGTTGAGGCTCCGACAAATTTGTGTGTATGCTCAAAATTGTCAAAGTATGTCGACGTGTGGTTCATACATTGAACGTATGCTGCGTGTACATTCGGGATACGTCGGTATACTTTGGGAGTACTTTAGGGATAGGTTGGTGTACGTTGATGCATGTTAGTCGTACGTTCAGCCGGTGAGAACGTGCAGTCCGTGTACAGTCCGCGCACTGCCAATGGATGCATTACGTACTCCTAATGTACTTCAAACGTATGCCTGCCGTATCTCTGGCATATTTATTGTACACGCCATACTTCTAGCGATGGAGTAACGTATGTAACGTTGTTCAGCGTTCCGCGAGCGTATGCGGGCGTTTTGCAAATGTTTTGCGAGGCACATGAACGCTCTCATATGCTAGCAATAGGTCAGAGATACGTTCTGCATACGTTACATACATTGTGTGTACGTTGTGTGTACGTTGTGTATATGCCCATTTTTATCCCCCACCGCTGAAAAGTTTGACGAATGCCGACGTACTGGCAAATCTTTTAACGTTGAGCATGCGCTGACGCCGTACGTTGTAGTGTGACAGGGCCTACTAAGCATATTTCGGTTGCTTGTGTATGTGGGATTGAGCAATATACAGAATTGTCTAGTCCGGTGGTGTTGGGGCATGATAGTCTCAAACTGTATTAAAATGTGTGAAAATGTTGCGATATCGGGTCAAAGGACGCTGGACGAACGGACCTGAAATGGACATGAAACGGACATGAACGGATAGCCAGCACTCAAAGTTTTGTGCATGTTAAAAACTTCTAAAGGAACGGGCCGGATATCAACGGATATGCAATGGATAAGCAAAGGACACAAACTAGACTTACTTTGCCGGATACCAACAGTCTTTGTTCGGTTTCTTTCCGTTTCCCCAATCCGGCGAGGTGTGACAGCCGCTTTACTGTCATTGTTCACAACGCATCAAATTCTGTTAACTGCGAAAAACGCAGATTATAAAAAAAAAATTGTGATAGCAGTTGTTCAAATGTATTATGGCCTACTCACTTGAAGTGTTGGCAAAGTTAGGAATGTCCAACTTCAGAGAAAAAGAAACCAGGTCATGACCTATATTTCTTTTGAACAACGCAGGTTTACAAAACTTCCCTGAATAGAACTACTTACGATGAAACCGGTGTTGTATTCTATATTGTGAAATATATATACATTATATTAATATTATTAATGGAGTGCCTGGCGTCTCGTCCACCGAATGTGACTATCGCCTGAACCGCTGATGGCAGCGGCCTGGGCGACTTGGGTTTGCACGCAGGGGGGCAAACCCACCGCGAGTAGCCGCCGAGCTGGCACGAGCACCACTATCGCTATCACTCCCGTTGGAAATTGTTACCGAAGCAGACGTGTGGACTCTCGCTCCGCACGCACCATGTGTTCTCTCGTTAGTAGCGTGGGTCGGCGATCACGTCGTTCATCGCCGTAGATATTGAGCGATGGGAGTGGAGCTGTGTTCGGGTTGTGGAGATGAGCATGAGAGTCCGAGAGGGAGTAAATGCAAGATGATTAAGTCTAAGTCGAGTAGGAAAGTGAAAGTGGAGCGGGATCTTGACAGTGACGGGAGTGGTCAGGACAAAGCGGCGGTGCAGGATATCGCCGATCAGATGGCAGAATTGCTGTTGGCAGAGCCGGCTAAAGAGCCGACTAAGCTCAGCGTGTCTAATTCGGAGAACAAGGGCATAACAGAGAGAGACGCAGAGGGGAAGCCTTGATCTGTGAGATTGCAGAGTTAGATCGGGACAGGAGGAAGGCGAAACTCAAGGCAGTCATGGAGAAGAAAAAGAAGAAGTTAGCAGCGGGAAGCAGGAGTCGGTCTACGAAAAAGCACTCGAGGAAGGGTCACCGTCATGGGAATAGGAGGAATAGGTCGCCGGGATCTAGTCCAAGTGGGAGCAGTAGTAGCTCCTCCTCGTCATCCTCATCCTCATCTTCGGACTGAGATGAGAGCAGGTCATGGAGCCGTGCAAGGCGTAGGCGGCGCCGCCGCGGTAAGTTTGCACTTGATCGATTTACTAAGGGGAAGAAACGTGTCTCTAAACTGGTATTGAGTGAAATGTTGTATGCAGCTTGAATGTGGGGACACAAACGCTCAGTGAAAATGGACTGGGATGTTGATCAATCTTCATGATACATGGAGAAGCCGGGGACACGTAGGGGCTCAACCGGAGCACTACACGTGGTCGTGTACCAGATAAGAAGATGGTGGACATTCGACCTGCCGAATGCAGGTCAAGTGTGGGGAATGGCAGGAACGGTTCCAAGACCGCGCATGTTCAGCTGGGATCGCCGGGGGAACACGCCGCCTGCCACAGGAGGAGAGGGACGCAAGGACGGGAGGATGTCTAAATGTGCATATATAAAAAAACGTGATTTGTGTGTTTTTGATTGTGTGTATTCTCGGGAATGTCCGGCGCAGTCCGGCGGCAGAACTTCGGGGGCGTTCGGTGCGGGCCATGTGGCGTTTGTAGGGGACAACGCTGATTGACTACGGGTGCTGAGCCCAGACTATGCACAGCCAATAGCCGGTATCATGTGAGTTGTGGGTCGTGGACAGAAATGGAGAGGACTATGCTGAAAAGGCGATCGATGTTTTGAAGGTACTTGTTCATGCTCATTCTATATTGAGGGTGCGATGGTGCAGATGAAACCATGTCGCATCTTTGTCAAGTGTTTTTACCGTGGGGATAATGATCCCGATTGGGAATATGTTCTGCACGGTGTGTGTTTTGGGTTTCGTGTGATTGATGATGACTGTGATAGCAGTTACGGTGCGGAGAACTACGGCTCAGCCACGAAACCCGGCGTGCGGGAAGTGTTGACGAGCAGGCACGAGGCTGAGATTGAAGAATAATATTGATTTCTGCATCATAGCCAGGTCAGGCGAAGGCTGCATGGAGGTGCAAATGGCGCTAGTGTCAATATTGAGGCGCATTGGGTTTTACGTGAGTTTTAAGAAAGTGACACCGCCAGCTACTACAGTGAGGTTTCTGGGGATAGACATCGATGCTGAGGCTATGGAGGCAAGGCTGCCACCAGATAAGTTACTGAAACTACAAGTAATGCTCACATCATTCGTGAGATGAAGGAAAGCATCAAGGTTGGAGTTAGAGAGCCTGGCGGGTATTTTGTTGCATTGCTGAAAGGTAGTTTACGGGGGACCCACTTTTTCACGTCGGGTTTACGATATGGTCACATCCGCGAAAAAGGGTAGCTACAAGATATGATTAAATAAGGAGTTTAGGCTCGATCTGAAATGGTGGATAGAGTTTGCTAGCAAGTTTAATGGAAGGGCTACTATCATACCGTCGCCTGAGCCTGTATTGTCAGTCTATAGCGATGCTTCTCATTTCGGGTTCGGTGCCACCCTTGGCAACGACTGGGTGGCGGGGTGCTTTAAATTTGGGGATGAGAGGCTTCTCCAGGGATGGTTGGGGCACCACTTTGTGCACTCGCGGGATCTGGGTTGTCGCACATACAACATCAACGTATTGGAGCTATGGCCCATTTTAGTCGGAGTGAGGTGGTGGGGCCATTTGTGGGCTAATAAAACTATTCTGTTTGTCACCGACAATACTCAGGTCAGAGCAGCGCTTAATACAGGGCGGAGCAAGAATAATACGACAACAATGGCATGGTTGCGGCTAATATTCTGGGCATCCATGACGTACAGTCAGTTTATATCAATACACACCACAACACCATCCGTGATGCGCTAAGCTGTCTTGATCAATTCAAAAGCATTGCGAGGGTGCGTGATGCTGATGATTTACATTGTATGTGCTGTCACTATGTATTTAATCGTTAAATTACAGACTGGCAGGATCTGACACACGAATGTGCCACCTTCAGAGATGGCCACTATGCGGAATCCACCAAGAAGGTCCCCTCAGTCCAGGTTAAAGCGTACCTGGAGTTCTGTGAGCATTTTGAGGACACGGTCACCCCATATCCGTGTGGGACGAATCAGGTATGCATGTACATGTCATTCCTGGCACGGCGCTTCTGCTTTAGTTCTATCAGACAATATTTAAGCGCCTTGAATAATCACTTAAAAGATCTCGGGTGTGTGCCAATTGACTATAATGATCAAAAAATAAAATGCTGCATGAAGTGCATTAAGAGAGCCCTGGGGGATAGCCCCCGACAGGCACCACCATTGTTACCAGGTCACCTGTTGTCTATATTTGCTATTATGTGGAATTCGCCAGGGCACGTGTGTGTGCGAGCAGCGATGCTACTCTCATTCAGTGGGTTGCTGCGTAAAGCCCATGTGACAAAGTCGGACTGTAACCTGCTGAGACGGGATATCACGTTCAGTGGGGGATGATGATCAAAGTAAGACAGTCTAAGACTATACAATTCAGGGAGCGTGTACATAGGATACCTGTCTCCCTGGTGCTTGACCAGCGGCTCTGCACTGTCTGGTGGGTGAAGAAACACTTCACTCAGCTGCCTGCAGGGGGGGCCGAGGCTGCGTTTAGGCTGCAACGGGGTCATGGGTCGGTACCATTAACGTACGGGTACTACTTGTCAGTATTGAAATTGTTATGTCACGCGGCCAGACTGGAGCCAGGTGGGTGCACGTCGCACAGCCTGTGCCGGGGTGGCGCCACATTCTTGCGCATGTCTGGCGCGACAATTCTGGAGATCAAAGAGCATGGTGATTGGCACTCAGACTCAGTGTATGAGTATCTAAAAGCGTCGGTGCTGGAAAGGTTGTCACTGGACATGAGGGTATCTGCTGTTCTAGCAGCCTTGTAGATAATGTGCATGGCACAGCGAGCTGTGTGATTCATTGAACTGACCTATTGTTACACTTCGTCGTAACATTGGATTAGCTGCGCATTGGTTGATAGGCTGGTTTGGGCTATGCTAGAAATGTTAGCCAGCCAGAGTTAACGTTCTCAACCAAATAATTGTGTCTGTGTTATGTATCACGGAGTGTCAAATAATATACACATTAGAAATAACAATACAACCAAATTAAAAAACTATACTGGGCTTGACCGGGATTTGAACCCGGGACCTCTCGCACCCTAAGCGAGAATCATGCCCCTAGACCATCAAGCCAGTTGGTGATCACAGAGTCGGCTGAAAACTGGTTGACTCAAGAGGCTATGTATAGCCACGTGACCTCATTTCGTCATTGATATGTAGTATATTCTAAATGTAGCTCGACGCGGCTTGTTGGTCTAGGGGTATGATTCTCGCTTTGGGTGCGAGAGGTCCCGGGTTCAAATCCCGGACAAGCCCATACATTTTTATAACTTTTTGTTTTAGTTATTTTATTTTTGTTCTACACTGTCGATAAGATACCTGCAGTGTCATCCCTACCATCTGTTATTTTTTTATATACGTGCGTGAGATGGTTTTGTTCGCAGAACTCAACTGCTTTAATATAAACCTGGTTCTGTTGTTTGTTGTAGTATATATCCAAAGAAAGTGTTAATGCACAATACACGGCGACGACGAACATTACACCAGAGAGCGTGTATATAAACAGATGAGAGGGACAACTCCCGCGAAAAACGGTAACACAGGCTACAGTGGCGTTCCTGGCGGTTAGTGTTGAACAAGCCTTGAGTTTGCCGGTACGCTCAATGCAAAACATTTGTTTTTATTCAAAATTAATAGAAATCCAGAAGCCTAACCTTATCAATTTAATATAATCCTTTTGGTAATCATGTTTTTTATATGTCTTCCAAGCGGTTTGTTTCTATGTGGTGTAGTTTTAGAGATATTTAACGTTTTCTGTATGAAGATTACTCACCGCCATTGACAATGCCTTGAGATTGCCATACGTGTAGTGCAAAACGTGTATTTTATTCAAAATTAATAGAAATTCAGAACCCTAGCCATGTAAATTTAATATAGTCTCATTGTTAAATATGTTTTCTATATGTGTTCCAAACAGTTTGTTTCTATGTAGTGTAGTTTTAGAGATATTTCACTTTTTCTGTACGAAGACTGCTCAAGGCCATTGACAATGCCTTGAGTTTGCCGTACGCGTAGTGAGAAACGTCAGTTTTATTCAAAATTAATAGAAATCCAGAAGCCTAACCATATCAATTTAATATAATCTTGTTGGTAAACATGTTTTCTATGTGTATTCCAATCAGTTTGTTTCTAGGTGTTGTAGTTTTAGAGATATTTAATGTTTTCTGTATGAAGATTGCTCACTGCCATTGAAAATGCCTTGAGGTTTGCCCATATGCTTAAGCTGTTCAACAACCACCACTTGGAGCGCCACAGTCGGCAGATATTACATGCTCTAGTATGGGAGTTGTCCCTCTCATCTGTTTATATACACGCTCTCTGATTACACTACGGTTGGGGGACTGTTGCCACATCGCATATAAAAGCTATGGAAATTCCAAACTTTCAAATGCACATATGTCAGTCAAATTTGGGGATATTTTGAAAATTCCAAGAGTATATTGCTGTTGAGTCATTGGAACTTCCAATAAAAATAAAATGTTCATGTTTGGACCCTTTTGAAAATTTTAGGAGAGTACCAAACTAGTCTGAATAGTCAGTCACTATTAATACACAATATTCACATTGCATGCGACATCTGACGGCGACGACGAACACTACTGTTGTGGGACCATTGCCACAGCGTATGCGTGTGAATATCGTGTATTGTAAATAGTAATGTAGTACTACTAGTACTATTACTAGTATTAGTACTAGTAATAATAGGGAATTACCACGGAAACTAGTTCGATCACAGCCACTGCTGCCCTTTTTCTCTTTTGTTGGTCTTTTTATTTGAAAAAATCCTACCCTACCCTATCCTACCCTATCCTACCCTATCTTACCCTACCCTATCCTACCCTATCCTACCCCACCCTATCCTACCATATTCTCCCCTTTCCTACCCAATCCTACCATATCCTACTCTATCTTACCCTCTCCGACCCTCTCGAACCCTATCCTACCCAATCCTATCCTACACTACCTTACCCTATCCTACCCATGCAGGAAGATCAGGAGTTCGATTCCTGATCGAGTTAAACCAATGACTTACAAAGTTGATACTTGTCTCTTCCTAGCTTGGCACTCTGCATTAAATAGGATAGGGCAAGGACTGTTTAGCTCAGTGTCAGGATAATATGACTGCGGGGGATAATGGGTCATGGTGTTGGTGGCCTGATTTCCCAGTGGGGCAGCACTATGAAGTTGTGATGAGTGTGCACTGTCACAAGTCGGTACCCGTCCTAATATGACCTTAGATGTTGGCAAGACGCAAAACTCCAACAACCAACCAACTTATCCTTCTCTACCCAACCTTATCCTGCGCTATCCTCTAGTGTCCTACCACTACCACATCCCTGAGGCCGACTACATTCCGTCGCGTGGTGTGCGTAACCTCCCAGGGCACCCACCCACACGCCCGACACCGGCCTCGTGACGTATCAGCGGGCGGGGGTCAGAGGTCAACTGTACCCACGTGATCAGGCACGTGACGCTGCCCGGCGCGTTGACAGGCGGGCTCTCTGGTGTCGTCTGCAAGTTGGCGGAGGGCGGCGATGTTTTTCGCGCGCTTCTTTTTCCTCCAGGACATAAGACTAAAGAGGGCCCAACTTTTTTGTTTAATATTTTTAGCGAAAGCTTTTAATAGGATTCGATTACGACGGGATGTTCAACACTTCCAGATCTGTCTGCTAGCTATCTCTATGGGTGCATATATACTAAGATTGTCATGTTACAGTTGTAAACATACACAGCTTGGTTCTATTTAGACCATGCTCAAGTGTGATAAAAAAAACTAGGCCTGCAGTTGTCGTTCACCTCTCTCTCTATCTCTGTATGTCTGTCTGTCTGTCTTTCTCTCTCTCTCTCTCTCTCTCTCTCTCTCTCTCTCTTTCTCTCTCTCTCTCTCTATTCTATTGTTCCATCTTTAACTGGATAGCTAAATGATTTGAGCACTCACTTCTCACTTCTTTTGGGTTCGAATCCCGGCCGAGACAGACTAATTAACTTATAAATATAAGGTTATCAATCAATCAATAGTTCCATCCTCTAGTCGAGGGTTGGATGCAATGGTTCTCCACTTGTCCCGATGTTGTTCTGTTCTGATAGACTGTGAATAATTCAAGCCTGTCCACTGTGAAATATTTGTAAACCATGATGTTCTTGGTCTCCCTCTCCCTCTGCTGCCATTCACCTTCCCTTCCAACAATGTACGGTATATTGAACTCTGACGAATGATGTGGCCAAAATAAATAAGTTTCTTTGTCTGTATAGTGGCAAACAAGCTTTTCTTATTTTTAATTTTTCTGAGAACTTCTTTGTTGGTGATCTTCTTTGTCCATGATATTTTCATCATCCTTCGATAAGTCCACATCTCAAATGCTGCTAAACGTTTGTACATTTTCTTAGAGATTGTCCATGTCTCTGCCCCATACATTAGAGTAGACCACACATAACACTGAAGAATACACTTCCTTGTTTGTATTAATATCTTACTTGATGTTAACACTCTATACATTTCTATAAGGTTATACTTGTCCCTATTGGAGAATGTGGATACCTCTACATTATGTGTCACCACCCAGACTAGCACTCTGTTTTAAGGGACTGTCACATTAGGGTTTTTTGCGCGTTACGTCATATACGTCGGCATACGCCGCCATACTCCACCATACGCTACGCATACGCTATGCATAGGCCGTCATGTGCGGGCCTATGCTGTTGTACGCCGCCATATGCTTTCTCTCATCCGTCCGTCCAAATTTTTTTGTGCATGCAAAAAGAATCTCGACCTATGGGAGCGTATGGTTCATACGCTACTCATACGCTACTCATACGCTACTCATACCCCGGTGTACGCTCCTCGTACGCCAGTGTATGCTCCTCGTATGCTAGGGGTGCACCGGCGTAGGTTACGTATACGCTCAACTTGCGTCACCGGCGTATCTCTAGCGTATGTAGCGTATGCATAACCTACAAATTACGTATGGGAGCGTACTCCTAGTGTATGCACAGCGTATGCACAGCATATGCACAGCGTATTCCAAGCGTATGCCATAGGTCTCGACATCGATCTTGACTCATACGCTACTCATACGCTCATACGCTATGCATACGCTATGCATACGCTATGCATACGCTATGCATACGCTATGCATACGCTCAAAAACACCCGATAGGTCACCAAAGGTCACGATAGGCCGGCACGCGCAGCTTATTCCCATTTTCGACGTAGGTTTTCAATACGCTCCCGCCATACGCCGTAATGTGACTGGGCCTTTAGTAGGACAGGACAAGGAGCAGTGGAATGAGGAACCTAGTTGTCCATGATTAAAAGTTACTTTTATTTTAAATGGTAAACTTTTGAGATATTTTGAGTGCAAACATGTAAAATTAGTTTTGGCATGCTTGCCAAAACTCTGACACCATAGACTTCTGCAGTAACAGGTTCTGTTAAATTGACTCAGTATTGCCTTCTATGCAGAAACAAATGCTTAATAAGTGCATCAGTATCTAAGTTAGATATATCAAATCAATTCTAGATAATTGTTTTGGTTTTGAAAATTTAATATTTTATCAGACAATGCAGCTTTAAACTTAAAGTTAAAGCTACCTAGATACTAATGCACTTATTAAGAATGTACTGCCACATAGAAGGGAATGCTGAGTCAATTTAATAGAACCTGTTAGTGTTACTGCTAAAGCCTATACACTGCTAGAGTGTCAGAGTTTTGGCGTGCTTGCCAAAACTAATCTTAGATGTTTATACTTCAAATATCTCAAAAGTTAGCCATTTAAAATAAAAGTTACTTCAAACTGAAGTAAGGTAGATTATCGCAATGAATTTAATATATTTATCTCAGAAAAGTGACAGAAACTAAAAACCATCGGACTAATCTCACCCTCAGTTCCTGCGCTGAACTGAAAGTTTGAACTACTGCCCTCAACTGCTGCCCTCAACTGCTGCCCTCAACCACATGACCTGCTCACATGAGCTGGCAATATCCCTTCCCACCCTCTGGCGGATGAGCCCGGTACTAACTAACCATCGATAGGCTGACACCCGGTGGCATTGCATTGGCCTTGACCTTCTGGATCAAGGTGCAGGTCAGCTGACTGGGTGGGTAGGAGGCACCAGACCGCGGTGCAGGCTGGGTATCCGAGAGCTGGCCGCGGTGACTGGTATTGACCTCATAGTTAATTCACACCACTCGGGCTTCTCTCATATCTTCTTACACTGACTGACAGTTGGCTACCTCCTCAGACTCAGGGGGGACTTGACCAAAAGTATCTGTCTCAATCAATTTTCGAAATTGAGAACAGAAAAGTCCTTGTCACGTTCAAGTTAAATAATTACTTTCCTGGAAGCTATCGCAAATTTAGCATTTGGAGATAATAATAATATTAAACATAAAGCATATAAATTATAATATATATATGCATATTGCTATATAGTTTAATCTGTTGTTGTTTTACATTATACCAACATCTAAGGTCACATTAGGACAGCTACTGGCTTGTGACAGAGCGCACACATGGTAACTTTATAGTGATGCCCCATGGAAGAACAGGCCACTGGCACCATGACCCGATATCCCACAGTCACATTATCCTGATACTGTGCTAACCAGTCATTGTTGTATCCTATTAATGCCGAACGTCAGACTAGGTATTGACAAGTATCAATTTTTATAAGTCATTAGTTTGACATGGCTGGGATTTGAACTCCTGACCTTCTGAACGGGAAGCTTGCACCCTACGGATTCGGCCGCTGCGTCCGGTATATTGCTATGTGTGTGTGGCCGTATTTGATTAACACGACTCGGGCGACTCGAGTCACCCAAGTTGCTGGAATTTCAAATCGAACACGGCGAGTGGAGTAGAAAAAATACATGGGCCGTGTGCAAAACGACCCGACCCCAGTAACCCATCTCTTGGCTGGGGGTGGCTAGGAGCGATGACGTCACATTTGTGCTGGTACATCTAGGATAACAGCTACCAGTACAAGTCCTACATGTTGTTTTAATGCTACTTTTGTTTTAATAACCCAGATTAATTAAATGGAAATATAACTAAACTATGCAATCATGAAATACTTTAAATTCTATTTTGCTGTAGTTATATCGGTTATTTAAAATTAAAATAAAAAAATTGCACGAAGCCACCATTTCAACCACGAGCGTGGAGAAGCGTGTTCGTTTATTCAAGCCGAGTCTGTGGGATGTGCGCATGCGCCAAAAAGTGACTCAGTTAATCGAATATGCCCTGTGAGTCTACCTGTGCAGGAGATTCTCAGGTGGTGAAGTGAGTCCCCGGTGTCCCATGTCTGTCACACTCCTTCCCTTCAAAGTGCAAGGCGTCACTGGACACTGTCAACAGTTCAGACATGTGCTTCTGTATACTCAGGTGAGAGGTAGGTGGTTCAACAACCACATACTGCTTAACAAGCACCGCATCCTGGTCACGGAACCCATGTAATGGCAGGCTTTGTAAATACCAGGGTCATCAGGTTTGGAAGAGTTAAGCAAAATACATATATATATGTACTATATAATGTATTATGTGGATATAAATAACAGCAGCCCCTTAATGTTTCTCTCTAACCACCTTAACTTCCATGTTATTCACTGCAGAGCGGGCATTCTCTTCTCCCTGCCTTCTCTACATCGTGAGCCAACTGTCACTATGCTCACTTTAAAAACTTATTTGTTATTTACCGATCAGCGCTCTGTCCATTAGGCTTCTCCGGCTTCCTCTTGATGTAACTAACCTGTATATTGCATACAGTATTATTATACAATATTGAACTTTATTGCACGATATGAGTTTTAAGCACGGAGGGGCACAACCGTGCCAATATCAATATTAGTTGCGAGTTTTGATATCATCATCATCATCATCATGCTGTCAGTCGTGATGCGACAAAGACTGCTTTCATTACTTGACTGCCGCTCTCCATTTAGCTGCAAGTTTTGATATCAACAAACGCTATCTATATCCACTGTGTTACTAAAAACTCACATCGTGCAATATATGATTCACTAAATGTCTGCATATTTTCCCATCTCTGCATGTTCTGTCAACGCTCTGCACATGCTTGGCATAGTCCAATGAAAGCATCAAATTTTCTAAACCAAAACACTCATCTAGATTTACTTAGACATATCTAACTTAGATACTGGTGTACTTTTTAAGCATTGATTGCTCCATAGAAGGGCAGATAACCAACTAAAAGCATTTGAGAGAGGACACCCACAATTATATGACTTCAGGATACCGTCGACCTCCATATGTATGCAAAAATATAGTTCTCTTTTGCCATAGCGAGCTGGTATTAGAGGACCCAATAGGGCTTAGATCTGACAGAAGAGGATCTGTAAGTTAATCTGCAAGTTAAAATCAAATTCACTTAAAACTAAATAAGTTAGGTTATAATGATCATTAATATATTTATCAAAAAGAAAAAAGCCAGAATCATAGATGAATATATATGCAACTTTAATAGAGGTTTTTATTGACACACTTATTCTATCAGTCCATTTCCAATGAATATCACATAGGAAATTGTCACAGTGTATGGGAGTCAATATTTAATCAATAGTATTTAAGCGGCCAAGACTTTACTCGAGCTGTGGCCATTGCGGGCTTGGGTCGAGCAACCCACATTTGGAAATGCGGGCTGCTCGCCAAGACAGACCCGCATTGGCCATCAAATGCGGGGCCGGGTTCACTGCTGTAACTCATTGCTAGGAGACGCAGGTTGCGACTCTCCTAGCAAAGTAGGGAGGTCAAGCGCTCGGGCTCAGACCCATCGGACGTGTTTCTACACGCTCTGATGTTTTAGACGAGATTTAGGCTTTAATTGTCAGAATTCCAAACTGTTTTAACTTAACGAAATGGGAGGGGATGTATTTATTCATATTGATTGTTATTGAAGAACTTAGATTGTACCAGTAGGAACAGAAATGTGAGCTCTATAAGATGATTGGAACGTTCTTTGCATTCTTTACTATTCTCCAGTCCCTAAGTATATTAACCGCTATGGTCAACTTGATATTGATATTCGATTATTCTCTATATAATTAAGGGCCTTCTGCCCAGTGGGCTGTATGAAGCCGATCACACCCCCCTCTGGGGACATAGTAACCACCTTCTTAATAAAAGCATGAATTAGAGTAATAACACCTAACTGAGTAAATGTTATCTAGGCTGTTTATAAGTAACACTGGCGACACAAGTGGACTGTCTGCTTTGTTCTGGATTACTTAAAGTATTACAAAACAAGCTACATGGCGGGGAGGAGAGCCAGTAAATGAAGGGAATAATTAAAATACGTGTATTATTAAATGCGGGAAAAGGGTAAATCCGTATCTCTATGGCACTCTGGCTCTCTGCCCTTAGCCCGGGTTACATAGCATGAAGGTGGTCAAACGGTGGTGGGACGAGAGGCGGCGGCGGCCCGCAGCAGGCCCAGGAAATTCAAACAGAATTTATTACGGAAACATTAATTTAGGCACGTGAATGGGTGCGGAACAGTTAAAGTATTATTAAATTCCTTATTTCAACCAATAATTTAATTTCCTATGTGATATTCAATGGAAATTATTGGGTGGTGTAAGTATGCAAATGAAAACTGATATTAAATGCCTGTGCATTGTGGTCCTATCAGGACATCTATACCACAAGGATCGGGACGTAGCTCAGGCGGTAGAGTGTCCATCTGTGAAGATGTCGGTCATCCTATTGATCCTGCTCAGTGGACCCAATTGCAGTTTGGAGTTTGGGCTATTTTCCGTTCCAACCAGTGGTCCACAACTGGTTCAGCCAAAGGCTGTGGCATGTGCTGTCCTCTCTGTGGAAAAGTGCATATAAACATACCTTGCTGCTTATCGGAAATAGTAGCCTATGTGGTGGCAGCAGGTTTCCTCCAAATAAATATGTCAGAATGACGATGCATATGTTTGACGTCCAATAGCCGATGATAAAAATCAATGTGCTCTAGAGGAGTCATTAAATAAAACAAACTTTACTTTTATCTATACCACCAAATGTGTAAAGTTTGTCTATTTTTGGTTGTGTTACATCCTAGTAACAGCTAAGTTCATATCAGGACATGCACCAACTTGTGACAGTGCGCATTCATGGAGACTTAATAGTGCTGTCCCGTTCCAAGTGCGTAAAGGAGCACCTACATGCTTATAACATATATATATATATATATATATATATATATATATATATATGTAAAACCTCCCTAAATCGACCGACTTCAGACCGACTTCAAGTGGTCGGTTTAGGGAGGTAGTCGGTTTAGGGAGTTAGAATATGGTTACAATGGTATTGTTGGGACCCATATAAAGCGATTGATATAGGGGAGTGGTTGATCTCTAGAGGTGGTCGGTTAGGGAGGTTTTACTGTATGTATATATATATATATATAAATTAAAGTCCAATATAATATACATATATATATATACATATATATATATATATATATATATAATGTGGGCGTTATGGACCCAACCGGGGGGAAATTCATATAGGCTAACAGTAACAAAGTCAGCATTTTCCACATATCCTCACTAAATAACATAATCAACAATCCCAAATAAATGTGCAGAAATGACTACAATAGCAATCACAAAATATAGGCCTTCACTGAAGTAGAGCATTCTTTCATGGCCACCGAACATCACCAGGTTTGACAGTCGCAGAAGATCAACAACATTTGTGTTATCGCAGTGAAAAATTTCGCTAGTCTATGAAAGTCGGAGGCGGTGGCCATCTGGTGAGCCATTCTTCATGTTTGTGTTTGCACTAAGGTTTAAAGCCTCTGTTATTGGACAGGTGTGTTGGGCGGCTTGTTGCCATCTTGACCCGATTCCTCGCCCTCCTGGGTGTGTATAGGCAAGGCTTCTTTGCAGCCATCCAGTAACCGCTATGGCTATGCCAATGGCAGTGGCATTATAAGCCGATAAAAGCTCCAAGAATGGCTGAACATAAAGTTTGCATCTGAGCCAGCGTAACTCTTCTAAGTCCTTTAAAAAAGAAATTGTGTGTGTACATTAGTTGATTAAGCAGAGGACATTTCAATCGTGGTCTTCCTCATTCTACTGCTCCTTGCTCTATCCTGGTAATGCCAATCGCCAGGTTAGGTAGTGACAGGTATCAATTTGTACGCCATAGGTTTGACCCGGCCAGGGTTCGAATCTGGGTGTGAATCCCATGACATACAAAAATGGGAGGCAGATGCTCAACTCGTTCGGCCATCCTGTCTGATTGGATATCTTTTTTCTCTCTTTTTTTTCTTGAAGATTTATACTGCCTATCATGGATAAGTCTGAATAGACTTGTTTTCACCAATAGACAGTTTGTCGATAGAAAGCCCGAGCCTACACTTTTACCGATCCAAGGGATTTTTAACCTCCCACACCACATAGACATGATATGAGAGCAACTGGCCTTTGATGACGCTGTAAGTTATACACAGCGGTGGAAATCCAAATTGGCAGAGGTGGGGGCATGGGGAATATTATTATTATTGTTATGTTATTATTATTATTATTATTATTATTTGTGATTGAGGGTGTGGGTGTGAGATGTCTGTTGAAAACAGCTACTGCTGTATCGTGACGAGACATCAGGCAGGCAACTTCCCAAACGACAAATTATGTTCATCTAATTTGATTGTCCCTCCAATGGCAGCACTCCTGCTAATGCTATGTGAGGACAACAACATTAACCTGCATTTAGACATGTCTGGTGAAGACAGGCAGTACTAAATATATGGGTAGCTGGAGATGTAGCATACAAGAATCGCTGTCGTGTCTCGCTTTGTTGTGGTGGTCTAATTGTTGGTATCACATTACTCACCATGTGTTGCCGCCACATCTTTTTGTGCTTCTTTGTGTTAGGGACATATCAAAAACCGGTTACCCCACATAGCCACGTGACAGGCAGTTATTATGCATGGGCATTGATGCCGGGCTCCCCTGTGTGGGTCGGTGTGTCTGGCGTGTGTCGGCGTGTGTGTGTCTGCGTGTGTCTGTGTGTATGTGTGTATGTGTGTGTCTGCGTGTGCCTCCAGGTGTCTATGTGTGTATGTATGTGTCTGTGTCTGTCTGTGTATGTCTGCGTGTGTCTGTGTGTGTCTGGGTGTGTATCCGTCTGTCTGTGTGTGTTTGTGTTTCTGGGTATGTGCATGTGTGTGTCTGTGTGTGTCTGTGTGTGTCTGTGTGTGTCTGTGTGTGTATGTGCGTGTCTGTGCGTGTTTGTGTGTGTATGTGTCTGCATGTGTCTGAACATGTCTATGTGTGTCTGCATGTGTAGGCGTGTGGGTGTGTGTATGTGTGTGGGTGTGTGTATGTGTGTCTGTGTGTGTCTGTGTGTGTATGTGTGTCTGTGTGTTTGCATGTGCCTGTGTGTCTATGTGTGTCTGTGTGGGTATGTGTGTTGGTGTATGTCTGTGTGCATGTGTGTGTAGGTGTGTATGTGTGTATGTGTGTCTGTGTATGTGTGTGTCTGTGTGTGTCTGTGTGTGTCTGTGTGTTGGTGTGTGTTTGTGAGTCTGCATGTGTCTGCGTGTCTGCATGTGTATGGTGTGCATGTGTGTGTGTGTGTCTGCGTGTGTCTGTGTGTATGTGTGTGTCTATGTGTGTCTGCATGTGTCTGTGTGTGTATGTGTGTCTGTGTGTGTCTGTGTGTATGTGTGTGTATGTGTGTCGGCATGTGTCCGCATGTCTGCATGTGTCTGTGTGTGTATGGGTGTCAGCGTGTGTCTCCGTGTGTCTGTGTGTCTGTGTGTGCCCCCTTGCTGGTGCTGCGCCTGGTGTTTGGCCACCCAACTGTGAGTCTAACTAACTCCATTCTGCAACAATGCACCTTATTCCATACATCAAAGGTTTACAGTTTTCTTCAGTCTTTTTTATATATATATACATTTTAATTGTGTGTGCTTTGTGAAAAGTTCCGGCCACCAGACTCGAAATAGAATCTGTCTTAACAATACATATCAATCATACTTGTGTAAGTCTTTATATATATATATATATATATATATATATATATGCTCCTATTTTGTACTCAACTACCAAATGTAACTGGCTCTGCATGTGATGTACTGGTGGCGCCCTCACCGGTGCACACCTCGTTGCCTCACTACTGATGGCGGCTCTTACATGCACTGAGCCTTGCTACTGAAAACGTGTACATGATATTCCTTGCCAGAGAATATATACTCTTCTCACCTACTTGTTTTGTCTGTCCTTATTCCCTGTCGTCACTAGATATATTTACATATTTAGGCTGTAGGGGGCCCTATTGTGACGGGACTGGCTGGGTGGTGGTCGCTGTCCCGCCTCTACTACTCTTGGTTCGCTGAGATGCGGGCCTCCGCCGATCAGGAGGAAGATTTGTGGGGGAGCCGTTTTGCAGGCATCGGGCTATCCTCCAATCAGGAGGAAGATATGCGGGGGAGGCGACTTCAGGCGGCGCGACCCGCATTTGGTGTCCAGTCAGCTGGAATTTTGACATATATATTTGTATGCATATTTATATATGCATATAAATGCATGTATGCATATATCTTCTCCTCCGATGCGACTGACACTTGTCTACATCCGGTGGAGGTGAGGAGGGTCGCAGGTGTCGCCACCAGTAGAGTGTTGAGTCTTATGGAGAATAACAATATGATAATAATTCCCTTACATATCTTTATACTTGCATAATGTGCTATGCATCAAACACACATACACACACACATATATATATATATATATATGTATATATATATATATATATATATATATATATATACATATGTCTATATATATGGATAGTGATAAGCCCCTTATCGCCTGTAATAAGCTCTGTAGTGCTCCTCCTTCCCCCCCCCCTGGGGATGGGGGTAGGGGGGGGGTGCCTCCATGCACCGCTCCACCCCCTGCGCGGGGCCCGACACGCCACTCGCTGGGAAGTGCGCTCGACGGGCCGCCAGACCGTGACATGGAGGACTACCACCACAAATTTATTAACATTAATGTTGATTGTAAGGGCACCGATCCTACTGTCGGTTACACAGGGGCTGACGATCACCCCGTCCTTGCCCGCAATGACGACAGCTGTGTTGACACTTATAATCTCCACCCCCGTGGCCCAATAGATTTTCACGTTGATAGTGGTGGTGTCAACTTTGGCACCGGCACTGATACCGGCCCCAATGTCGTTAGTGGTATGGCTGGTAGTGATGCCGAAAACCAGACTGAAATATGTGAACCTGATGAATTCCACCCTCGCAACGGCGATAATGTATGCTTCTGTAAATGTTGTGTCAATACTGACACTGATAAGGTATGCCTTTGTAAATGCTGTGTCAATACTGACACCTATGTCGAGGTCTATTCCAAGGTTGATCGGGATGATACGAGCAGCCTGGCGGGCTGCTGCGATCCCCAGCCCGGGGGCACGGGTAGAGTTTGCAAGGTTAACCACTGTAATTATACCGGCGCCCCTGCTGACGTTTGTTTTGATGCTGTTCATGATGATACTAACAACCATGTGGACAGTGATAATTTCCAGCCCCGCTGCCCCGACAAGGTCTGCAGCGGCATCGATTATATTGGCAGATATAACTGTGCTGATGTTTGTTTTAATGCCCATGATAAATCAGCCAAGGTTGTTCATGATGATACCAGCAGTCTGGCTGGTCGCTGCGATTCCCAGCCCTGTGGCCCGGTTAGAGTTTGCAATACTAGCTACTATAATTACGCCGACCCCCCTGTTGATGTTTGCTTTGATGTTGACCATGATGATACTAGCAACCATGTGGACAATAATAATAATTTCCAGCCCCGCCGCGACGACAAGGCTTGCAGCGGTACCGATCATATTGACGGATGTAACTATGCTGATGTTTGTTGTAAGGCCCAGGGAGATTCAGTAAACTTCCCTGATACCAGTAGTTATAATGTGCCGGACAGCGGCACTGACGACGGTTCCTATCCCATTCCCCGCCCCAGGGTAGCAGCGGAAGAAAAGAAGAGGGTCCCCTCCCCCAACCACCAGCCGGTAGAGGCGGTGAGTCAAAATAGCGAAACTGGTTCTAGCCCTGAATCCCGGGGGCCCCGGGGGGGGGGGAAACTGGCTGGCTTACACTGAGTGCAGTGCGACGGGCTCCCTGTACCAGGTCTCCGCTACTGATACAGACGGTCAGATCTCAGATTTCACGGTTTACGATACATGTGCCCAAGGCACCTGCGGCTGCCGTCACCACATACGGGAGGCTGTAGCCCAGCTACCCCCCTGCCGTTTCTTCGTGGAGGCATTACTCCGGGGGGGACAATGATCCCGACTGGGACTATATAATGAGGGGGGTGATATTTGGCTTTCGCGTGATTAATGACAGCTGTAATTCCACTTACAGCGGACGCAACTATGGGTCGAGCACGGGCGAGCTCACCCATGCTGCCATGTCGAGAAAATTGCAGCGCGAAATTGACACCGGTATATTAACTGTCAGAAACAAGCCCGAGATATGCACACACCCGATCGGCACAGTCCCCAAATTAGACACGGTTGGTTTCAGAACCATAATCGATTGCAGCGCCCCAAGTGACACATGTGTTAACCTGTTTACGGACCAATGCACAACAAAATTCGCTTACAAAAGCATAGACGATGTTACAGATGACATGCTACAGGGCGATTTTATGTCGGTAGTAGACATCTCGGATGCTTATAGGGCGGTCAGCATCCACCCCTCGAGCGCATGCCGCCAGGGGCTCTCCTGGCAGTTCACCAAAGGGGTAACCACCTTTCTAAGGGATAACAGACTCTGCATGGGCCTAAGCTCCAGCCCTTTTGTTTTCTCAAAGATATCAGACTTTATTGTACGTTGTATGGTGCGTAGGGGCCATGAGAGGGTTACCAACTACCTCGACGACTTTTGCACCCTCACCGGCACATTCAGGGAAGGGACCACGGCCCAGGCAGATATCATGGGGGTACTGCGTTTCTTAGGTTTCTCTATCAGCTTCAAAAAGCTGGCATCCCCCAGTACAAACTGTAGATTCCTGGGCATAATGATCAATTCAGAAAAAATGAACCTAAGTCTCCCGGACGACAAATTGGTAAAACTACTAGCATGTATACGCAACCTTTACACCAGAAAGCGCGCCACCCGCATCGAGATTGAACGCTTGGCAGGATTAGTCTCGCATTGCGCCAAAGTGGTAAGAGGCGGCCGCACTTTCGCGCGCCGCATCTATGACATGACGGGCTCGGCTAAGCGCTCTCACCACATGATCCGTCTGAACCAAGAGTTCAAGGCGGACCTGCGCTGGTGGCTGAAGTTTGCCTCCACATTCAATGGCTCCGCCAACATCTGCCCCCGCCACTCCCAAGCCCTCTCCACTTACAGTGACGCCAGCTGCTCCGGCTTCGCAGCCTTCCATGCGGGCGACTGGCTTGCGGGAGACTGGGGGCAGGCGCCTCCCCAGGGGAAGGGGGCCGACCGGCTGGGCCACCACAGGGACCGCCCCTTTGAAGACTGTGTGAACAGCGCTGGGGAGCTAGCACACATTAACACGCTAGAGTTCTGGCCCATATTATGCGCCGCAAAACGATGGGCTCACGGGTGGGCGGATCGTAACATTGTCATGGTGACAGACAACACCACAGTAATGCATGCGCTAAACTCAGGTAGATCTAAGAACAGCCAGATTATGCACTGGCTCTATGATATGTTCTGGCTGGCGGTCAAGTTTAACTTTGACATCTCGTCAGTATACATTAAAAGCAGCGATAACACCATATGTGACAGCCTTTCCCGCCTAAACGAAAGGGACTCTAAGGCACGCCTGGTGGAAGCCATAGGCCCAAGTTATATGTGCTGCAGCGATATCTTTCAATAATTCATCTCCTTCCAGATACGATGGCCCTTGAGAAGGACTGCAACACCCTGATGAGCCAACACCTGGCACCCTCCACGAGACTTTGTGCAAGTTCCAGGCTCCGAAAATATCTCACATTTTGCAGCTCCTATGGCCGTCAGCCCGCCCCATGTGACTCATGGCAGGTCTGCCTTTACATAACATGGCTAGCTAAATCAATGCGCTATGCCTCTATTCGGTCCTACCTAAGCTCGCTCAACTTACATCTCAAAGAGTCAGGCGGCCCGACATTAAATTACGACGATTTTAATGTTCGTCGGTGTCTAGCGGGGGCGCGCCGTTCACTGGGGGACTCGCCGCGCAGCTTTCAGCGATGCTATCGCTCCTCTCAGATGCCCCGGGACACATATCTTTCAAAGCCGCAATCTTAACTTCATTTAGGGGTCTGCTCAGGAAAGCACACATTACACGCTCAGATGCGTCCTTACTGCGGGAAGATTTCACCTTCCACCCCTGGGGGATGTCCATAAGGGTCAAGAAATCTAAAACTATCCAATTCGCAGAAAGGTCCCTAGACATCCCGATAGCCAGGGTGTCTCACCCGCTTCTGTGCGCGGTCGGGGCAGTGGAGCTCCACTTCGCCCAGCTCCCGGCCCGGCCACAAGACCAGGCTTTTCGCACGCCCGGTCCATCAGGCTCTACGCCATTGGAATACTCAAACTATTCAGCGGTGCTTAAACGCCTCTGCCTCCGCTCGGGCCTCAACCCCGACCTATTCTCAAGCCACTCACTCAGGAGGGGGGGGGCTACCTACCTCCTAATGGCAGGTAGCTCAATCCAGGAAATCAAGACACGGGGTGACTGGGCAAGTGACTGCGTTTACTTGTATCTACGTGTTCCCCTGCAGGAACGCATCGCTGACGATCTAAGGGTCGCCAACCTCCTGGCCTCGGTGGGCTCCCCGGCCTAGTCCTCCTCACCTCACCCATCCTCGCCTCGTTCATCCCAGCCTGTTACTCTTGTGTTGGGTTTTTCTATTTGGGTTTTTACCACCAACTCAATCGCACTAATTGTCTTCTCTGTCTGTACCATTGTCCTCTTGCATTAGGTAGAACGTAAGAATTATTGGATAGTGATAAGCCCCTTATCGCCTGTAATAAGCTCTGTAGTGCTCCTCCTTCCCCCCCCCCTGGGGATGGGGGTAGGGGGGGGGTGCCTCCATGCACCGCTCCACCCCCTGCGCGGGGCCCGACACGCCACTCGCTGGGAAGTTTTTTTTTTTAATAAAGGAGTTGGGGTTTTTACCACCAACTCAATCGCACTAATTGTCTTCTCTGTCTGTACCATTGTCCTCTTGCATTAGGTAGAACGTAAGAATTATTACATATGTATATATATATAATAATTATATATGTATACATGTCTGGGTGAGGAGACAACATCAGATAATTAACAGGCCTGGAATTCGGCAAGTCCCGGAGTTCAGTGGAGAACAGGATAAAAATGGACAACTCTAGTTGTAATATCATAGACGCTGCCCAATGATCCTCGTGGTTAAGGGATTGCTGCTGCTGCTGATGATGATGATTAATATAAGGCCAATGTCGGTTAGATCAGTGTGGGGGTAATATGACTGAGTGAGGCATTGAGTCATGGTGGCAGCGGGGCAGCACCATAAAGCTATATGAGCGCTTACTATCACAAGTCGGTGTTTGTTCTGATGTGTGATCTTCGATGTTGCTAAGATGTGAAATCGACCAAGCGCATAATAAATTGTCCTACTGCTGTGGCAATGAGTGGTCCATATAAAAAAATGGGTATACATGCAACATGCTTATGATATCAATATAAAATATACTTAGAAAAAATATGTGCTATATAATTTATTATGTAAAAGAATAAAGAATAGTCCCAAATGTTTTTTGGTGCCCTTACTCGGACACCTCTCACTTCGCAACACCCCTTATTCTCTGCAGGCCCCTCTGTAACTGGGCACTCTCTGCTTCCCTCCTCCTGGGAACCAACTCCAACGGTCTCTCGCCTCTCACTTAAAACTTTTGCATACATATAATATATGGCATACAGCTATGTATGTCATCATCATCATCATGCTGTCAGTCGTGCTGCGACAAAGACTGCTTTCATTACTTGACTACCACTCTCCATTTATCGTGTTTTGTGCGGTTGTACACTTCATGAAAGCTGCCTGCAAAAGTTTTGAAGTGCTGCTGGCTTTTGCAAGTTACCAGCGGCACTCTCTCGGGGAGCAAATAGAGGTTTCACACCGGTAAGAACATGTCCAGACAGGCGCAAAACTATTTGTCCCTGCAGTGGATGGTCGGGAGATGTTGGGAGTTCCATACATCAACCACCTTTAGTGCTGCCACAGTGACATGGTTTTCTGTTTAGGGTTTGCTCCCTTAGCCTTCGGTTCTGTCAAAGAACCTGTACCACAAGGCAGTGGTTTACAACTCTGCAGGGCAGGGGCGTCAAACTCCCTGAGGTATTGCAATACCTGCAATACCTTCATACCCTGGAGCTATGTATGTGCACTATATAAATATGTTGCATGTATTATATATAATCATTCTACACATTATAATCATTACATACATTACATACACGATACAATTATATAAATTGTATACATTATTTATAGACTACATATATGTCATGGGGGGATGAAATGGGAAATATTGTGCCTAGAGCAGGACTCGCACCCACATCTCTTTGCATTCCGGGCCAGTGTGCTGACCATTACACCACATAGGCTCCCTGATATCAACACACTACCCATGCCTACCTGTCTATGTGGTAACTTGCCTGAGAGGTCAGTGCAGCCTACTACATATACATTTTATATATGCACGACACATACAAATTCTGTACAACATTTATATTCACAACATGGTGCCATCTTTAATAACTAAGGGATGTGTTTTTGAGTGTGTGTGCCTTTGCTGAGCACAGACTCCAGAACCAATATTATTATATAAAACAGATACCGCAATAGGATTTGCCCAAGCCACCAAAGCGTGCAGCCGTGCGCACACAGCCCTGGAAACAGCGAGATGCCTGGTTGGGAGGCGGGAGGTGGGAGGCAATGGCGGGGGACGGGAAGCGGGAGGCGGGAGACGGGGTTGCGAGGCGGGGGTGAGGAACGGGGTTAGGAGGCGGGGGTGGCAGGAGGGAATCGATGATGGGAGGCGGAAGGCAAGGGGCGGGAGACGGGAGGCAAGGGACGGGGCGGGACGGGGCGGGACGGGGCGGGACGGGGGGAGGGGCGGGACGGGGCGGGACGGGGCGGGATGGGGCGGGGCGGGACGGACGGGGCGAGACGGGAGGGGGCAGGGCGGGACGGGTCGAGGCGGGGGCTGAACAGGTGGGACGAGGTGTAGTAGGGCTGGACGGGGCAGGGTGCGGCGGGGCAGGACGGGGCAGGACGGGGCAGGACGTGGCGGCACGGGGTGGGACGGGGTGGGACGGGACGTGGCGGGACGGTATGGGGCGGTACGGTGCGGGACGGGGCGGGACGGGGAGGGACCAGGGCGGAACGGGACAGGACGGGACTGGGCGGGAAGGGGCGGGACGGGGCGGGACGGGACGGGACTGGGCGGGACGGGACGGGACGGGACGGGATGGGACGGGGCGGAGCGGGGCGGAGCGGGGCGGAGCGGGGCGGAGCGGGGCGGAGCGGGGCGGGCGGAGCGGGGCGGAGCGGGGCGGAGCGGGGCGGAGCGGGGCAGAGCGGGGCGGAGCGGGGCGGAGCGGGGCGGAGTGGGGCGGAGCGGGGCGGAGTGGAGTGGGGCAGTGCGGGGCGGGGTGGGGCGGGGCGGGGCGGGGCGGGGCGGGGCGGGGCGGGGCGGGGCGGGGCGGGGCGGGGCGGGGCGGGGCGGGGCGGGGCGGGGCGGGGCGGGGCGGGGCGGGGCGGGGCGGGAGGTGTAAAGGTTGGATCTGTCAGTCCTGGACATTGCTGCTGGCGGGAAACACAAGTACGAAAGCAAACATAGAAGTTAGAACGCTGCCGTGTACGACCGCCTTGCCCGGATGGGCGGGGACAATGCCGCCTTCTCCCGCAGGGTGGCGCTGCAGGCGGGAAACTGCTGGTGAGGGCCAGGGTCAACCCTTATGGAACTCATGCATGTTGGAGTCGGTTGGTCATGAGGGGGTATAGGGTATGTGCAAGTGTGGGTATGCGTATGTGTGCGTGTGGGAATGTGTGGGGGGATGTGGGGTTGCGTGTGAGTTTGAATGTGTGTGTGAGTGTGGGTGTGTGTATGGTATGGGTGTGGGTGCGGATGCGGGTGTGGGTATGGGCATATGTGATGGTGTGGGTGTTACTGTGGGTTTGAATGTGGGTGTGGGTGTGGGTTTGAGAGTGTGGGTGTGTGTGGGTGTGGGTGTGGATGTGGATGTGGGTGTGCCAGTTAGGCATGGATGTGGGAATGGGTATGGGTGTGTGAGTGTGGGCGTGGATGTGGGTGTGGGTGTGTGTGCGTGTGCATGTGAGTGTGGATGTGGGTGTATGATTATGGGTGTGGGTGTGGGTGTGAGTGTGCGTGTGAGTGTAAGTGTGGATGTGTGAGTGTGGGTGTGAGTGTGGGTGTGGCTGTGGGTGTGGGTGTGGCTGTGGCTGTGGGTGTGGGTGTGGCTGTTGGTATGAGTGGGTGTGCATGTGTTGGTATGGGTGTGAGTGTGAGTATGTCTGGAGTGTGGGTGTGGCTGTTTGTTAATATAGGCAGATTCGACCATGAGTTGAACGCCTGGCTGCTTCCCGCTTTGATAGGTCCTGGCATTCAAATCCCCGGGTTCGAACCCTGGCCGATATTTTACTTCTCCCTATTATTTATTTAATTATTTTTATTATTATAATATGTTTTTAACATGTCAAATAAATTACTTTAAAATTGATACTTGTCAGTGCCTAGCCTGGTAATTAGCATTACCAGGATAGAACAGGGAACAGTGGAATGAGGAAGTCCAGTTGTCAGTGATTGAAATTGGCCCTGCTTACTCAACTAATGTATGCACACAAACAATAATTCCAAGGTGACTGAAATGTCATTGTTTGCATAGCATGATGGTAGCGGTGTAGTGCAACAGGCACTACCCTGTCAGCGCCGAGGCACTGGTCTTCCAGCCGTTGTAGTGATCACATTAGGTTTGTACATGGTGATGGGGAAGGGGAATGTGGTGCATTGTGTACACAGCATATCCCATTCTGAACATGAAAATTGGGGGAGCAGCCTATGCTGTATAGTGTACGGCATAGGTACTCAACATAGTGCAGGATTGAGTGATCCGGCGCTGCTGTGCCAATAGCAAAATACAGAACAGGGTAAAATCACATCCAATCAACCAATCAACAATGAGCAATAGTTACCTCAAGGCCCTCACGCTGATACATTTTCAATATCCGAACTGACGAATACAAAATTTCACATTTTACCTTATATAATCCAATGAAAGCATAATATTTGGAAAAACAACCTAGATTTGATCCTTCATAATTATATAGAACTTAGATACTAACGGTCACTACTCATTTTGTTTTGGGCTTTGACCTTTGGGATCGTGAAACTCATTCCTACTCCCCCACTTTTAATGTTCAGAACGGGTGTGCTGCACACAATGCAGCACATTCCACTTCCCCATCACCATGTACAAATGTGATCGCTTCAAGGGCTGGAAGACCAGTGCATTGGCGCTGACAAAATATGTGCTCAGATGAATAAAATATTTACCCCCAAAAACAATCAATCGCTAGCATTGAGTTTGAAAGGCGGTAATGTAGCATAGCTAATATAGAAGTGGTGTCTATTTAGCACAGTGATTACATGAATCAACCTTAGTTCAAGCAGTTCCTAAGTAAGTTAGCTTAATAATGGTAATCATAAGGATAAATTAATATCACAACAAACTAGTTTTTAAATTAAAGACCAACGGATTATGCAAATTTGAAACTAAACCCCAACCTCTGACCCCCAACCCCAACATAAATGACCATTCTGGCTGTGAGTAGGCTACCCAGTGGTCAAGCTGACCTTTGCTCCAGGTGTTCCTATTTCAGGTCAGAGGTGCCGAGCAACTTGCCCCGCGTGGACCTTCCAGAGCCTCCCTTTCCCTCCCACTACCCCCTCCCCCACACCCACCCACCCACACACACACTCTCTCACGCCAGCCCGCTCCCCCCAGGTCACAGTGGAAGTGCATTATGTGAGGAGTTCGGTCGCGAAACCCCATAAATACCAATCCAAAAATTGAGGTAAACAGTGGACTCCATCATAGAATTCGCGCACATGTGCATTGAAGTCAAACCTTTTGCCGTGGGGGTGATGAAAATGGGAAATACTGTGCCTAGAGCGGTACTCGAATCCACATCTCTTTGCATTCCGGGCCAGTGTGCTAACCATTACGCCACCTAGGCTCCCTGATATCACCATACTACCCACGTCTACCTGTCTATGCGAGTCCTTGCCTGAGAGGTCAGTGCAGACTACTACACTCGTCCCCCTGGAATCGTGAGGATTTTAATACTGACAATTACATACATACAGGCAATGCAACGCACTTACATACACAGGGTAGGTTCAACAACTATACAGCGCATAGCTTTTACAGGATCATGGTCACGGCAACCAGTGTCGTGGGAGGTGATGAAATGGGAAATACTGCGCCTAGAGCGGGACTCGAACCCACATCTCTTTGCATTCGGGGCCAGTGTGCTAACCATTACACAACCTAGGCTCCCTGATATCACCATATTACCCACACCTACCTGTCTATGCGGCTCCTTGCCTGAGAGGTCAGTGCAGACCACTACACTTGCAAAGGTTCTTTTTTTATTATTATTCGAGGTGGGCGGATGTAGTGGCTTAAAATGGTCCATAAAGACATAACCATGGATAGGTTGTTTCCATCAACGAGCATTTCCATCAGGAAATTGTCGCAGGGTACACCTATAATTATATGACTTCAAGGTTCTGTCCACATCCATATGTGTGACAAAAATAGTTGTGTTTTTTACCATAACGAGCTGGCATTAGAGGCCCAATAGATCTATTTCATATGACGTCAGCATGGGTATTTAGGTGAGTGCATGCTCTGCTTGGCTGCAGGACGATACACGTCACACTGCAAACTCAATGGCTATGAGCAATCTTCATAGAGAAAAAGTGAAATATATCTAAAACCACACCATCTAGAAACAAACTACTTGGCAGACAAACAGATAACATACTTAACAAACAGATTATATTATATTTATACGGTTCTGGTTCTGCATTTCTATTAATTTTGAATAAAACTAACATTTTGCACTGCACATATCGACAAACTCAAAATGGATTGTCAATGGCCGTGAGCAATCTTCATACAGAAAAAGTGAAATATCTCTAAAACCACACGACCTAGAAACAAACCACTTGGAACACATACAGAAAACATGCTTAACAAACAGATTATATTAAATTTATATGGTTCGGGTTCTCGATTTCTATTAATTTTGAATAAAACTAACGCGTTGCACTGCACATATCGACAAACTCAAGGGCAGTGTGCCTTCGTTCTGCAGCCAAGCTGCATGCGCATACACGATATGTGTAAACATTGAAAGGGGTCTATAGGACCTAGCTCAGCCAGAAGAGGATCTGGAAGTTAATCTGCGAGTTACTGGTTGGGGTGTACACCGCAAAATGGTAGAAATTTGGATTCAAGCAGTTCAAAACAACAACAACATACTGTCCAATTATTGTGTTTTTCATCCAGATATGTAGTGATCATCCGCAGGACCTGTTTACAGCTGTGGATGGAAGACAGATGTGGATGTGAATGTGAAGGTGAAAGAGAATGTTAATGGGAATGTTAATGGGAATGAAAATGCAAATGTTAATGTTAATGGGAATGGAAATGCTGATGTGAATGCAAATGGGAATGGGAATGTTAATGGGAATGCAAAATGAATGTTAATGGGTATGGTAATGAAAATGTGAATGTAAATGTGAATGCAAATATTAATGGGAACAAGAATGCAAATGTGAATGTGGATGCAAATGTTAATGGGAATGCAAATGTGAATGTGAATGTTAATGTGAATGCAAAATGAAGGTTAATGGGAATGCGAATGTAAGTGTTAATGTGGATGTTAATGTTAATGGGAATGGAAATTCTATGTGAATGGGAATGCAAATGTGAATGTTAATTTAAATGTAAATGTAAATGTGAATGGGAATGCAAATGGGAATCTGAATGGTAATGGATGTGCAAATGGAAATGTGAATGTTAATGTTAATGGGAATGCAAATTTGAATGTGAATGTTAATGTGAATGTCAATGTTAATGGGAATGCAAATGTAAATGTAAATGCGAATGTAAATGCAAATGGGAATGGAATCCCGATGCAAATGTGAATGCGAGTCAAATGTGAATATGAATGCAAATGACAATGGGAATCCAAATACAAATAGAAATGTGGATGCGGACACATACATGTGTCCGCATCCACAAAGCAGATGAGGATGTGGATGGAAAAAGATGCAGTGTCCTGTCAGCTTGTCAGTAGCCTCTAGGATGCCACCAAAACCATCCCAACTCCCTCACACTGACATACCACCTACACCCCTTTGGTGGCAATTGATTTCTTTTGAGTGAGTGGGCGGGCGGGTGAGTGGGTGGGTGGGTGGGTGGGTGGACTGGACGGGCCGTCTCCTTTGACTTGAGATAGCACCACCTCCTTCTCCCACGCCCCCTCTTCGGACTCGGTCACTGACTGACCAGAGACCAGTGACCAGTGACTGCTGAACAGTCAGCTTAACTAACAACTTCCCCATCCATCAATTCCCAAAAAAAAATTAGCAAATGTTAACCCTTTTTTTCCCTTTTTTTTTTTTTAACATGCCGCCCCCTCTAGTGCATTCCTGTTGTTCAACAGAAAAGATATTTCTCGAGTAATAAATACCCACTAGACACACTACTGCTTGCGACCACTCTGCGATCACAAAAAAACGGGTGGTCGCAAAGTCATCGAAAAGTGGCCCTCAGTTGTCGCCGACTTCCTTGCGACCATTTTCATCCCAAGGCCTTTGCAGCTATTCCACTAAAAACTAAAAACCTCCTTGCGATCAAAATGGTTGCTCAGAGGTCGGCGACCATTGTTTTGGTCGTGCAGAGGGGGCAAGGAGCTGGGTTCTTTGGTTCAAATTGGTCGCAATGTGGTCACAAGGTGGTGGCAAGCCATAGTTTGACGGGGGCTTTAATCTTCAATTTTGCAAAAGACTTCAGGTGCAAAAATTGACAAATGCCATCCGGGCCGAAATGAAGCCGTGACTACATTTGAGTTGAAGCTGCCATCATTTCAATAATCAAATGTTTTTCTGTTTTTTTTCACAGAAGCTGTCACATCCCTGATATAATGCCCTATTAAATATATAATTTTTAGACTTTAAATGGAAAGCACAACAATACATTTTAGTCTACAGAAAACAACTAAAAATGGATTTGTTGTGTTTTGTATCAAAATCGTTCACTTATATTTATTTCCACATTCAATATGAACATTTCCGAAGCGATATAAATGGAAAGGGAATGGGTAGTGTACGTATGCAAATGAAATTGAAAAACCTTATATCAGGCACTTCTGCAAGATGATATTTACAGAGCATGTACCGCGCAGTGATAGAGCAAGCAAGGAATGGAAAATATGAAAATATTTAGTAAATAAGTTGTTGCTTACCATGGGTTTTATGCACTCAGATGGTTGGGGCGGGGGTGGGGGTGGGGGTGGGGCGGGGGTGGGGGTGGGGGTGGGGGTGGGGGTGGGGGTGGGGCTGGGGCTGGGGCTGGGGCTGGGTGTAGTTGGTGCTGGTAAGTGGTATTAAAACTCGCAAGCTCCCTTTGATTTAATGTTCACATGGCTCTACATTCATCGTGCCTAAGACCAATAGATGGCTTTCAATGTTTATAAACATTGTGTATGCGCGCGCAGCTTGGCTGCAGAACGAGGGCACACTGCCATTGAGTTTGCCAATACGAGCAGTGCAAAACGTGAGTTTTATTCAAAATTAATAGAAATGCAGAACCCTAACCTTATAAATTTAATATAATCTGTTCAGTAAATATGTTTTCTATATGTCTTCCAAGCGGTTTGTTTCTAGGTGGTGAGGTTTTAGAGATATGTCACTTTTTCTGTATGAAGATTGCTCATGGCCATAGACAATGCATTGACTGATTCCGTTTCCCGATACACACAGTTCAAAATGTCAATTTTATTCAAAATTAATAGAAATGCAGAACCCTAACCATATAAATTTAATATAATCTGTTCGTTGAATATGATTTCTATATGTGTTCCAAGCAGTTTGTTTCTAAGTGGTGTGGTTTTAAAGATATTTCACCTTTTCTCAATGAAGATTGCTCATAGCCATTGAGTTTGCATTGAGTTTGGCGATACATGCAGTTCAAAATGTCAATTTTATTCAAAATTAATAGAAATGCAGAACCCTAAACTTATAAATTTAATATAATCTGTTCAGTGAATATGTTTTCCATGTGTTCCAAACAGTTTGTTTCTAAGTGGTGTGGTTTTAGAGATATTTCAACTTTTCTCTATGAAGATTGCTCATAGCCATTGAGTTTGCAATGTGACAGTCTGTCATCCTGCAGCCAAGCAGCGCGTGTACTGACCTAAATACCTATGCTGATGTCATATGAAATAGGTATAGTTCAGCCAATAAATTTCAGCACATGTTTAACATTGCAACTTCAACACAATATGGCGGTCAATACTAAACCAAGTATCGTCTAGTTGCCCCCAACACAGCTCCCCAAGAAATGAGTATGCACAGAAATAAATAATGTAGTCACAAAAGCTAGAGGACCGGACTCAATGGCCAAATTGGTAGAGCGCAGGCTTCCACTGTGGAAGGTCGGGAGTTCAAATCCCAGCCAAATCAAACCGATGACTTATAAAATTGATACTTGTCGCTAGCTACCCTGGTGCTTGGCATTAATAGGATAGGGCAAGGACTGGTTAGCACAGTGTCAGGATAATGTACCTGTGTGGGATATCGGGTCATGGTTCCGATTGCGTGGTCTCCCAGTGAGGCAGCACTATAAAGTTGCCATGAGTGCGCACTGTCACAAGTCGGCACCCGTCCTGATGTCCTTATATGTTGCAAAGACGTAAAACTAGCAAACAATAGCTAGGTAGATTATAACGCTCAAACTAATATATTTATCTTAGAAAATGACAGAAACTCAAACAGGTCGAACTATGTAGCATTAAGCAATTATTTACCACCACTATTTAACTTTCGACAATTTTTGTTAACCAAGTTGTAAATACAACCAATAGTGTGGCAATACTGTGGATTTATTGCACAATACCTTACAGTGGATCCTGCTACTGGTAGTGGTGGTGCCCTAGCTATCGTTTGTTTTACGTACTGGCAACATCCAAGGTCATATCAGGACAGGCACCAACTTGTGACAGCGCACACTCATGGTGAATTTATAGTGCTGCCCCACTGAGAAATCAGGCTGCCAGCACCATGACCCAATATCCCACTCAGTCACATTATCCTGACACTGAGCTAAAACCAAACCTTGCTATTATCCTATTAATGCAGAGTGGCAGGTTAGGAAGTGGCATGCATTAGTTTGATAAACCATTGGTTTGACTCGACTGAGAACCGAACTCCCTACTTTGATCGATTTACGCAACTAAGCATACAGTTGACCGGATAACTTGGTTTTAACTGCATTTCATTAATTAAATGGGGAGATGATTTCTACCAGTAATCTGCCCTCTTGTGGCAGTGGCAAGAACTAATGTTGCAGATCATTAAAGCCCCGTTCACACACGGGCCTTAAATCGCCTCAACTAGTTCGCTTCATCTAAGTCGATTCACATTGGCCGTGTGGACACGACACAGAAGCGAATTAGGGCTAAGTCGACTCATCTAGTTCGCCTCAAGTACACCACGTTGCGAGGTGGTTTATATGAAGCAAACTAGCTTAAGTCGGCCCATCTTGCTTATGTGGACGATAGCGGTTTACTTGAGGCGTCTTAAGCACGTCACACGCATGCGCATTCGAGCGCTGAGTTTGTTGATTTTCCGGTTGATCAAAAGCGCATATTATATAATTTGGTCTATGAACCGGCTAGCTGTGCACAGATATTTTTTTCATGATTTATTTTTAGGTTTTCACTGCCGAGCAGAAGTTTTGATCATTCCAAAACAATAAGATTCAGTCGTTACATATCTAGGTCAAACCCACACACTCTCGTGGTGACGTCGACTAACCGAAACTGGCGCTGGTTAGTATGGACGCGCTCATGCGCAGATATCGACTTCCGCCTTAAACCACCCCAAGTACTGCATGTGTGTACTCGACACACTTTCATGCCTAGTTCGCCTCATCTAGTTCGCCTTATCTAGTTGGGCCTAAAGTTGTGTGTGTGAACAGGGCTTAAGAGCCCTCGGTTGGTGGAAAAAAGTATGTTGGGTATGTGTGTGTGATGTGTGGGGTGTGGGTTTTGTGTTGTGGGTGATATGTGGTTGTTGGGTGGAGGTGGCATGTGGGGGCTGGTGTGTGGTGTGTATGGTGTGGGCGTGTGGGCGCATGGGGGGATGGATATTCATGTGTGGGGGTGGGGGTATGCATATGTGGGGTGGGGGTATGCATGGTGTGTGGGTATGAGTGGGTGTGTGTGGGTATGTGTGGGTGGGTGTGAGGAAGTGTGGGTATGTGTGGGTATGTGTGGGTATGTGTGGGTATGTGTGGTGGGTGTTGGTATGTGGGTATATGGGTGTGGGTGGGTGGGTATGTGTGGTATGTGTGTGTGGGTATGTATGGGTGTGTGTGGGTGTGTGTGGGTGTGGGTGGGCATGTGTTTGTGGGTGTGTGGGTAGGGGTATGTGGGGATATGGGTGTGAGCGGGGTGTGTGTGTGCAGTGTGTGTGGATATGTGTGGTATGTGTGGGTATGTGTGTGTGGGTGGGCGGGGGTATGTGGGGGTATGTGAGGCTATGGGTGTTTGTGGGTGGGTATGTGTGGTATGTGTGGGTATGTGTGGGTGTGTGTGGGTATGTGTGGATGTTTGTGGGTGTGTGTGGGTGTGGTTGTGGGTATGTGGGGGATATGTGTGTGTGGGTGGGTATGTGTGGGTATGTGTGGGTGTGTGGGTATGTGTGTGTGGGTGTGGGTGGGTGGGGGTATGTGGGATATGGGTGTGTGTGTGGGTATGTGTGGTATGTGTGGGTATGTGTGGGTGTGTGTGGGTGTTTGTGGGTGGGTGTGGGTGGGTGTGTTTGGGGGTATGTGGGAATATGTGTGGGTGTGGGTGGGTATGTGTGGGTATGTGTGGGTGTGTAGGTGTGTGTGTCGGTAGGGGTATGTGGGGATATGGGTGTGTGCGGTGTGTGTGTGTGTGTGTGTGCGGTGTGTGTGTGTGAGGTGCGGGCTGACAAGGGGGTTGTCTCCGGTCCTGGTTGAAGGCTATCACTAGTATCAGACTAACCACTGATAAGGGAACAAGGGGTCAGCGCGACCAGGTGCAGTGTGAGGGTCGGGTGGGATTATGATGGTAATCAGGCCACAAGGGCCAGCCGCTACTGGATGTCGCGTCGGTCGAGCTCTCGTCACTTTTGGACTAGCTATCGAGAGAGCAGGACGTCATACGACGCGCTGCGCGGCAGGTGGGCTCGACCACTGTGCGCGACAGCGTTCTGATAAGGTATCAGAGGGTGGCCTCTAGGCACCCAGCCTCTGCGTTGCGCGCGGACAGTGTAAACTGTACCGGAGGCTAGGATAATATCACAGGAGCTGATATTATCCTGGTAAGTATGGCACCCACTGGGTACCACCGCCACGGCGGCTTGGGCTTTGGCCAGACCTACGGGTCCGTTCTATACCTCTGCGTTGCGCGCGGTCAGGCTTGCCTGTACCGGAGGTTAGACTCGGGTGGCTGCACCGTTTGTCAGCTGTTGTAAGTCTAAGGACTTCTGCTTTCCTGCGGGGGGCAGCAGCACAAAGCTGAGCAGACAGGATCGTTGGGATCCTTTCCACCCCCCCCCCCCCTCCCCACCTCCATACACCCACCGCACCTTCTGAGTGCGGCTGGGGGGGGGGGGGCGGCAAACCGTGGACGCTGAACCTGGGGTCAGGGCGAGGCCACGGGGACGCGAACCAACAGGTGGGCCACCTCAGGAGGTGACGCCGCTGAGGCCATAATCAGCAACAGGGGCGTAATTAAATTACGAACCGGATATGAGCCGGACACTGATGGCGGGACTCACGGTCAAAACCACGACCACCTCTAACGGCTCACTTCAACATGGCACACCACATATCACGCACGCCCTCACCCGCTACCTCTACGGGCTTCCCGGGCAATGCCAAAGGCGAGCGAGCGGCAAGCTTTCTGTCCGAGTTTATTGAGAAGGCAGAGAGGAAAAGGGTAGACTCCTCGCCGGAAGAACTGTTTGTACCGCTACCCCCACGAGTCGGACACTAACTCGGAAGCGGACATGGATACCATGGAGTACGGGGCGGGGACGCCCACGCAGGATGAACATAGCTATCCGACGACACGCAAGGAACCGCCCTCGCCGGACACTGTGGTTCAAACGGATAGTAACGGGAGGAGGCTGGTACTAGCAGCCACCTCACCGACGTACACGCCACCTCCAGTGGGAGGTATGCACAGAGGACTGAGGATGGTGGTAGCGGACCTATCTAACACGTTCAGCCCGCCACCGGACCCAGCGTGTGGAGACCAGTGGAGGGGACCCGATTACGTACCCACCCCAATCGCAGAGCTAGAACGCCTGGAGGCGCGGAAGCTTGAACTACAGGAGGAGATACGTAACAGAAGGGCAGGTTACTCAATAAACTGGTCACAGGGGGATACGCAGGGACCATCCCCCCCAGCACTGGCGGCAAGAGGCGAACCACCTCGGGGCGAGCAAGTGCAGAGGCCGAGACCATCGGCCTTCAGCTTGCCCAGACGGGACGTGCAGCAGGCAAGACCGGCTACACCGATGGCCTCACCACCACCGCCCTACAGCGTCAGAACACCAACCCCGGTGTTGGTACCACAAACGCGCGCGGCCACGCCCACCCAGACCGCTCCACGGCCACAGGAGGCCGTGGCAAGGGAGGAAACATCATACCTGGAACAGTTTATACCAGCGGAAAAAGCGCCGTTGGACGCGGAGTGCGGAAACTTGGCGGATAATACGGCCAAGCTACTAACCGCGCTATGGAACAACCCGATGACCAAGACGGAGGTCACGGAACTTTACGCAGTGCTCCCAAGACCAGGGAATGTGGAAGTGCTCCACAAGACACGTATGAACCCGGAGATAGAACCCACCCTACAACAGCGAGTAAGGGACAATGACTCGGCTCTAGCGGCAGCCCAGTGGGGCGTGCAGTATGCTGCTAGACCGCTGGCAAAAGCACTGGACGGCATAGAGACCAATAGACCACTGTCTAAGAACGAGATGGCGGAGGCACTGGTCACTACCCTAAAGTTACTCGCACGCACCAGCAACACGATCCTGGGACTGAGACGGGACAATGTGAGACCGACTCTGCAAACACAGATAAAAACACTGGCAAAAAAGGAGGGAAGCAGGGGCTTTAAGTACCTCCTAGGGGAGGACCTGACGGCACAAGTGACCACGCTGGAGGCGAACCAGAAGACAGCCAACTCCATAGTAAGGGGCAACGGCAGGCAGTACACAAGACCTGACAGAAAGCAGGGAAACTACAGAGGCGGCCAGGGGAGGGGCCGCCCAACCTACTACGCTTCCCAAAACAACCAGCAGTACTCAGCACGCCACAAACAGGACCACCACCGCCAAAGCGGCGGAGGACAGACACGCCCCCACAGGGGGGGCGGGGCCGAGGAACGGGCAGAGCGCGACCGGCAAGGCAATAGACAAAGTGAGTAATATTACTGGCACTTTCAAAGCAGGGGGCGTGACGGGGAGAGCGAGAGAATGGGAGAGTATCACTGATAATGTGTGGGTGAAACTCATGGTGAATGGCATAAAAATTGAAATCACCAGTTTACCTGGACAGGCAGTAGAGCCGGTGTCAGATAGTAAAGGAAACAACGAAATATTAAATGCCAAAGTAATTGAAATGCATGAACAAGGGATAATAGAAATGGCCATGAGCACCAAACGGTCCTACGTGTCCCACCTATTCTTACGACCTAAGAAGGACGGAGATTTCCGCCCTATCCTCAACCTATCTAAACTAAACGAATTCATAGTCTACCGACATTTTAAAATGGAACAGCTAGCTACGGTAATGCAGTTAGTAACACAGGGTGCTTGGCTGGCGAGCATAGACATCTCACAAGCCTACCACAGCCTAGAAATAAGGGAGGCAGACCGAGATCTGCTACAATTCCTACATGGGGGGAACAGGTACAGGTTCAGAGTTCTACCTAACGGGCTAAGCTCGGGGCCCAGAATATTTACCAAAATCATGAAAGCAGTAATGAGTTACCTAAGGTCACAACACTGTATATTACTATGTTTCTACATAGACGACACGATACTGATAGGGAACACTGAGGCCGAGGTAACAGAGGCTGTAAACTTAACGTTAGAACTGCTAACCAGACTAGGATTCACGATAAACAGAGAAAAATCTGCGCTGCAGCCTAGGCGGGAGCTACAATTCCTGGGTTTCCGAATAAACACAAACTTAATGAGGGTAGACTTACCAAGGAAAAAATGCGGGGAGCTGATAAACTTCGCAAAGAAAGTACTACAGGAGGGAAACCTAAAAATCAAAATGCTAGCAGCATTAATCGGTAAACTAGTAGCCACAGACCAGGGCAACAAGTGGGCTAGAATAAAATCCAAATCAATGGTACGGGCACTCAATTGGAATCTACGAGAAACCAGAGGGAACTACGATAAAGCATGCACACTCACACGCAGGGTGAGGGAATGCATCCAATTTTGGATTGACAATCTAGAACAAGCCATGAGAGCATACAAACCGACACCAGTGGATGTGTGTCTATATACAGACGCATCATCACACGGCTGGGGTTACTACAGTCAGACACACCAAACACACTACGGGGAGCAATGGGACGAGACAGTTAAGGAAAACACACACATTAACGTACTAGAACTAAGAGCAGTGAGACGCACACTAGAACACCTGGGCGAAAAACTAGAAGGGAAACACGTGAGGGTCTTCGCAGATAATACCACAACGGTAGCCTGCATAGGAAAAGGGGGATCTGCGAGATCCAAGACATGCCAGCAGGAGACAGAAGAGATATGGGAAATTACAGAAAAGAAAAACATTACCATATCTGTCAGGTTCTGCCCAGGGGTGGACAACATTGAAGCTGATTGGGCATCCAGGGTATTCACAGATGCGGGGGAGTGGACGTTAGACGACCACACTATCAAAGATATCTTCGAGACACTGGGAAAGCCCGCAGTGGATCTCTTTGCGTCCAGGGACAATAAAAAGTTAGAACAATATGTCACACGGGAGTACGATAGACAGGCAAGGGGCACAGACGCACTTTCACTGAGCTGGAAGAACACTAATGCTTACGTATTTCCACCTTTCAGCTGCCTGTCGAGAGTAATCAACAAGATTATACAGGAGCAACCGAGAGGCATCCTGGTGACACCGGAGTGGCCCACTCAGCCCTGGTACCCGTTGCTGCGCAAACTGAGAGGGTACACAACATCTTGGACGATCCCGGTGAAGCCAGGCACGCTATCACTGAAGGGGAATGTGGGGAAGCGATTCCCACTGACGAACAGCATGAGACTGAGAGTCACACCACTCTAGGTGGCATGTTCGAGGCCATGGGTATGAACAGGGCAGCCGCCCACACGCTCACGGCCTCCTGGGCAGCAGCCACCCAGAGACAATACACGTTAGTTCTGAGGAGATGGGTAGCACATTGCGATCTGGAGAGGATCAACCCCAGGAGGCCAACAATACAACAGGGCATAGCATACCTACAGACGCTATTCTCGGGCGGGGCAGCACGTAACACCATCAACACGGTCAGGTCATTGCTGTCCACGTTCGTAACGGTAGGGGGCGTGCCGTTCGGGGAACACCCACTAGTAAGCCGACTACTCAAAGGGATAGGCAACCTGAAGCCAGCTAACCCGAAATACACAGCGATCTGGGACCCACAACCCCTATTGGAGTACTTACGGGGGTGGGGACCGACAGAGGAGCTAAATGTGGACAGACTTAACAGGAGAACACTGTGTTTATTCTTGTTGGCGACGGGACAAAGACTACAAGCACTGGGGTTAATGAAACGGGAGGACTTTAGGTGGGATCAAGGAATGTGCACGCTGACATACACCACAAAGCTAAAGTCTAATGATCCCAGCAGGAACCCGCTGGTATTAAGCTTCAAAGAATTTGAGGTGTCAGAACTGTGCGTGTACAGCCACCTCAAAACATACATGGAGAGGAGTGAACTCAGGACAGCGGCACCAGCCGTGTTCGCAACCACCAGGCCACCACATGTAAGGGCCTCCCAGGACACCCTAACGAGATATGTAAAGTGCACGATGAGGGAAGCAGGAATAAACACGGGGGACTACACCCCCTATTCATGCAGGCACGCGACGACAAGCGCTGCGGCCAGGAGGCAGGTACCACTAGCCACGATCCTCCTATCAGCGGGGTGGTCGGGGGAAGGTACATTCAGGAGATTCTACAACCGACCAGTCGTGAACAGTCACACGGTAACAAACCTGATCCCGGACATCTGGGAGAGGGAACAGAACTGTTAAAGACTTTACGGACTTACTTACTTATCCAAGAACAAACTTACATGTATCAGACTTAAGAGTCACCCGTTAGTTACTAAAAAAGTTGAATAAAAAGCAATAAGCAACAAATAAATGTGTTGACAATAGCTTTTTTACGTAGAAAAATGCACTACCAATTACAACTAACGACAACCAATTCCAGTTACCAGTCGCAATACAAAGTAGCGGCTGGCCCTTGTGGCCTGATTACCATCATAATATATAATTCTGCTAATATATGCAGCAGAATAAGGATTATTATGGTAAGAAAGAGGCCACAAGGGGCCAGCGGCCCACCCTAAAATGGTAATATACAACCACCCTACACAACTGGTATACGGGAATTGAAACCACAAAAAATGACGAGAGCTCGACCGACGCGACATCCAGTAGCCGCTGGCCCCTTGTGGCCTCTTTCTTACCATAATAATCCTTATTCTGCTGCATATATTAGCAGAATTATATATTATCTGCCGCCCGCCTCGCTTTGAAGCCCCGACCCGTAACGGCGCTGTATCAGCTGATAGCGGCCGAGCGGCGGGTAATGCACGCCGCTATGACGTCCGTACAAGACGCCGGCAGGGGGCGCCACATGGCCGCCGGCCTGCTCCAGGGGCACTGCACGGGAGATTGGTTTGCTTGTTGTTGTTTTACGTCCTAGCAACATCTAAGGTCATATCAGGATGGGTGCTGACTTGTGACAGTGCACACTCATGGCAACTGTGTAGTGCTGCCCCACTGGGAGACCAGGCCACCAACACCATGACCTGATATCCCACTCAGTCACATTATCCTGACACAAAGCCAAATCAGTCCTTGCTAATGGCGAGCGCCTGGCTAGGAAGTGCCAAGTATTAATTGTTAAGTCATTGGTTTGACTTGACCAGCGTTTGAACTCACAAACCCATAGGTTCGGATACCGAGATCTTCCAAAACAGGAGATGGATGCTCAACTCACTTGGCCATCCTGTCTGGTCCCGGAGGTTGGTTGGCTGGTTTCTGGAGCATTACGTCCAGGAGGACTGGGTGGAGGTGGGGGGGGGGGGGGGCGGGGCGGCGTTAGTGATCAGGTGATAGGAGCTTGGTTGTGGTGTGGGATGTGAAGTACTACTACTAGTACAAGTAGTTATCGCCATTCCAGCCACGCAGTGCATTGTGGAATGCGTGGAAGAAAACAAACCCATGAGAAGCAAATGGCACCATGCTAATACGCTGGGTGGACGCTATGAAATGTGCTAGTTTCAGCTCATCTCAGCTCTTGTTTGAAACATAGAATACCAACTAAAAAAATATAGATAATAAATTAAGAATATTAAATCTTTTATCCAGCCTTCCATTTACATCAATATAATCAGCACATCTTATGCAATGTGCATTTAGATTTAGGACAAATCTGGGCACTCGGACTGGTGTTAGAGGCCGTAGCCGGAGTCAGTTTTGACTTATTTTATTCCTGTTTTTATTATATCCTATGGTTTAATGACATATGTAGAAGTAGAAAATGAGTCCCATTAATCATATATTGGTTATATATTTCTTTGAAAATAGAGTTTTTGTTGACACATTTGACATTTTTAATCTCTTAGAACAAGAATTACTTATGTCTACACTCTAGTCAATCGTGATGCAAACATCAGCCTGTAAAAGTAGACTGAAATTCTATGATTCTTAAGCTCAAATGCTTAATTATGGAGAGTTCTGTTTTATACTCATTCATTATATTATTATATTGCATCCACCCAGCCATGTTTGTGCCAAATTGTTACGTATTTTTTATTCATTTTGAATAAAATCAAAGTTTTGCCCTACGCGTATTGGCATACTCAATGGCCGTATGCCTTTGCTTTGGTCCCAACGTCGTTTTCAGCGCATGCGCAGTCGGAACCGTGATGTAGTCTATTAAAGTATTACTATTACTAGTATTAGCGGTGGTGTTGCGGTAGTAGGCCTAAGTGATGGTGTGTGGTGATAGTGGTTTTTCTTTTAACGTGTCTTATAATGGGTCCTATAACATTAATGTATTAATAGTAGTAGTAATGGTAGTATCATCATTATCCTCATCATTATCATCAATTGCACGGGCGCGGTGGCCGAATCGGGAGTTCGCGAGTTCGGTTCCCGGTCGAGTCAAACCAATGACTTAAAAATTGATACTTTTTGCTTCCTAGCCTGGTGCTCGGCATTATTAGGCTAGGGCAAGGACTGGTTAGCTCGGGGTCAGGATAATGTGACTGAGTTGGATATTGGGTCATGGTGCCGGCGGCCTGAATTCCCAGTGGGGCAGCACTATAATTATAAAACCGCCATGAGTGCGTACTGTCACAAGTCGTACCTGTCCTGATATCACCTTAGATGTTGCTAGGATGTAAAACAACAACAAACAAACAACAACATCAACCGGACGCGGTGGCCAATTCGATAAGAAAAGTGCGTTGCACAGAAGGTCAGGGTTCAAATCTCAATCAAATCAAGCCATGACTTACAAAAATCATACTTGTCGCTACCTATCCTGGTACAAGGACTGGTTTGCTTAGTATCATCAGGATAATGTGACTGAGTGGGATGTCATTATGTCAGTGGTCTTCTGGTCTCCCTGTGGGGTAGCACTATGAAGTCGTCAAGAGTGTGCACCATCACAAGTCGGTACCCCTCCCGATATTGTCTAAAGCCTGGTACACACCTCCCATATACGATTCACGCACTAAAACTGACTGCCTGACGGGACTCCTCACAACCCGACCCGTCCTGTTTCCCGACTTAAACTGCCCGATTCAATTTTCAAATCTTATAAAACCCAGTACACACCTCCCGTATAAAACCTAAAACTGAGTTTTAAGTCGCGAATCGGAAGGTTCTGGTGTGATAGGGAGTCACACACCTAAAGACTGAAACCGACTATAGCCGTGTTCACACGGGCAATGTAAATCGATTCGTAGAAAGCGACTTGCCTAGTTCGTCTCACATTTCGCGTGTGAACGCACGTCTGATGCGGATTAGGGCTGATTCGACTCACGTGATGCGGATCCTGTAAACCACCTAAGCGAGGTAGTCTACGTGAATCGATTCCTCAGATGCGGATAATTTTGCCCGTGTGAACGGGCCGCTAATTCGCCTCACCTGATTCGATTTGTCTAGTTCGCCTCACATTTTGCCCGTGTGAACACGGCTTAAAACTCAAACTTATGGCTGGCGCACACCTCCCGTTTATGATTCGCGCACTAAAACTCGCGACCCGACCCGACCCGCTTAAAACTGAAAACGGGCCGATTCGTTTTTCGAATCGTGAATCGCAATCGTAAACAGCCGCTATTAGCACTAAAAACTGAGTTTTATGCGCGAATCGCAATCGTTAGGTGTGCGCGGGGGGCACATACCTAGCGATTTTTGTGCGCGAAACGGGCAGTTTTACATCGTAAACGGTAGGTGGGTGCGCACAGACGGGAGGTGTGTGCCAGCCATTAGTCACGAAACGGGCAGTTTTAGGTTTTATATGGAAGGTGTGTACCGGGCATTAGATGTTGCTAGGACTAGTAGACTAGTAGGAGGTAAAACCCCAAGCAATCATTAAAATCATTATTGTTATTAACTTTCTTATCGATCCTCGTTTCCACTCGTAATAATGACGTGTGAATGAGGTTTCTGGGGTGGTGTCGGGAAATAAATAAGCCAAACCACAAAAACTGGGAAAACAGCTACTTAAAGCTGCATAGTCCGATCAAGCATCAAATTTTCAAAAACAAAACAATTATCTATAATTGATTATACATATATAATATAGATACTGGTTCACTTATTAAGCCTTTGTTGCCACATAGAAGGGAATACCAAGCCAATTCAATAGAACCTGTTACTGCAGAAGCGTATGGTGTCATAGTTTTGGCTAGATACAAGATTCACCCCGTACTGCTGCAGTAGGGGTGCAAACCAACCCTATGTAAAAGCTGTCGAAAAAACGGGTCAATGAAATCAGAGCCTAATTTCACAATCTAAGAAGCAACATTTATTCTTTACATATGTCTTATTGATAGCCCCGCTACCTTTGAGTTGAAAAATATAATATAATATCTAGTTTAATAAGATTTAAAAGTGAAATTGACGGTGTTCTGCGGCCGCCATCTTGTCTTTCTGCATTCTCTCTCATTCACCAACTCTGTTCTGATATAAGTAACCATTTGACACTGGTGCCAGGCATTCTACTTGTTGTTCCATACTAACGCTATTTTCGACCGTTTTTATATAGGGTTGGTATTCACCCGTGTACTACAAGTACCGGGTGAATCTTTTATCTAAGTTTTGGCGTGCTTGCCAAAACTAATCTTACATGTTTGCACTTCAAATATCTCAGAAGTTAGCCATTTAAAATAAAATTTATGGGTATTAGTGTGGGTGGGTGGTGGGTAGCAGTAGGGCGTGGGTGCGGTATGGAGAGTGTGAATGTGACTATAGGTGTGGGTGTTTGAGTGTGGGTATGTGTGGGTGCAAGTGCGGGTACAAATAGCGGTGTTGGGGTGGGTGTAGGTGTAGGTGTGGGTGTGGATGTGGGTGTGTACGTGTGGGTGTAAGTGTTGGTGTGCACATAAATGTGGGTGTGGGTGTGGGTGTGGGTGTGGGTGGGTGTGAGTGTGGGTATGTGTGGGTGTGAGTGTGGGTGTTTGTGGGTGGGTGTGGGTGGGTGTGTTTGGGGGTATGTGGGAATATGTGTGGGTGTGGGTGGGTATGTGTGGGTATGTGTGGGTGTGTAGGTGTGTGTGTCGGTAGGGGTATGTGGGGATATGGGTGTGTGCGGTGTGTGTGTGTGTGCGGTGTGTGTGTGTGAGGTGCGGGCTGACAAGGGGGTTGTCTCCGGTCCTGGTTGAAGGCTATCACTAGTATCAGACTAACCACTGATAAGGGAACAAGGGGTCAGCGCGACCAGGTGCAGTGTGAGGGTCGGGTGGGATTATCTGCCGCCCGCCTCGCTTTGAAGCCCCGACCCGTAACGGCGCTGTATCAGCTGATAGCGGCCGAGCGGCGGGTAATGCACGCCGCTATGACGTCCGTACAAGACGCCGGCAGGGGGCGCCACATGGCCGCCGGCCTGCTCCAGGGGCACTGCACGGGAGATTGGTTTGTTTGTTGTTGTTTTACGTCCTAGCAACATCAAAGGTCATATCAGGATGGGTGCTGACTTGTGACAGTGCACACTCATGGCAACTGTGTAGTGCTGCCCCACTGGGAGACCAGGCCACCAACACCATGACCTGATATCCCACTCAGTCACATTATCCTGACACAAAGCCAATCAGTCCTTGCTAATGGCGAGCGCCTGGCTAGGAAGTGACAAGTATTAATTGTTAAGTCATTGGTTTGACTTGACCAGCGTTTGAACTCACAAACCCATAGGTTCGGATACCGAGATCTTCCAAAACAGGAGATGGATGCTCAACTCACTTGGCCATCCTGTCTGGTCCCGGAGGTTGGTTGGCTGGTTTCTGGAGCATTACGTCCTGGAGGACTGGGTGGAGGTGGGGGGGGGGGGGGCGGCGTTAGTGATCAGGTGATAGGAGCTTGGTTGTGGTGTGGGATGTGAAGTACTACTACTAGTACAAGTAGTTATCGCCATTCCAGCCACGCAGTGCATTGTGGAATGCGTGGAAGAAAAACAAACCCATGAGAAGCAAATGGCACATGCTAATACGCTGGGTGCAGCTATGAAATGTGCTAGTTTCAGCTCATCTCAGCTCTTGTTTGAAACATAGAATACCAACTAAAAAAATATATATAATAAATTAAGATATTAATCTTTTATCCAGCCTTCCATTTACATCAATATAATCAGCACATCTTATGCAATGTGCATTTAGATTTAGACAAATCTGGGCACTCGGACTGGTGTTAGAGCCGTAGCCGGAGTCAGTTTTACTTATTTTATTCCTGTTTTTATTTATATCCTATGGTTAATGACATATGTAGAAGTAGAAAATGAGTCCCATTAATCATATATTGGCTATATATTTCTTTGAAATAAGTTTTTGTTGACACATTTGACATTTTAATACTTAGAACAAGAATTACTTATGTCTACACTCTAGTCAATCGTGATGCAAACATCAGCCTGTAAAGTAACTGAAATTGTATGATTCTTAGCTCAAAATGCTTAATTATGGAGAGTTCTGTTTTATACTCATTCATTATATTATTATATTGCATCCACCCAGCCATGTTTGTGCCAAATTGTTACGTATTTTTTTTATTAATTTTGAATAAAATCAAAGTTTTGCCCTACGCGTATTGGCATACTCAATGGCCGTACGCCTTTGCTTTGGTCCCAACGCCGTTTTCAGCGCATGCGCAGTCGGAACCGTGATGTAGTCTATTAAAGTATTAGCGGTGGTGTTGCGGTAGTAGGCCTACGTGATGGTGTGTGGTGATAGTGGTTTGTTTTTAACCGTGTCTTATAATGGGTCCTATAACATTAATGTATTAATAGTAGTAGTAATGGTAGTATCATCATTATCATCATCATTATCATCAATCGGACGGGCGCGGTGGCCGAATCGGTAAAGCAAGCGCAGGACTCGCGTGCGGAAGATCAGGAGTTCGCGAGTTCGGTTCCCGGTCGAGTCAAACCAATGACTTAAAAATTGATACTTGTCGCTTCCTAGCCTGGTGCTCGGCATTATTAGGATAGGGCAAGGACTGGTTAGCTCGGTGTCAGGATAATGTGACTGGGTGGGATATCAGGTCATGGTGCCGGTGGCCTGATTTCCCAGTGGGCAGCACTATAATTATAAAACCGCCATTAGTGCGTACTGTCACAAGTCGGTACCCGTCCTGATATGACCTTAGATGTTGCTAGGATGTAAGACAACAACAAACAAACAACAACATCAACCGGACGCAGTGGCCAAATCGATAAGAAGAGCACGTTGCCCAGAAGGTCAGGGTTCAAATCTCAATCAAATCAAGCCAATGACTTACAAAAATCATACTTGTCGCTACCTATCCTGGTACAAGGACTGGTTTGCTAATGCCCGGCACACACCTCCCATATAAAACCTAAAACTGCCCATTTCTCGATTAAGTTTGAGTTTTAGTCGGTTCCAGTCTTTAGGTGTGTGACACCCTAATGCCTCGCACACACCTCCCGTATACGATTCACGCGCTAAGACTTGGACGGCAAACGGACGGTGGGTATCACACATATGCCGATAAGATACGACTGACCGCTCACATATACCGTTTCTTGAACGGCCCGATTCGTTTTTCGAATGTCTTGCGATTCGAGTCTTAAGCACTAAAACTGAGTTTTAAGTCGCGAATCGGAAGCATTAGCAGTCGGTATATGTGTGTTATCCCTGTTGTCAGTTTTAGTTGGGAAACGGGATGGGTCGGGTTGTGACGGGTCGCGTCAGGCAGTCAGTTTTAGCCCGTGAATCGTATACGGGAGGTGTGTGCCAGGCATTAGTATCATCAGGGATGGGGCTGCCCTCTATGGAAGATCTGCTGATCAAAAGGAATCTCCGGTGGACTGGACACCTCATGAGGATGTCATCAGACAGGCTACCAAAGCAGATCCTCTATTCTCAACTGTCTTCTGGTTACAGAAAGAGAGGGCGCCCTCGTCTCTGGTTCAAGGATACCATCAAGAGAAACCTGAAGCTGAGAGACATTAAGACCGACTCATGGACGCAACTCTCACAGCAGAGAGCTAAATGGAGAGCGACAGTCAAGTAATGAAAGCAGTCTTTGTCGCATCATGACCGACAGCATGATGATGATGATCAGGATAATGTGACTGAGTGGGGTGACATTATGTCAGTGGGCTTCTGGTCTCCCTGTGGGGTAGCACTATGAAGTCATCAAGAGTGTGCACCGTCACAAGTCGGTACCCGTCCCGATATTACCTTAGATGTTGCTAGGACTAGTAGACTAGTAGGAGGTAAAACCCCAAGCAGTCATTAAAATCATTATTGTTATTAACTTTCTTATCGATCCTCGTTTCCACTCGTAATAATGACATGTGAATGAGGTTTCTGGGGTGGTGTCGGGAAATAAATAAGCCAAACCACAAAAACTGGGAAAACAGCTACTTAAAGCTGCATAGTCCGATCAAGCATCAAATTTTCAAAAACAAAACAATTATCTATAATTGATTCTACATATCTAATATAGATACTGGTTCACTTATTAAGCTTTTGTTGCCACATAGAAGGGAATAATACCAAGCCAATAGACTACATCACGGTTCCAGCGGCGCGGTGCATTGTGGGATGGGTCAGAGAACCCCCCCCCCCCCCCCCCAAAAGCACATGGCACATGCTAATACACTGGGTGCAGCTATGAAATGTGCTAGTTTCAGCTCATCTCAGCTCTTGTTTGAAACATAGAATACTAACTAAAAAAATATATATAATAAATTAAGATATTAATCTTTTATCCAGCATTGCATTTAGATCAATATAATCAGCACATCGTATGCCATGTGCATTTAGATTTAGAAAGATCTAGGCACTCAGACTAGTGTTAGAGCCATAGCTAGAGTACTCAATGCATTGTCAATGGCAGTGAGTAATCTCCATACAGAAAAAGTAAAATATTGATAAAACCACACCACCTAGGCACAAACCACTTGGAACATATAGAAAACATGTTTAACAAAAAGTCTATATTAAATTGATAAGGTTAGGGTTTTGGATTTCTATTAATTTTGATTAAAACTGACATTTTTCAATGCCGGTATCGGCAAACTCAATGGCCGTACGCCTTTGCTTTGCTCCCAAGGCCGTTTTCAGCGCATGCGCAGTCGGAACCGCGATGTAGTTTATTCAATAGAACCTGTTACTGCAGAAGCCAATGGTGTCAGAGTTTTGACGTGCTTCCCAAAACTAATCTTACATGTTTGCACTTCAAATATCTCAGAAGTTAGCCATTTAAAATAAAATTTACTTCAGACTAAAGTATGGTAGATTATAATGATCAATTTAGTATATTTATCTCAGAAAAATGACAGAAACTCAAAACCATCGGACTATGCAACTTTAATGATCACCCCTAAATGACCTGCATGTCCTAGTTGCGAGAAAATATCAAAGAATCAGAGAAAGAGGGGTGTTTTTTTCCTCGTCAGATACAGAATTGAGAGTTCGGGGCTGTGTGCTACACGAGCGTGAGTAGGAGTCGGGGTTGGGGTGGGAGGTGGGAGTGGGGGTAAGTAGGTCAGGGGAACGCGTGCCAGTTAGTTATAGCATAAGTGTGTCACCGGTTCCCACTGCTCCCAGATCGAGACTCAACATCGGAGGTTGGTCGAGTTTCTGGCATTATACAAATGCACTTGACGGGAGGAAAAACGTCTGACAGCGGTGGGATTCGAACCCACGCCCTCGAAAGGACTGGTGCCTTAAACCAGCGCCTTAGACCGCTCGGCCACGCTATCCTCTGGTGTTGACTTTCCTACGAGCAAGAGATTAAATATATATTTTACAATGAAAGTTCAATAATTGTTGTATTAAATTATAACAGTAAAGGCCCTTTCACACATCACCGGATTGGGGGAAACGGAAAGAAACCGAACAAAGTCTGTTGATATCCGGCAAAGTCCGGTTTGTGCCCGTACAAGTTTTGAACATGCACAAAACTTGGAACGGATGCCGCCGGATTGACATCTACGGTTCTTGTCCTGTTTGAGTTTGTTTCATCCATTGGCTATCCGTTCATGTCCGTTTCATGTCTGTTTCATGTCCGTTTCATGTCCGTTCATCCAGCAGCCTTTGACCCGATATCGCAACATTTTGACACATTTTAATACATTTTGATACTTATCACGCCCGAACACCACCGGACTAGACAATTCTGTCCGTTGCTCAATCCGGTGATGTGTAACAGCCGCTTTAACAAGTTTAATATTCGCTTCCAGGGTTTCACCGGCAATTTGTTAGTTTGCTAGATGTGTAGGGAGGACCCTGTGAAAAATGTCTATTATCGGTAGCCGTGACAAGGAAGTGATTTTGTTGTTGTTAACAAATGACAGCTAGGAGGAGATCCGATCTCGCCTTAGGCTAACAGTTATATTAAGTTATTACGTTAATCCAATATATTATTATGCCATAATATTAAGCCATATTAGTAATTATGCTATGGCCTTGCATTAGATCATTATGCATGTCATTATGTTATGCCAGATAATATACCAGTATATTATTAAGTACTTTTATTATGCCACATAATATGTAATTTTATCAATCCATTATATTAGGCCATTATAATGAGCCATTATTTTAAGCCATTAAAATGAGCCATTATAACAAGCTATTGTAATAAGCCATTATATTAGGCCATTATAATGAGCCATTATAACAAGCTATTGTAATAAGCCATTATATTAAGCCATTAGAATGAGCCATTATAACAAGCTATTGTAATAAGCCATTATATTAGGCCATTATAATGAGCCATTATAACAAGCTATTGTAATAAGCCATTATATTAAGCCATTAGAATGAGCCATTATAACAAGCTATTGTAATAAGCCATTATATTAAGCCATTATAATGAGCCATTATAACAAGCTATTGTAATAAGCCATTATATTAAGCCATTAGAATGAGCCATTATAACAAGCTATTGTAATAAGCCATTATATTAAGCCATTATAATGAGCCATTATAACAAGCTATTGTAATAAGCCATTATATTAAGCCATTAGAATGAGCCATTATAACAAGCTATTGTAATAAGCCATTATATTAAGCCATTAGAATGAGCCATTGTAACAAGCTATTCTAATAAGCCATTATATTAAGCCATTATAATGAGCCATTGTAACAAGCTATTGTAATAAGCCATTATATTAAGCCATTATAATGAGCCATTGTAACAAGCTATTGTAATAAGCCATTATATTAAGCCATTATAATGAGCCATTGTAACAAGCTATTGTAATAAGCCATTATATTAAGCCATTATAATGAGCCATTGTAACAAGCTATTGTAATAAGCCATTATATTAAGCCACTATAATGAGCCATTGTAACAAGCTATTGTAATAAGCCATTATATTAAGCCATTATAATGAGCCATTGTAACAAGCTATTGTAATAAGCCATTATATTAAGCCATTATAATGAGCCATTGTAACAAGCTATTGTAATAAGCCATTATATTAAGCCATTATACTGTGGCAATATTTAAACCCATTATGTATATTTAGACATTCTGGTGAGAAACTATTTTAAACCTCTATTCCATGCCATTATCTGGGACTCATATAAAAAGCGAGAGTGCACACTCATGGCGACTTAATAGTTCTGCCACACTGGGAAACCAGACAATTACCGAATTACTAGTGTCGTGGTCTGCACTGAGCTCTCAGGAAAGGAGCCGCATATACAGGTAGGTGTGGGTGCTGTGGTGACATCAGGGAACCTAGATGGTGTAATGGTTAGCACACTGGCCCGGAATGCAAAGAGATGTGGGTTCGAGTCCCACGTCTAGGTGCAATATTTCCCATTTTCAAGACCCCCCATACAGTGGTCGCCGTGACCAGGATCCTGTACAAGCTACTGCTGTATAGTTGTTGAACCTACCCTGTGTATTTGTAAGTGCACTGCCTGTATGTATGTAATTGTATGCATTAAAAGACTTACAATTCCAGGGGGACGAGTGTAGTGGTCTGCACTGACCTCTCAGGCAAGGAGCCGCATAGACAGGTAGGCGTGGGTAGTATGGTGACAACATGGGACCTAGATGGTGTAATGGTTAGCACACTGACCCGGAATGCAAAGAGATGTGGATTCGAGTCCCGCTCTTGGCGCAATATTTCCCATTTTCAACGACCACCCATGACAGTAGCATGACTCGATTTCACATTATCCTGATGCTGAGCTAACCAGCTCTTGTAAGTTCTAAGCACCAGGCTAAGTAGCGAGAAGTATCAATTTTGTACGTCATTGGTTTAACTCAGTACAGGATTCAAACTCCCGACCTTCAGCATGGGAAGCTTGCGCTCTACCGATTGGGCCCCCGCGCCCTTTATGTAAGGGCTCGATGAATGCCTGTTAGAAGCGCTTCATTGGTTTGTTTGAATCAATCACGTGACCAATGGATAGTCACGTGAACAGGTAGGTGAGTGACAGCGTGATTGACAGTGACAGCGGCACATCACACCTGTGACGGCGCCACCTGGCGGGCTCTCTCTGTCACCCTTCCACTCTCCAAGCGTGGGCGCTGACACTGTGACAGCAGGGTCATCTGTCTGCTTTATGGATGTCATGAGGAGAACATGTCTTGTATTGTTATTGTTGTAAGAGGCCTCAGCAGTTGGGTACGGACCCACGATGGAGAAAGTGACAGGGTGAGTTACGGGAACATGAGGGGAAGAGGGGAAGTGTGTGTGTGGGGGGGGGGGAGGAAGGGAGGGAGGAAGAATGGGTGAATGAAAACTCTGTTTAAATTTGAGCAAAATCTGCTTCAATAGAAATTAGCTGTGGCGGGGGGGGGGAGGGGGGGGGGGGGGGGGGGTGGGGATAGTGGTTGCAGTGTACAGTGTTTATGTCTATTTGGCGTAAGGTTGAGAAATTGTGAGAGAATATATTAAAAAAAACACACGATGGTGGTCACAGAAAGCTCTCGATTTGACTTTTAATATCAATTAATGTATGTGATTTAAAGTTGCATGGTCCGATGGTTTAAGCTAGGATTCCTTACACGCGGTATGCGGTATGCGAATGCGAATGCGAATGCGGCAAAAAATCAAAAAGCATCTAAGTCAATAGGGGTGATTCCTTACACGCGGTATGCGGCATGCGGCATGTGGCATGCGAATACTGAATCGGTCCATGTAGCGATCGGTGCGGCATGCGAATGCGAATGCTGCTGGTTTGCCATAGAGAACAGTGGTGAGGAAACCTGACACTGTGTGTGGGTGTGGGTGTGGGTGTGGGTGAAAGGACCCATCCCGTAATCACGCCGCACGCCGCATGCCGGATGCCGCATGTCGCATACCGTGTGTAAGGAATCCTAGCTTTAGAGTTTCCGTCATTTTCTGAGATAAATACATTAGATTGATCGCTATAGACTACCTTACTTTAGTTTGAAGTAACTTTTATTTTAGATGGTTAGCTTTGGAGATATTTGACGTACAACCATGCAAAATTAATTTTGGCAAGCACACCAAAACTCTGACACCATAGGTATCTGCAGTGACAGGTTCTCTTAAATTGCATTTGTATTCCCTTCAGTGTGATGACAGATGTTTAATAAGTGCACCAGTATCTAAGTGAGATATGTAGAATACAATCTAGATAATTGTTTTGTTTTTGAAAATTTTGCATTTTCATCGGACTATGCAGCTTTCATCAATTATTTATCCCAAAAGTAATGGGATGTGCCAGATAAGCCTCACTCAGTCACTGTCATTCACGCCCGAAAATTTGTTCTTTATTAGGCTAGGGCAACATATATTCCCAAACCAGAGAGTACTTGATCTCAACCCACCATTTTTTTGTCTTGTTCCTTTTTGTACTGTAGCCAGCCTTTATATAGGTACTATATAATTTATTATGTGGATATAATTGATAAATAATGGCAGCCCCTTAATTTTTCTCTCTAACCACCTTAACTTCCATGTTATTCACTGTGCAGTTGGTTTGTTTGAATCAATCACCAATGGATAGTCATGTGAACAGGTAGGTGAGTGACAGCATGATTGAGAGTGACAGCGGCATATCACACCTGTGACGACTTCCACCATCGGTATTCTCTCCTCCCCGCCTCTCCTACACCGTGAGCCAGCTGTCACTCTGCTCACTTTCAAAACTCTCCTGCCAGAGAATAAACTCAACCCAAACCAAGTCCTAAGTCCCGTTCACACAACACAAATTTTAAGCCGAACTAGGTAAGGCAAACTAGATGAGGCGAACTACGGCGTGTTCACACACACACACAGCGTTTTTGAAGGTGTGTCGCGTCCACACATGAAGTACTTAAGCCGGTTTAAGCCGGAAATCGACATATGCGCATGACAGCGACATTCACAAAACAATAGCAATGGCAGACCTTGTGTCGACAGGATTTTTCATGCTTCTAACGTCTTGCCATCGAGTCGCAGCCCGGAGGAGGGTAGTCCGTGCGAGAGAGAGGGTCGCAGAGATTTTGGAGGCTTCCTGCAGAAGAAGGGAACGTTTCCAACAGTTGCAGGAAGATGACATGAGATCTTTTGTCGTACAACTACTGACTCTTCTGTCCCTCCGCGCTAGGCCCGGGGTGCAAAGAGACGTGGGTTCGAGTCCCGCTCTAAGTGCAATATTTCCCATTTTCATCACCCCCATGACACATATATATATATACACATACACACATATATATATATATACACACACATATATATATATATATACACGTATATATATTTATATATACATCCTGCTGCACCCAGCTGTGCGACTAATAAGTTCTCGGCTAGGGTGGTTGAGTCCATTGGTGTTTTGTATTGTTAATTTGGATGTAGCAGGTCCGGGTGGCGGACTCAACTCACACCATCCCTTCCTCCTCCCCCCTCTCCCCGCACCCCCACCCATACCACCCACCCCCACACCCAAACATCACCACCCGCGCCCACCCGCAATGTGCACCTCCCCCTCACATCCACCCACACCCACTCTCACCCACCCACACCTACCCACATACACCCACATACAGCCCCACCCACACCCCCACACCTTCACCCACACCCACACCCACACACAGTGCGTGATCATATGGACCACACGTCAAGCGTGCTCACCTCCACCCCCACACATGCCCCACCCCACCCACACACACACACCCATACACACCTACTACACACACAAATATCAAGTGGTTTTTGATTGGCCACTTTTTCGTTCGTTTAATACATACAGTGTGTCTCCCTAGTTTACATGTAAAGAGGTTTCATCTCGTGCTCCGGCGCAGAACCAGCCATGCGAACAGGACACGCTGTGTGTATACATGTATGTGTATGCATAATGTATGGCCGACGCATGGTTGGCATTTCTCCACTGTGTCTCGACGTATTTTACGTATAGGGCACGCGTCTGTAGCTCGCTAATGGTGCAGTCACACTACGACGTAATGGCCCAATGTGACTCCGACATAGTGACTTTTCGTCAGCACGTCGGGTCACGTTAAAGTCATGTTAAAGTCACGTTAAGCTCTCATCACATCACGTTCACTCTCGTCGCCTCTCGTCGCCTCTCGTCGCCTCTTGTCGCCTCTCGTCGAGGTTTTGGACATGTTGAAAAAACTTTGACGTGATGCGACGAGTTGATAAGACGTTCTGCGAACATGCCATGAGTCTTTTGCTTGTGGGTCGGGTGCCCCCCGCACATTGGCATGCGTTACTCACGTCCTATATACGTTGTGTATATATGGGATGTAAAACGAATTATGCGAGTATAAAAACACGAAGGGAATTGTTTAATCAAATCTAGCTCAGTGCTTTGGTTTTGAAAATGTTATGCTTCATCGGACTATGCAGTTTCATAAGTGCATAAGTATCTAAGTTATATACAGTTATACTTATATATATATATATATATATATATATATATACATATACATATATAAAGTAAAACCTCTGTATCCGACCACCTCCACAGATCGAGCACACCCCTATATCGATCGCTTTATGTGAGTCCGAACAATACCATTATAAGAATATTCTAACTCCCTAAACCGACCACCTCCCTAAATCGACAACTTAAAGTCCGTCCCATGGTCGGTCAATTTAAAGAGGTTTTACAGTATATATATATATATATATATGAGGCTGTCTCAAAAGGTGCTAAGTAATATGGGACAAAACTTTGTCCATTGTAACGATCAACATACTATCTGCTTATGCATTTGCTCAGGATAAACTGATTTGTTTTTTACATGGTGTTTCATAATCCCAATAGAATACATATTGATTTGAAGCAAATGTCCTTGTGGTTTCAGTGTAACCGTTTCTGTGCTGTTTTGTGTCAATCGTTACAATTGACAGCATCAACAAAGTTATCACCTTTTGAGACAGGCTCATATATATAAATTCCTCCAGTGTGTGTGGCGCAAGGGGGACCACCACCCATATACAACACCACGACAGCTGGGGGGGGGGGGGTGCACTCCACGAATGCGCCGATGGAAAAAGGAAAGTTTGTTTTATTTAACGACGCCTCTAGAGCACATCAATTTTTATCATTGGCCATTAGACGTTAAACATGTGGTCATTCTGACACATTTCTTTGGAGGAAACTCATTGCTGCCACATAGGCTACTCTTTCCGATAAGCAGCAAGGGGTCTTTTATATGCACTTTACCACAGAGAGGACATCATAGACCACAGCCTTTGATGAACCAGTTGTGGAGCACTGGTTTGAATGGAAAATAGCCCAAATGGCAAATGTGTCCACTGAGCAGGATCGATTGGATGATCCTCACCTTCACAGGTGGACACGCTATCGCCTGAGCTATGTCCCACTCCTGCGCCGATGGAGGAGTAGTAGCAAAGTATACATGTTCCCCTAGCATTTATACTCGTATAATGCGTTATGCATCACATATATATATATAAATACACATATATATGTGATGTATAACGCACTATACGAGTATAAATGCAAGGGGAATATTTACTGTATACATCTATTCCTCCTTTGCACATTGGTGGTCGCTCCCCCCGCCCCCCCCACCCCCCAGCTGGCGGTTTAATTAGTGGTCGGGGCCCACCCTCGCGCCACACACACTGGAGAAATTTGATATATATATGTATACAGTAAAACCTCTTTAAATCTACCGACCATAGGACCTACTTTATGTGGTCGATTTAGGGAGGTGGTCTATTTAGAGAATTAGAATAATGGTACAATGGTATCGTATGGGGGATCGTTTGAGACCCAAATAAAGCGATCGATGTAGGGAGGAGGTCGATCTGTGGAGGTGGTCGGTTAGGGAGGTTTTACTGTATATATAATCAAATCTAGGTAAGTGTTTTGGTTTTGACAATTTCATGATTTCATGGGGCCTTGCAGCGTTAAGCCCCAGTCACACCTACCCGGACGAGCCCCGGATTTTGAGCCGGACCACCCTTGGACCAGTCGCCCGGACTGTCCTGAGGTGGTCCGGGTAGTTCGGGCGTGAACCGGGGCCTGTCCGGGCTGTCCGTGGGTGGTCCGGGGCTGTTTCGCTACTACTACTACTACTACCATGCCGGATCGAGCCCGGATGCCCCGGACTGCCCCGGATGCTTAAAACATTTTAAAACATCAGGGGTGGACCCCGGACCAGCCACGGATCAAGCCGGATCATGCTGGATCACGCCGGATCACGCCGGATCACGCCGGATAACCATGGACGAGCCACGGATGAGCCACGGATCACCCCGGACCACCCTGGATGAAGGTCCGGGGCTCGTCCGGGGCTCGTCCGGCCTCTGATCCGGGTAGGTGTGACTGGGGCTTTACATAACCGCTCACGGTAAACGTTAAGCAGGAGTTGAGGATAACCCACTTAAGGCCGACCCTCAGACCACGTGACGACCCCACATGTCATAACGAGGCTTCAGTGTAGTTCCGGCGGTACGCCCGGAGGGGCGGAAGTAAAGGCTCGTGTAACGGCCGTCATGGTGGTCACGTTATAAATATGCTAATTGTCGACGGACGCTCAGGAAAATGCATAAATTACCTAATAAGGTGGCTGAATCCATGACCGAGCTGAAATTGTCGGTTATTGCTTTGCTTGCAGGTGTTTTTTTTTGTGTGTACGCTTGCTTAAGCAAGGGAAATTTCAGTCGCAGACGACAGGTTTTCCTCATTCCATTGCTCCTTGCCCTATCCGAATAATGCCAAGCGCCTGGCAAGGAGTTTGTTTGTTGTTGTTGTTTTTACATCCTAGCAACATCTAAGGTCATATCAGGATGGATACCGACATGTGACAGTGCGCACTCATGGCGACTTTATAGTGCTGCCCCACTGGGAGACCAGACCACCAGCACCATGACCTGATATCCAACTCAGTCACATTATCCTGACACTGAATCAACCAGTCCTTGCCCTGTCGTAATAGTGCTGAGTGCCTGGCTAGGAAGCGACAAGTATCAATTTTTACCTGATGGTAAGTCTGTGCTATGAAGGTATGTGCTATGAAGGTCTGTGCTATGAAGGTATGTGTTATGAAGGTCTGCACTATGAAGGTCTGCGCTATGAAGGTATGTGTTATGAAGGTCTGTGCTATGAAGGTATGTGCTATGAAGGTCTGTGCTATGAAGGTATGTGCTATGAAGGTATATGCTATGAAGCTTTGTGCTATGAAGGTATGTGCTATGAAAGTATGTGAAATGATGGCCCAGGATATGGTGGTCTGTGATATAAAGGTCTGTGATATGAAGGTGTGTGCTATGAAGTCTGGGATTTGAAGGTTTGGGATATGAAGGTTTGTGCTATGAAGTCTGGGATATGCAGGTCTGGGATATGATGGTTTGGGATATGATGGTCTGGGATATACAGTTCGGGTCTATGCGGCTCATTAATATGCAGGTCAACGATATGCGGCTCTGAAATATGAGATGTGCAATTCTTGGATTGGCACGGCGTGATAATATTCGGGTACAACATATAAAGTTCTAGAATATGCAGACTTGAGGTATGCACACCTGCGGTATTCAGCCCCGGAATATGCAGCAATGTGATATGCAGCTCTGAGATTTTACAAATACAGGCCTCGAATATATATGTCTGCGGGAATCAAGTATATTATAATATATATGTAGCTATGTACTTAAATTGTTTACTATGTACACTTGTCTAGCATTAACTGTAATCCATGTTGAAGGTATATATATATAGTTAACAATCCAATCTAATATTCATGTGTTGAACAAAAGCAAATAAATGAAGATAGAACGCTTCACTTGCACCAAAACCAATTACCTCCCAGTTGTGCGGTTAATCAGGGCTGGCGTAGGGTTTCAAGCACCTGATGTGAACTCACTACCTGTGGTGAGTTCACCCCCCTCCCCCAACCCCTCACCCCACTCTCCCACCACCCTCCCCCATCAATCAATCAATAGTTCCGTCCTCTAGTCGAGGGTTGGATGCAATGGTTCTCCACTTGTCCCGATGGTGTGCTGTTCTGATAGACTGTGAAAAATTCAAGCCTGTCCACTGTGAAATATTTGTAAACCATGATGTTCTTGGTCTCCCTCTCCCTCTGCTGCCATTCACCTTCCCTTCCAACAATGTATGGTATATACCACCGCCACTAATCATATGGATGGTTGCTTGGTGGAGTTTTACAACCTGGCAACATCTAAGGTCAACAAGTATCAATTTTATAAGTCATTGGTTTGACTGTATCGGGAATTGAACTCCCTCCCGATCTCCCGCACCCGAGGTGCGCGCTCTACCGATTCGGCCACCGGTTTGCTCGGTGTAAGGATACTCAGACTGAGTGGGATATCAGGCCATGGTGTAAGCGGCCTGATTTTCCAGTAGGGCAACACTATGAAGTCGATATGAGTGCGGGCTGTCACAAGTCGATACCTGTCCTGATATGACTTTAGATGTTGCTACGATGTAAAACTCCAACAATTCAGCACCACCCCACCCCACCCCACCCCACCCCACCCCGCCCCACCCCACCCCCCCCCACCCCACCCCACCCCACCCCACCCCACCCCACCCTATCCCACCGCACCCCACCCCACCCCACCCTATCCCACCGCACCCCACCCCACCCCACCCAACCCCACCCCACCATACCCCACCCCATCCCATCCCACCACACCCACCCCACCCCATCCCACCCCACCCCCACCCCACCCCACCCCCACCCCACCCCCACCCCACACCCCACCCCACCCTAACCCACACCAACCCACCCCACCCCCACCACACCCCACCCCACCCCAACCTCCCCACCCCACCCCACCCCACCCCACCCCACCACACCACACCACCCCACCCACCCACCCCCCCCACCCCACACCACACCCACCCACCCACCACACCCCCCACCCACCCCACCACCCCACCCACCCCACCCCCACCCCCCCCACCCCACCCCACCCCACCCCCCCCCACCCCACCCCACCCAACCCCACACCAACCCACACCCACCCACCACCCCCCACCACACCCCCAACTCACCCCACCCACCCCCAACCCACCTCAACCCACACTACCGACACCAACCGACACCAACCCACCACACCCCACCACACCCCAACTCACCCCCACCCCCCAACCCACCTCAACCCACACCAACCCCCACCCCCCACTCCCCCACCTACCCCAACCCATCTCAACCCACACCAACCCCCACCAACCCACACCAACCCACCAACCCACCACCCCCCGCCACCACCCACCACACCCACCACACCCCACCACACCACACCACACCCCACCCACCCCACCCCACCCCACCCCACCACACCCCCACACCCCACCCACCACCCCACCCACCCCACCCCAACCACCCCACCCACCCCACCACCACCCCACCCCACCCCCCACCCCACCACACCCCACCACACCCCCACCACCCCCCACCACACCCCACCTCACCCCACCCCCACTTCCCACCACACCCCACCACACCCACCACACCCAACCCCCCACACCCTACACCTCCCCCACCCCCACACCGAACCACACCCACACCCCCCACCACCACACCCACCCCACACCACATCCCACCACACCCCACCCCACCCCCCACACCCCACCCACCCCACCCACCCCCACCCCACCACACCCCACTCCACCACACCCCACTCCACCACACCACCCCACCACACCCCACCACACCCCACCACACCCACCCCACCACACCCCACCACACCCACCCCCACCACCCCACACCCCCCACCACACCCCACCCACCCACCACCACCCACCACCCCACCCCACCCCACCACACACCCACCCACCCCACCCCACCCCCACCCACCACACCACCCCCCCACCCCCCCCCACCCACACCCCACCCCACCATCCCACCCACACCCCCCCCCCCACCACCACCCCCTACCACCCCCCACCCCACCCCACCACACCCCCCCCACCCCACCCAACCCACACACCCACCCCCCACACCCCACACCCCCCACCCCCACACCCCCACACCCCACCCCACCACACCCACCACCCACCCCACCCCACCCCCACCACCCCCCACCCCACACCACCCCCACCACACCCCACCACCCCCACCCCACCACACCCACACCCCACCCCACCACACCCCCACCCCCCCCCACCCCACCCCCCCCACCCCACCCCCCCACCCCCACCACACCCCACCCCACCCCCACCACCCCCCACCCCCACCCCACCCCACCCCCCCACCCCCACCCCACCCCACCCCCCCACCCACCCCACCCCACCACACCACACCACCCCACCCCACCCCCCACCCCACCCCACCCACCACCCCACCCCACCCCACCCACCCCACCCCACCCCACCCCCCCCACCCCACCCCACCCCCCCACACCCCACCCCACCCCACCCCACCCCCCCACCACACCCCACCCCCCCCACCACACCCCACCCCACCCCACCACCCCCCACCCCACCCCACCCCCCCCCCCCACCCCACCGCACCCCACCCCACCCCACCCCACCCACCCCACCCCACCCACCCCCACCCCCCACCCCACCCCCCCCACCCACCCCACACCCACCCACCCACCCACCACACCCCACCACACCCCACCCACCCCAACCCACCCCACCCCCACCCCACCCCCCCCACCCACCCCACCCCACCCACACCACCCCACACCCCAACCCACCCTACCCACACCAACCCACACCCCACCCACCACCCCCACCCACCCCCAACTCACCCCACCACCCCCCCACCCCCACCCCACCCCCACCCCCCCACCCCACCCCACACCACCCCACCCCACCCACCCCCCCACCCCACCCCCACCCACCCCACCCCCACCCCCCCACCCCACCCCCCCCCCACCCCCCCCACCCCACCCCACCCCCCCACCCCACCCCACCACACCCCACCCCACCCCACCCACCCCCCACCCCACCCCCACCCCACCCCCCCCACCCCCACCCCACCACACCCACCACCCCCACCCCCCACCCCCCCAACCACCCCACCCCCCCCACCCACCCCACCCCACCCCCCCACCCCACCACACCACCCACCCCACCACCCCACCCACCCCCCACCCACCCCACCCACCCCAACCCCCACCACCCCACCACACCCCAACCTCACCCCACCCCACCCCCCCCCACCCCACACCCCCCCACCCCACCCCCCCCACCCCACCCCACCCCACCCCACCCCACCCCACCCACCCCACCCCACCCACCCCACACCACCCCAACCACCCCACCCCACCCCACCCCCCACACCCCACCCACCACCCCCCCACACCCCACCCACCCAACCCCCACCCACCCACACCAACCCACCACACCCCACCACACCCCACCCCCCCCCCCACCCCACCCCACCCCACCCCCCCCACCCCACCACCCCCCACACCCCACCCCACCCACCCCCACCAACCCACCCCAACCCACCACACCCCACCACACCCCCAACCACCCCACCACACCCCAACCCACCCCAACCCACACTGACCCACACCAACCCACACCAACCCACCACACCCCACCACACCCCCACTCACCCCAACCCACCCCAACCCATCTCACCCCACACCAACCCACCACACCCCAACTCGCCCCACCCTACCCCAACCCACCTCAACCCACACCAACCCCCACCAACCCACCACCAACCCATACCAACCCACCACACCCCGCCACACTACACAACACCACAGCCCACCACACCACACCACAACCCATCCCACCCCACCCCACCCCACCCCACCACACCACCCACCCCCACCCACCCCACCCCACCCACCCCACCCCAACCACCCCCACCCCCCCACCTCACCATACCCCACCACCCACACCGCACCCCACCACACCCCACCACACCCCCACCCCCACCCCACCACCACCACACCCACCCCACCCCCACCCCCCACCACACCCCCCCACACCCACCACCACCCAACCCCCCACACCCTACACCCCCCCACCCCCACACCGAACCACACCCACACCCCCCACACCCACACCACACCACACCACCACCCACCACCACCCCACCCTACCCCACCCACGCCACCACACCCCACCACACCCCACCACACCACACCCCACCCCACCACACCACACCCCCACCCCCACCCCACCACACCCACCACCACCCCACCCCACCACACCCCACCACATCCCACCACATCACACCCCATCTCACCACCTCACCACACCACACCCCACCACGCCACACCCCACCACACCCCACCACACCACACCACACCCCACCACACCACACACCCACGCCACCCCACCCCACCCCACCACACCACACCACTCCCCACCACTCCCCCCCAACCTACCCCCCCCCACACACACCCACCCCAACTCACCATTCCTCACCACACACACCCCGCCCACCACCACTCCCCACCACTCCCCAACCACACCCCACCACACCACACCACACCCCTCCCCAACCCACCCAACCCATCACACCCAACCCCCACACACCCTACACCTCCCACACCCCCACACCTCCCACACCCCACCACACCACACCACACCCCACCACACCCCACCACACCCCACCACACCACACCACACCACACACCACCACACACACCCAGCCCGTGTCAGTCTCGAGCCTCGCCTTCGTTGACATTCTTGTTAAGCGGACTTAAACCCAAACCACGTGTGAGTAACCTGACGCCGCCAACTTACAGAAACACTGGTTGGTCATTACACGAACATAACCCCCTTTTCCTATTTACCACCAGCGGGAGAAATGGGAGAATGATTACAACTGACCCGCTTAAAAAGAAAATTAAATTTTAAAAAGAACAAGACAGTTCTTGACACAACGCGGCGTTGTATGGTTGATCTAACCGACCACCTCCACAGATCGACCACTCCCCTATATCGATCGCTTTATGTGGGTACCAAACGATCGGCCATACAATACCAATGTAACGATTTAAGAAAACCTCCTTTAACTAATCACCTATCTAAATGGACGATTTAAAGTCACTCCCATGTTAGGTCGATTTAGAGAGGTTTTACTGTACATACTTAACAAGTTTCACTATGAATAAAGAAAACTCAACCATTTGAATATGTATTGCCATTTGATGTTAATTGTGTGTAGATTATTTGGGGATTGTGTTAATATGTGAGGATTCAAAATGCCTATGGCTGTCAACCAGACAGCAACCTGAAAATTCCAAAACCCCCACTTTCACTGTCTCAAGGCTCAGTCACACCTTACCGGATTGGGGTACCGGATAGAAAATGGACACTGTCCGTTGAAATACGTCAAGGTCCAGTTTATATATGGTACGCATCTGGTGTGTCCGTTCTCTGTCCGGTGGTGTCCGGTGTGTACGGTGGCAAGTTTTGAACATGCACAAAACTTATACCGGACACCACCGTACTGACCTGTATGGTTGGTGTCCGGTTAAGTCCATTTAGTCCGTTTTGTCCATTTCATGTCCGGTACCCATCTGTTATGTCTCCGGTTTGCTTCCTGAATAGTCCGTTGACAGTGTTGGGGGGAATTTGGTCCGTCGTTTTTTTCGGCGCGTCCGTGACAGTCCGCTGGCTATTCGTTAATGTTCGGTCCGTTCGTTTGACATTCGGTTGTCATCCGGTTATCGTCTGGTTATCGTCCAGTGGGTATTCGTTAATGTATGTTCCTTGTCCATTTAGCATCCATTTCATCTGGTGGCTTTTGACCCGATAGCGTAACATTTCGACACATTTCAGTACATTTTCATACTGAACACCACCGGACTAGAAAATTCTTTGTCCAGTTTATGTCCGTTGCTCAATCCGGTAAGGTGTGACATGCACTTTAGCAATCAAGAGTTTCTTCCCATCCCAGAAATCAGTCGACCACTCCCCTATATCGATCGCTTTATTTGCGTTCCAAACGATCGCCCATACAATACCATTCTAACAATTAAAAAAAACTCACTAAACCGACCACCTCCCTAAATGGACCATTTAAAGTTGATCCCATGGTCAGTCGATTTAGAGAGGTTTTACTGTATTTGCAATCAGGAGTTTCTTCCCATCCGAGAAATCAGTGGAGCATGCCCTCTTGATATTCAAGAGGTCATGCTCGACTGATTTCTCGGATGGCCATGCTCCACTGATTTCAGGGATGGGAAGAAAACTCCTGATGGCAAATAGACTTAAATGACTAACTTGGGAGATATTTGAAAAGAAAACATGCTTAATTAATGTTGGCATGTTTGACAAGACTCTGCAGCCATAAGCTTCAACAATAACACTAACAAGTTATATCATTAGCATTATTATTAGTATTAAATTGATCAAATTTACATTTCTATGCAACACCAAATGCGTAAAGCTAGGATTCCTTACACGTGCTATGCGGCATGCGGCATGTGGCATGCGGTGTGCGGCGTGCTTACGGGATGGTCCTTTCACCCACACCCACACCCACACCCACACACAGTGTCAGGTTTCCTCACCACTGTTCTCTATGGCAAACGCAGCAGCATTCGCATTCGCATGCCGCACCGATCGCTACATGGACCGATTCAGTATTCGCATGCCGCATGCCGCATGCCGCATATCGCATACCATGTGTAAGGAATCACCCCCATTGATTTAGATGCTTTTCGATTTTTTGCCGCATTCGCATCCGCATACCACATACCGCGTGTAAGGAATGCGCGCTTTATATGTTCACCGCGATCTAAGTTTGATATACAGAATCAAATCTAGATAAATGTTTTGCTTTTGAAAAGTTGATGATTTCATCAGATTATGTAGCTTTAACTTCACTTAGTATTCCTTTCTATGTAGCAACAAATGCTTGCTAAATACACAACTATCTATGCTGGATATATACAATAAAATCTATGTAAGTGTTTTGGTTTTGAAAATGTAACGCTTTCATCGGACTGTGCAACTGTAGGTGTGTCCCACAATCCGATGGTCCCTCAGGAAGGACTGAAGCCGCGACCCAGCATGCCAGGTCGCAGCTTCAGCTAACAGTAACACACCGGAAGTTGGGGGTTGGTGCACCTCCGACCCCTATCTATAACTATAGGTGCAAGACTTCAAACTCACTTTGCACCTCTAACCACATGGTTGCTCATGTCCAAACCTGCCATAACTTGTTTCTAATGTAGAGGGCAGTGACTTTATCCTAGCCAATATTGTACATTGGATAAAATACCACTTTATATATATATGTGTGCATTCACCAAGTGCACAACTCATTTCCGGTTAGAGTGTATAACTCATCTCCGGTTAGAAGCACGGGCATTCTGCTTTGCTCCCTGACTAGATGGGATGGCCGAATAAGTTGAGCGCCCGTCTCCTGTTTTGGGATCCAAACCCATAGGTTTGTGGGTTTGAACCCTGGTCGAGGCAAACCAATGACTTAAATATTGGTACTTGTCAGGCGCTTGGCATTATTAGAATAGGGCAAGGACTGGTTGGCTCAGTGTCAGGATAATGAGACTGAGTGGGATATCAGGTCATGGTGTTGGTGGCCTGGTCTCCCAGTGGGGCAGCACTATAAAGTCACCATGACTATGTCCTATCTCAAGTCAGTACCTGTCTTGATATGACCGTAGATGTTGCTAGGACGTAAAGCAATAACAAAACAAAAAGCTCAGCTCCCTTTCCATTGTACCTCCCCCCACACGCCCCCCTCACCCCTCACACCACGCCCTTCCATTCCGCGTCCTTTAAGCCCCCCCCCCTCCCCACCCCCATCCAATGCCCCCACCCTCGATTCTCTGAAGCCGTCAACAACAACAAATACCCCAATCAGACGGGCGGATCGTCTGCTGGTAGTTCCCATTTTCACCGCTGTGCCGTGGTAGGGAGGAAGGGGGCACCACTTGTCCCGCTTGCGACATTTTGTTTGCTTTGTTGTTGTTTTACGTCCTAGCAACATCTAAGGTCATATCAGGACGGGTACCGACTTGTGACAGTGCGCACTCATGGCGACTTTATAGTGCTGCCCCACTGGATTACCAGGCCGCCAGCACCATGACCTGATATCCCACTGAGTCACATTATCCTGACACTGAGCCAACCAGTCCTTGTCCTATCCTAATAATGCCGAGTGCCAGGCTAGGAAGCAACACATATCAATTTTAAAGTCATTGGTTTGACTCGACCAGGGTTCGAACCCATGACCCCACTATCTACCAACATGGGAGACAGACGCTCTAACTCGTTTGGCCATCCCGTCTGGTCCCCGCTTGCGACATCAATTCAATTCAATACTTTATTTCAGACACAGCATTATGGTACTTACATAATGTGGTCCATAGTGGCATTGGTGAATAAATGTGAATAACACACAAATAATAATATGAGCACGACAATACTAACCATTCGGTCATTCTACCCATTCGGCCACCGCGACCACTACCGCAGCAGGCGAGATTAGGTCAACTTGGGCCGTAATCGATTAACATGACCCGGGTGACTCAGGTCACCCAAGTCGTCAGAATTTCAAATCGAACACCGCAAGTGGAGTTGACAAATCCACGTGCCGTGTGCAAAACGACCTGACCCCAGTAACCCACCTCTTGGCTGGGGTGGCTATAGGAGCGATGACGTCACATGTGCGCTGGTACCATCCTGCAGGATAACAGCCACCAGTACCAGTCATACATGTTGTTTTTTGGTAATAACATAGATTAATGAAATGGAAATGTAGCTAAACTATGCCATCATAAAATACTTTAAATCCTATTTTTCTGTAGCTATATCGTTATCAACATTTTGGATTAAGCCACCATTTTTTCCACCCCGAGCGTGGAGAAGCGTATTCGATTATTCAACCCGAGACTGTAGAATGTGCGCATGAGCCAAAAAGTGGCTCGGGTGACCCGAGTTGATTAATCGATTGCGCCCCTCGTGTAATTTTAACAAATATATTTAGGCTTCTCCACATGACCTGTGTAGCTAGCTAGCTGTCTGTCTAGATTGGTGGATTTTCACAAACTTCTTGAAATCAAGGCGAGTGTTGGCTTGCCTGAACCCCTACTGGAAGTTTGTTTCATAACATCCTCTCTCAGTAGGTTGGGGCTTAGATTAATTTGTTTTCAAAATAATAAACTACAAGCAAAACATGCCATGTCAGCATAAGGGCATGTGTGTTCTACATTGCATGTCAGGCATTCAATGCGGGAGGTGGGTGGGGTTATACTGGGGAGGCAGCATTATACCGGTATTATTATTGACACTGCACATATAAACAAATGATAAATTATAATTACTTTGGAGAGACAATATCTCGGCCTGGCCCAACAAGCAACATTTCAGGCCCGACTGATTGGTTACCAATAGGATCTGACCGGCCAGCAACAAGACCTGTGCCTTCTGGTATAGACATAATTCTGGGATGCAAATAATTCATCTATCAACATTATATATGTCTGTCATTATAGATGGTCTTGCAGCAATCTGCGATGCTGGCGCCACCTATGGTGGCTTCCGAAACTATGTCTTCCTCTACGTCTGCCGTACTCACCGCACAATGTTGAGTTGAGTCTTATTTAAAGCTGCATAGTCCGATTAAGTATCACATTTTCAAAACCAAAACAATTATCTAAATCTGATTCTACATATCTACCTTAGATACTGGTGCATGTATTAAACATTTGTTTCTGCATAGGAGGGAACACTGACTCAATTTAATAGAACATTGCCAAAACTAATTTTACATGTTTGCACTTCAAATATCTAAAAAAATTACCATTTAAAATCAAAGTTACTTCACACTAAAGTAAAGTCAGTAATAATGATCAATCTAAAATATTTATCTCAGAAAAATGGCAGAAATCCAAAACCATGGGACTATGCAACGTTACCCTCAAACATGCAGTAAGGTAAGCTAACTGCACGACTCCCGCAAGGGGGACCAAACGGAATGGCCGAATGAGTTGAGCGTCCGTCTCCTGTTTTGGTAGATCATGGGATTACAACCAATGACTTAAACATTTATACTTGTTGCTTCCTAGTCAGGTGCTCGGTCTTATTAGGATATGGCAAGGACTGGTTGGCTCAGTGTCAGGATAAAGTGACTGAGTGGGATATCAGGTCATGGCGCTGGTGGCCTGGTCTCATAGTCGGGCAGCACCAGGCTGCCAGCATCATGACCTGATTATCAGGTCATGATGCTGGCAGCCTGGTATTCCAGTGTGGCAGCGCTATAAAGTCGCCAAGAGTGCGCACTGTCGCAAGTTGGTACCCGTCCTGATATGACCTTAGATGTTGCCAGGACGTAAATCGCCAACAACGGAACCCCTCAAGGGGTGATCTTCCAGCCGAATGACCAATGTTAGTTGTCACATTAAATTAAAGTTCATGCTTATGCTAAATACATTGTTACAACAAATGAATAACAACAAATGTTACAACAAATGAATAACAACAAATTTATATACATCAGTACAGATGGTCACAGGACAAGTGATGTTAAAGTTAAATAACAATATATCCATGAATAGTCTTATATACATTACCTTAATTCAAAGTAACTTATATATCTACATTTAAATGGGATAAATTTGGCTATATTTTAAGAGAAACCTTGCAAAAATAATGATGTGCACACCGACATGATAACACCATACGCTTCACTGGCAATATGGCTTATTAAATTGACTTAATATTCCCTTTTATGAAGCAAATTAATTTAATAAATGCGCCAGTATCTAAGTTGAATATGTAAGATCAAATTTGAGTAAATGTTTTGGTTTCGGAAATTTGATTCTGGTGGGAGGATGGGTGGGTGCGAGGAGTGAGAAAAGGGGAGGAATGGGGAGGGGAGGGGAGAGGAGCCAGGAGGGGGAGGGAGGAGAGGGGAGGAGGGGGGAGAAGAGCCAAGAGAGTCTGAAGAGGATACGCCAAGGGGGGAATGGAGGCAGAAGGGACAGAGGAAAGGGGGGAGAACCAGGAGGCGAGGAGGCGAGGAGGCGAGGAGGCGAGGAGGCGAGGAGGCGAGGATGACGGTGCAGAGAATGGTGGATGGAGAAAGGGAGAGAAGGAGGAAGGAGTGAATTGTTGAGAGGGGACAGAAAGAGGGAATGAAGGAAGGAAGGAAGGAGGGAGAAGCAGGGCGAGTGAAAAGGATAGGATGAACACACGTACTGTTCCACTTACCAAAGTTACTAGGAAGCTGTGCTTGTTTTTGTTTTTGGGGAGTTTTCAGTTGCATTGGTGTGCTGAAGGCTGCAAATCTGCAGCACTGTATGGGCACCACTGAAAGCAGTTCCATCTGGTCGGGAGTTGGCTTCCGATGGGTAGTGGTCAGAGAAATTGAGTGGGGGCAGGGGGCAGGAAGGAAAAAGGCAGCCTTATGCCAAGTACACACCTACCGTATAGGATTCGCACACTAAAACTCGCGATGACCTTACGACTGAAAACGGGCCGATTCATTTTTCGAATCGCGAATCGTAATCGCAAGCAAGCAGTTTTAGCCCTGAAACTGAGTTTTAAGTCGTGAATCGCAATCGGTAGATGTGCTAGGGTATCGCACACCTACAGACTTTTGGCCAGTTTTAGATCGTAAACGGTAGGTGGGTGCGGATAAACGGTAGGTGTGTACCTGGCATAAGAGCCCAACCACAGTCCTCTGAGAGGACCGGGGGAGGCTGGGTGGTTGGTGTAGTTTTATGCCCCAGTAAGACACTAGGCCATACCAGGACGTGCACCGACTTGTGACAGCGCGCACTCATGGCAACTTTATAGTGCTGGCCCACTGGGAAATCAGACCGACAGCACCATCACCTGATGTCCCACACAATCACCGGCACATTATCCTGACACTGTACGCCCATTCCCTGTCCTGACCTCATAACGCTAAGCGCCAAGCAGCAACAGGTTGCTTGGAAGTTCATAAGACAACTTAGCCAGGCCCTCCCTCACTGCTACCCCCCCCCCCCCTACACCACCGACACACTCACAAGCCTCCCAACTTAGCCAGGCCTCCCTCCCTGCTACCCCCCCCCCCACACACACACACACTCACACACACCACCGACAGACTCACAAGCCCTCCTCCCCACTAACTTAGTCAGGCCTCCCTCCCTGCTCTCCCCCCCCCCCCCCCACACACACCACCGACACACTCACAAGGCCCCATCCCACTAACTTAGTCAGGCCTCCCTCCATGCTTCCCCCCCCCCCCCCCCCATACACACCACCGACACACGCACAAGCCCCGCCCCGCCCCCCCCCCCGCCCCGCCCCCATTTTCTTCTGTAAAGAAACACCACTACAACACATGTTATAACATTCAGTGGCCCTGTGATGTTTTGCCAGTACCCAAAGAGAAGGCATGCCCTTGTTATTACTTGAATGTGACTTTTCCCAGTTGTTGGTCCCCCTTACTTGATTAAAATCACATAGCCCACCCAGCGGCCCACGCCCACGCCCACGCCCACGCCCACCACGGCAGGTTCACTCCCACATCACTGGGGCCTGGCACTCGAGCACCCTCACTTCACAACCTACGTTGGTTTGTTTAGTAATGGTGGGTTTTTTTCCCCAATGGGAGCTGCATCTAAGGTCATATCAGTACGAGCACCAGCTTATTTATTTGTTGGAGTTTTGATATCCTGGCAACATTTATGGTAATATGAGGACAGTCCGCAATCATGGCGACTTAATTATAGTGCTGTCCCACTAGGAGACTAGGCCACTGGCACCATGACCCAATTTCCCACTCAGTCACATTACCCTGATAACCAGTCATTGCCCTATCCTAGTAATGCTTAATGTCAGGCTAGGAAGTGACAAGTATACATTTTGTAAGTCATTGTTTTGACTTGACCTGGATTCGAACTCTTGCCTGCGCTCAACCCATTCGGCCACCATGTCCGGTCCACCAACTTGTGACAGTGCGCAATGATGGGCGACTTTATAGTGCTGCCCCATTGGGATACTATGCCACTGACACACCACTGCCTTATTGGTATCCCTCTTTGTGAGGTTATCCTGGTGGAATAGCCTACCAGTAGTTGCCCTTTCCTAGTACTGATGAGCACCAGGCGAGGTAGCGACAAGGCATCAATGTAGTGTGACTGGGGTCTTAAAGTCTTTGGTCTGACTTGGTCGGCGACTGATCCGACGACCTTCCACATGGGAAGCCAATGAAGTCCTCTTTTCAAAAACGCGACAAGTGCCAATAAAAAAAAAAGGGTTTGCAATGCCAATATAGTACAACCCCGTTAAACCAAGCTCGGTTAAACCAAACGATCGGTTAATCCAAACTTTTGTCGGCGGCCTGGCAAAATACTACCATTTATCATATAAAAAAGTTGGTTAAACCAAAGTCGGTTAATCCAAAGCATCGGTTAATCCAAACAAAATTGTCGGCCCCAGGCCACTTCCGGTACAGTTAAACCTAACTTTCATGTGGTTTTAAGGTCATCTGAGATTTTTTTATATGATAAATGGTAGTATTTTGGCAGGTCGATGAAAAAAGTTTGGATTAACCGATCGTTTAATTTAACCGAGGTTGGTTTAATGGGGTTAAACTGTATATACATTAAAAAAAAACAATAATCATAGTGTCCACATACATTGTACATTCATAATGCACCCCTGTTTTTGCCTAAGCCAAATCAAAGTCAAAGCTCGGTTAAACCAATGATCGGTTAATCCAAACAAATTTCTAGGGTCCCTTCAAGTTTGGTTTAACGAGGTTATACTGTACCACGTTTATAGACCGTTTAACAAAAAAGGAGCTCTTTATATATATATATAAAGAGCTCTTCATATATATAAAAGTATATATATATATATGTGATGTATAAGAATTATGTGAGTATAAAGGCACAAAAGGAAATGTTCCCTATATGATCACCCACATGTTGTGTACCGTAATACTTTATGGGTGACCTCTTTTACAGTTGGGCTAGGTGGCGCCACCACCTCCAACCCTACCTATTCGGAAGGTCATGTGTTTGAATCCTGGTTGAGTTAAGCCAATGGCCTGCAACATTGATACTTGTCGCTACCTAGCCTCACACTTGGCATTACTAGGATAGGGCAAGGACTGCTTAGCTCAGTGTCAGGATAATGTGATTGAGTGGGACATCGGGTCATGGTGCTGGCAGCCTGGTATCCCAGTGGGACAGCACTATAAACTCCCCATGAGTGTGCACTCTCACAAGTCGGTACCCGTCCCGATATGACCTCACATGTTGCTAGGACGTAAAACTCTAACAAACAACACTATGAAGTCACCATGAGTGTGCACTGTCACAAGTCGGTACCCATCCCGATATGACCTTATATGTTTCTAGGACGTAAAACTCCAACAAACAAACAACACTATGAAGTCACCATGAGTGTGCATTGTCACAAGTCGGTACCCGTCCTGATATGACCTTACATGTTGCTAGGACGTAAAACTCCAACAAACAACACTATGAAGTCACCATGAGTGTGCACTGTCACAAGTCAGTTCCCGTCCTGATATGACCGTACATGTTGCTAGGACGTAAAACTCCAACAAACAAGCAAACAAACAGAAGTCACTGTAACTGTAACATATGGCGTGATGTGGGAGAGGTCGTAAAATGTGCACTATTCAATGTAAAGAAAAAAGCCCAGATGTTAATCGCAGACTCCTCGTTCTGGGGCAGATTCCGCAGCGATAAAGCTGTAATTGTTAGCTGGTAGCTGTGGTACTTGCCTCTTCCCCGATTTTAAGGCCCTGTCACACTACGACGTATAGCGCCGGCATGTGCGTTACGTGTTGAAATAAATTTCAAATCAAAATAGGTCGGCATACACCAAACTTTTCGCATTCCGAGGGATAAAAATGGGCATACACACAACGTACACACAACATACGTAATGCATGCAGAACGTATCTTTGACCTATTGAGAGCGTTCATGTGCCTCACAAAACGTTCTCAAAACGTTCGCATATGCTGATGGTATGGTGACCAGCATTACGTACGTTACTCCATCGCTAGAAGTACAGCACATACATTAAGTACGCTGGAGATATGGCAGGCATACGTTCGAAGTACATTTGGAGCATGTTATGCATCCGTTGGCTGTATGCGGTTCCCAACAGGCTCAATGTATGGCTAACGTGTTCCGACCTATTCCGACCTACCCTTGACATGTGCATACGCCAATGTATGCCGAGTGTACACCAAGCTTATGAGAAACATATGAGCCACACAGCGACATACGTTGAAAATTTTGAACATGCACAACATTTTTTGGCGGCTCGACCTACGCTGATCTATGATGACCTATGACGCCGTATCCCAAGTGTACTCGACATATGCCCAACGTATACGTAACGTATGATGCCATATGCCGACGTGTTGGTAGAAAATCGCATATGTCAGCATACGCTAAGGCCATACATCGTAGTGTGACAGCCCCTTTATGCGTTATCCGACAAACACGTGTGCTATCATTGCCGGAAATGAGCACAAAGAATGAGAAAACAGAGTTGGAGAAGAAACATCACTTTATTCCTAGACACAAGCAAGATCCTAACTATGCAGGTTGGTAATTGTTGAACCGAAGAATGTGTCCGGCAGAGGGAGTATTAGTATTCATATTAACTGTAAATGGTTGGTTGTTGGAGTTTACCATCCTGGCAACATCTAAGGTCATATCAGAATGGGTACTGACTGGGAAATCAGGCCACTGGCAGCATGACCCGATATCTGACTCAGTCACCTTATCCTGACACTGAGCTAACACATCCTTGCCCTATCCTATTAATGCCGAGCGCCAGGCTAGGAAGCAACAAGTATCAATTTTATAAGTCATCGGTTTGACTCGACCCGGGAACCAAACTGCCGAGCTCCCACACACGAGGCCCATGCTCTAACGATTCTGCCTCTGCACCCGGTATTAAAGCTGCATAGTCCGATGAAATATCAAATTTTCAAAACCAAACCAATTATCTAGATTTGGGTTTACATATCTAACTTATATACTGGTACACTTATTAAGCATTTATTTCTGCATATAACCCAATACTGAGTCAATTTAACAGAACCTGTTACTGCAGAAGTCTATGGTGTCAGAGTTTTGGCAAGCTTGCCAAAACTAATTTTCCATGTTTGCACTCGAAATATCTAAAAGGTTTACCATTTGAAATAAAAGTAGCTTTGAACTAATTTAAAGTAGATACTAGTGATCCTTCTAATATATTTATTACAGAAAAATTCCGAAATTCAAAACCATCGGACTATGCAACTTTAAGTTTAAATGAAAGAGGATACAACATATGACAGGATAAGATGTTCAAGGTCACTACTATAAATCATGCTTTTTTTGCCACCAGGTCGCTGATATTAGCAGATTATATGATACAATAGCAATTTATCGGATGTTGACGACCAATATTTCCAATTTTCATCACCCCCACAACACTGGTGCCGTGACCAGGATCCTGTACAAGCTACACACTGTATAGTTGTTGAACCTACCCTGTGTATGTAAGTGTGTTGCATTGCCTGTATGTATGTAATTGTAAGCATTAAAAGGCTTACAATTCCAGGGGGACGAGTGTAGTGGTCTGCACTGACCTCTCAGGCAAAGAGCCGCATAGACAGGTAGGCGTGGGTAGTGTGTTGTTATCAGGAATCCTAGGTGGTGTAATGGTTAGAACACTGGCCTGGAATGCAAAGAGATGTGGGTTCGAGTTGCGCTCTAGGCACAATATTTCCAATTTTCATCACCCCCACAACAATACCATCACACAGTTCATACATAGACCATGCAGTGTCAGATAATCTTGCAGCCTAATTGTTAAGCCCTGGTCACATACACATTAGTGAACGTAGTTGAACGTAGTTGAACATAGGATAGATTAACGTGAGTCAAATGTGGTGTAAGTACGTTAAACTACGGTGAAAATCATTAAGGTACTGCAGGTTTTGGTATGGATAAATACGTTATGGCACGGATGGCAGTATGTTCAACTATGTTCAACGTGCGTTAGCCTCCATTACGGTCAACTATGTTCAACTAAGTCCAAGTATGCTAAAGTATGCTAGAGTATGCTAGAGTATACTAGAGTATGCTAGAGTATGCTAGAGTATGCTAGAGTATGCTAGAGTCGCTAGGATGGTGATAATGGTGACAGTGGTGGTTGTGATGATAGTGATGCTGATAATGGTGACAGTGGTGGTCGTGGTGATAAGGATGGTGATATGCTAGAGTATGCTAGAGTACGAGACTTCGCCACAGTATGTTAGCATCAAACGTAGCGCTCTTTTGAACATCTCCAAAGATTAAATCGGAACTGATGGCCCACCCACTTTTATGACGGAGAAGTATGGATGCAGGTATGTTCAACTACGTTCAACTACGTTCAACTACCTTCAACTACGTCCAACTACGTTCAACTACGTCCAACTACGTTCAACTATGTCAGCCTCCACTACGTTCAACTACGTCCACTAACGTATATGTGACAGAGCGCTAAGCGCAGTAACAAGTATGAACAAACAGAATTTAAACAAGTTTAATTACGGCATGGCTTGACATCCCGTCGCTACACGACTAAAGGCCCTGTCACATTACGGCGTATGGCGGGAGCGTATGGCGGCGTAGCGGCTTACGTCATATACGTCGCCATACGCCGCATACGCTACGCATACGCTACGCATACGCTACGCGTACGCTACGCATACGCCGCCAGTGCCGCAACACCCCGGCGTATGTGAAGCCTATGATGCATACGCCGCCATACGCTTTCATAAATCCGTCCGTCCTATTTTTTTTGTGCATGCTCAAAAAAACACGACCTATGAGGGCGTATGGCCCAAAATGTCAAAACATGTCACAGCACGCTCCCATACGCTCCCATACGCTACGCATACGCTACGCATACGCTCCTCATACGCTCCTCATACGCTCAAACACACCCGAAAGTGGCACCCGATGGCGTACGTAGGTTTTCAATACGCTCCCGCCATACGCCGTAATGTGACAGCCCCTTAACACGCCGTCACGCTCTACTAACTTCCACGGACCTAATTTTAGAACAAATTGCACTTAAATTGTTTCTAATGAGGTCACATCAGGGTCGAATAAAAGAGGATCATCAAACAGGTCCCAAATGTCACCCGGGTCCAATTTATACATCACCGGAAGTCGCCCGGAGCGAACGCCGAGGGAGCGCTTCGGGAGGAGTTCTTTGTGCGCATGTCCAGATTCCAATGTCCAGTCAGCTAGTCCAGGCCGGTGTGGTGGTTTCAGCGGGTTCCCGTGCTCAGAGGTGTCCTTCGCTTCTGCGCTGCTTCTGCGCATGCGCGGATTTCGCATCAACTCGGGTCACCTGAGCCACTTATTGGCGCATGCGCACATCCTACAAACTCGGGTCGAATAATCGAATACGCTTCTCCGCGCTCGGGTGGACATCTTTTTTTTTTTTTTTAATAACCGATAAAAATACAGCAAAGTAGGATTTAAAGTATTTTATGATGGCCCAGTTTACCTATATTTCATTTAATAATCTAAGTTATTCTTGTTATGCACATGGCACGTGTATTTGTCGACTCCACTCGCCGTGTTCTATTTGAATTTCTGACGACTCGGATGACCCGAGTCGCCCGGGTCGTGTTAATCGATTACGGCCCGTTGGTGCGAAATCCGCGCATGCGCAGAAGCAGCGCAGAAGCGAGGGACACCTCTGAGCACGGGAACCCGCTGAAACCACCACACCGGTGTGTTGACAGTTGCATTGACAGCACGTCTGTAATCATCTAGTGACAGTCTGGCAGTGGCACTGTCAACACAATGCTTCGCCACCAACCTAAGTGCCATCATTATCAATTGGACAAATATGCAAGAAACTATCCCTGTCTCATTATTCAAGTGTGCAAGTCCACGTTTATATATTCATATACATGTACAGTAAAACCTCTCTAAATCGACCGACCATGGGACCGACTTTAAATGGTCAATTTAGAGAGGTGGGAGGTTTAGGGAGTTTTTGGTGTTATCGTTACAATGGTATTGTATGGACGATCGTTTGGGACCCAAATAAAGTCATTGGTCTGTGGAGGTGGTCGGATAGAGAGGTTTTACTGTATATATATATATATATAAATTATATAATCGAGAAGATGAAAAGTTGATGATGTTACAGGATATTACTCCGGGTGGTTCAAGTGTTTTTTTCGTAAAACATATTTTGGTGATAAATATGTTTATTCGTCTAATAGATTTCTTTTATGTCAGTGCAAGACCACTGGTCTTCCAGCCATTTTTCAAATCAGGATTATTTACACAAATATTATATATAGAGAATCTATGTTAAATACATAATTTTCAGCATATGACACAATGGATTTCTACTCACAGATACTACAGCAATATGGCAACACTAGTGTCATGTGATCTGCATCAATATTAAATGGATCAATGTTAGTATTTTCATGTCATTTAGATATCTTCTGTATTCAGTTCGGGTTATAGGTGAAGTTTCAATGTAGGTCATTCTCAGTTGGAGTTAGGCAACGAATATATCAGCGAAATTGGATAGGAATATTCTAGTGTTACTCCATCGTGGTTAGTTATGTGAGTTTTCCAGTTGCGGCGCCACCGGTCACGTGTGTGAGGTCGAGGAGGCAGAACACAGAATAATCGGTAGTATTGTGCTGGATATCTATATATATTATAGTTAATCCTCGCCTTTATACTCACCTAATTCAGACCAGAGGGGATGGCCGAATGAGTTAGAGCGTCCGTCCCGCGTGCTGGTAGATCGTGGGGTCGTGGTTTCGAACCCTGGTCGAGTCAAACCAATGACTTAAAAATTGATACTTGTCGCTTCCTAGCCAGGCGCTCGGCATTATTAGGACAGGGCAAGGACTGGTGTGCTCAGTGTCAGGATAATGTGACTGAGTGGGATACCAGGTCATGGTGCCGGTGGCCTGGTTTCCCAGTGGGACAGCACTATAAAGTCACCATGAGTGCGCACTGTCACAAGTCGGTATGCGTCCTGATATGACCTTAGATGTTGCTAGGACGTAAAACAACAACAAACAAACTCACCTAATTCATTACACATCACATACGTTCTGACAGTATTGTGCTGGATATTCACATATATTATATTTAATCCTCGCCTTTATACTCACCTAACACGTTATACGTGACATATATGCTCATGCATTGTGCTGGATATCCACATATATTATATTTAATCCTCACCTTTATACTCGCCTAATATGTTATAATCGCATATATGCTCATGGTGTCGTTCTGGATATCCATATATATAATAGTTAATCCTCACCTTTATACTCAACTAACACATTATACATCACATATATGCTCATGCATTGTGCTGGATATCCACATATATTATAGTTAATCCACACCTTTATATTCGCCTAATTCATTAGTCCTATATATCACATATATATTCACGGCATTGTGTTAGGTATCCATATATTTTATAGTTAATCCATGCCTTTATACGCGCCTAATAGATTATGCATCACATATATGTTCATGGCATTGTGCTGGATATCCATATATATATTTGAGTTAATCCCTGCCTTTATACTCACCTAATTCATTACACACCACATATATGCTCATGGCATTGTGCTGGACATCCATATATATTATAACTCATTCATGCATTTATACTCGCTTAATCCGTTATACATCACATATATGCTCGTGGTATTTTGCTGGATATCCATATATATGTATATTATAACCAATCCACTAATCTTGTATTTTTATTCTTGTTGTTATTTCTTTTTGCCGACTCATCTTCTTACAGATAAATAAATGTCGTCTGGTGCTTGGCGGCAGGTGGAATGGGACTTTAACGCGCCCGGTCCGCTCTCAGTCCGCCGTCGTCTCTAACTTTCAAGGCTCCCACTTACCATGTCTAGCTGGACAATGGTCAGATGGTCAAGCGCATCCAACACGCACACCCACACCCACACCCACACGCTGTCACACATCCTTATCCTAACACTCAACACACACACGCACGCACACACTCCTCGACCCAAACACGCATCCACAACCCCACGTGGCTATGGCCCTCATTTCACCTGCACCACACCCACACACATACACACACCACTCACTCACACCCACACTACACCCACACATCCACACCACCACCACCACCACACACACGCACACCTCCATTCAAACACGCATCCACAACCCCACATAGCTATGGCCCTCCTTTCACCTACACCACACCCACACATGTACACACACCACTCACTCACACCCACACCACACCCACACATCCACACCACCACCACCACCACATACACGCACACCTCCATTCAAACACGCATCCACAACCCCACATAGCTATGGCCCTCATTTCACCTACACCACACCCACACACGTACAGACACCACTCACTCACACCCACACCACACCCACACATCCCGACCACCATCACCACACACACATGCACACCTCCATCCAAACACGCACCCACAACCCCACATAGCTATGGCCCTCATTTCACCTGCACCACACCCACACATGTATGCACACCACTCACTCACTCACACCCACACCACACCCACACATCCACACCACCACCACCACCACACACACGCACACCTCCATCCAAACACGCACCCACAACCCCACATAGCTATGGCCCTCATTTCACCTACACCACACCCACACACGTATGCACACCACTCACTCACACCCACACCCACACATCCCGACCACCACCACCACACACACATGCACACCTCCATCCAAACACGCACCCACAACCCCACATAGCTATGGCCCTCATTTCACCTACACCACACCCACACATGTACGCACACCACTCACTCACACCCACACCACACCCACACATCCACACCACCACCACCACCACACACACGCACACCTCCATCCAAACACGCACCCACAACCCCACATAGCTATGGCCCTCATTTCACCTACACCACACCCACACACGTACATACACCACTCACTTACACCCACACCACACCCACATATCCTCACCACCACCACCACACACACGCACACCTCCATCCAAACACGCATTCACAACCCCACATAGCTATGGCCCTCATTTCACCTACACCACACCCACACACGTACGCACACCACTCACTCACACATCCATACACCCACACCCACACCCACACCCATACCCACACACCACCACCATAAATACGCATATCACACTCATCACACACCTTCAAAATTACATAGTCCGATTATTTTTTAAAGATGACTATGTTAACCTGATCATTATTACCTACAATACCTTGGTTTGAACTTCTATTTTTTTTAAATGGCTACCATTGGAGACATTTGATATACAAACATGTTAAGTTAGTGGCATACTACTTATTTATTAGGCGTCTAGTTACTCCTGCAGGCCTGTTCCGAGGACAGGGTTGCTAAACAATCTTATACTTTATAGAAAAAAGTGCCGGACGACTGGGTTATGGATATAGTTACATAAATTCACAATCTAATTGGATAAATATATTGTTCAAAATACTTATCTACCATAGCCCGCTACTTTTGGAGTACAGAATCTGTGAAATCATGTAGATTTAATTACTTTAAAAGTTGAATAAAGAGAATCTGGTGGCTGCCATATTAGTGGCATAACACTTTCAGCAGCATTTATTTAAGTTCACCAACTCCACGCCACCTTAGATAAATAAAACATTGTCTACTAGAAGTTGAACCAGGACCTCCTTAGCTTGTTAATAGTTGATTTAGTTTGTATTTAATTCAACATTGTCACCATTCACCCCAACGAGAGGTGAATATGGTATTGAAAAGCTACAGTCTCTGACCCTACTCACCCACCTCAAACCCCAGCGCCACCTGCACACAGGGCTTGTGCCCCTGACCCCCTTCACACCCCTCGCCTCACCCCTCACCCCCCCCCCCCCCTCTCCACACACTCACCCTGAACCCGTAACCTCTGCTTTCTATCTACTTACACACACCCCTCACTCTTTACCTCAACCTCCACACCCACACTCACACCCATCCATGGCACCACTCACTCCTCCCACCACAACTCACCCCCACTCCTCACATATACTTCCCATCCACCCACACAAACACACCCACACCCACCCATGGCACCACTCACTCCTCCCACCACAACTCACCCCCACTCCTCACATATACTTCCCATCCACCCACACACACACACACACCCATTGCACCACTCACTCCTCCCACCCCAACTCACACACACTCCTGACATATACTTCCGACCCACCCACACACCCACACACCCACACCCTCACCCACCCATGGCACCACTCACTCCCCCACCCCAACTCACCCCCCACTCTTCACATATACTTCCCATCCACCCACACCCACACACCCACACCCACACCCACCCATGGCACCACTCACTCCCCCACCACAACTCACCCTCACTCCTCACATATACTTCCGACCCACCCACACACCCACACACCCACACCCTCACCCACCCATGGCACCACTCACTCCCCCACCCCAACTCACCCCCCACTCCTCATATATACTTCCCATCCACCCACACACACACACCCACACACCCACACACCCACACCCACACCCACACACACCCATGGCACCACTCACTCCCCCACCACAACTCACCCCCACTCCTCACATATACTTCCCATCCACCCATACCCCACACACCCACACCCCACACCCCACACCCCACACACCCACACACACCCACACACACCCATAGCACCACCACTCACTCCCCCACCACAACTCCACCCTCACTTCTCACATATACTTCCCATCCACCCACACACCCACACCCACCACACCCACCACACCCACACACCCACACACACCCACAGCACCACTCACTCCTCCACCACAACTCACCCTCACTTCTCACATATACTTCCCATCCACCCACACACCCACACCCACACACCCACACACCCACACCCACACACCCACACACACCCACAGCACCACTCACTCCCCCACCACAACTCACCCTCACTTCTCACAGAGACTTCCCATCCAGCCACACACCCACACCCACACCCCCACACACCCACACCCACACACCCACACACCCACACACACCCATTGCACCACTCACTCCCCCACCACAACTCACCCTCACTTCTCACATATACTTCCCATCCACCCACACCCACACACCCACACACTCACACACCCACCCACCCACCCGCACACACCCACACCCACCCATGACACCACTCACTCCCCCACCACAACTCACCCTCACTCCTCACATATACTGCCCACACACCCACCCACCCACACACACACCTCACTTCACACACCCCTCACCCCACACCCACACCTACGCCATTCACTCCCAGCTTCTCCCTCAGTCCTCACTAATCCATCTACCCCCCACCGCCACCCCCCACACCTCCACCCCCCACCCACACCCACACCCCCACCCCACACCCACCCACACCCACCCACACACGCACACCCACACCCACACCCACACCCACACCCACACCCATACCTCTCACTCTCAGAACCCCCGGGGTTAAGACAGGTCGCAGTAATCCACGCCTCCCCCCATCCCCTACACCCCCCCCCCCCAACCACACTCAACCCACCCCCCCCCACCCACCGCCCACCCCCACCCACCCCATACCCTCCGCATACCCCCCCCCCCCCCCACAGACCCACACCCACCACAGCTGAGGCAGCCAATGCAGGCTGGCCTTGGAGGTGACACCTGACCACACAGTGACCTTAACCCTTGGTGACCTTGGCGTGGCCTTGGGGTCACCCGTAAGACCAGAGGTCTGGCGGAGGGATTTGTCAATGCATTATGGAGGGTTGGTCAGGCCATGGGGACCATCTGTCCACACAGATCCCTCAGTGAGAAGGCATTATCCTCTGTTTTGACCAGTCCCACAAACCGACACGACGACGACCGACAGTCGGACGCTGAGCAAAATTGACACTGACACTGACGTTCACACTAGCACTGACACTAACACTGGCACTGCCACTAGCACTGCCACTGCCAATAGCACTAGCACTAGCACTAACACTAACACTGACACTGACACTAACACTAGCACTAACACTAACACTAACAGTAACACTGACACTACCACTAACACTAACACTAACACTAGCAGTAACAGTAACACTAACACAAACACTAACACTAACACTGACACTGACACTAACACTAAAACTAACACTGCCACTGACACTGCCACTGACACTGCCACTGACAGTAACAGTAACACTGACACTGACACTGACACTGATACTGACACTGAAACTGATACTAACACTAACACTAACACTAGTAACAAGCCGTGTGCAGACTGGACACTTCCTGCTGCTGACAGGTGAGACAAACACCGTCGTTACGCAGACAGGCGAGTCCGATTCTTCTTGGGAATGGTTCGGTTCCTGGTCGAGTCAAACCAATAACTTATCAAATTAATACTTGTTGCTTCCTAGCCAGGTCAATGTCAGGATAATGTGACTGAGTGGGATATTGGGTCATGGTGCTAGTGGCCTGATTTCCCAGTGGGGCAGCACTTTTAAGTCGCCATGAGTGTGAACTGTCACAAGTCGGTACCCATCCTGATATGACCATAGATGTTTCTAGGATGTAAAACTCCAACAATCAATCAATCTTGGGAATGGTTGCGCGTCTGGTAGTGGTGAGGGTGGTGGTAGTGGTGAGTGTGGTGATAAGGATGGTGATAATGGTGACAGTGGTGGTCATGGTGATAAGGATAGTGATAATGGTGACAGTGGTGGTAGTGGTGATAATGATGATAATAATGGTGACAGTGGTGGTAGTGGTGATAGTGATGGTGATAATGGTGACAGTGGTGGTTGTGGTGATACTGATGGTGATACTGCTGACAGTGGTGGTCATGGTGATAAGGATGGAGATAATGGTTTGTTTGTTGTTCTTTTACGTCCTAGCAACATCTAAGGTCATATCAGGACGGGTACCGACTTGTGACAGTGCGCACTCATCGCGACTTTATAGTGCTGCCCCACTGGAAGACCAGGCCGCCAGCACCATGACCTGATATCCCACTCAATCACATTATCCTGACACTGAGCAAACCAGTCCTTGTCCTATCCTAATAATGCCGAGTTCCTGGCTAGAAAGCGACAAGTATCAATTTTTAAGTCATCGGTTTGACTCGACCCGGGTTCGAACCCACGACCCCACGATCTAGCAACATGGGAGACGGACGCTCTAACTCATTCGGCCATCCCGTCTGGTGGGAGATAATGGTGACAGTGGTGGTAGTGGTGGTAGTGGTGATAGTGATGGTGATAATGGTGACAGTGGTGGTTGTGGTGATAAGGATGGAGATAATGGTGACAGTGGTGGTAGTGGTTTTAGTGATGGTGATAATGATGACAATGGTGGTAAAACTGATGTCGGTGATAGTCGCATGGTGGTGGTAATGGTGCTGTCACATTACGACGTATCTCGCCAGCATGCCACCAACGCGCAAAATCACTTTTAATCGTCGAGAGACGTCAAACTTTTCGGCGTCAGCACAACTTATTGGTAGCATGTGGCCGACATTGGGGTAAAAGTTTGGCGCACCATCCTGATATGACCTTAGATGTTGGTAGGACGCAAAACAACAAAAAGCAACCATTTGGCGTAACGTGTGGGAATGAGCCTCACACACGCGCGGTGTGTGCCTACCGTTCACATAACGATCTTCCAGCGCATTTAACGTATCTCGACACGCCCCCCTAACGTAGCTATAACGTTGGCACCCGCGCGCTGTCGCACGTCCAAAGTTTTGTGCAAGCACAAAACTTTCGACGTGCAATGATGCATGCCACCGATCCTCGCCGACCGTCGCCGTCCATCAACGAATACCAACGCGCACCTAACGCGTGCGTAACGCTTCCTGACGTATCCTGACGTATCCTGACGTTGCGGCAAAAAATCACACACATCGACGCACGTTGTTTTTTTTTATTGAGGCTGTATTTATACTGTCCATAGCATATAAGCCCAGGTACCCAGGCTTGTTTTCAATGCTGGCCAGTTGTAGTGTTGGTGTTATCTTACCACACAGTAGCTGCTGATAAGGTATTTGATTGCCTGCATTTCAGTAGCAGATAGATAATTGGTTGTATGGTTAGTAGCCTATGTTAGTTTATTTTAATTTTCTTGGCATATATGCATTATTCTATTTTGTTCTACTCTTATTACTAGACTAGCCTACTCCTATTTACATATCATAGGCTTGCATGTAGCTGTGTGGTGTGTTATCTGGCTACTTTTGGCATGGTTACCTTCCATTGGGTGTCCCGCTGGTGGTGGGCCATGACATATCACATGCCCCTTTGCTGTGCAGCTTATTGGGGGTTTCCTAGCCTTATTTTGCACAGATATTTTTTTGTAAGTTTTTAGGTCAGCAATTTGTTGTTCCTTTACCGTTTGGGCATTGTTTTGTGTTGGGGTAGGCTATTCTAGGTCGATCGAAATAGGAAAAGACTGCTAGGTAGCTGTTGGCAGTTAAGGGTGTTCTTGGCGCATAGATGTTAGAGCTTGTTTTTGTGTTGGGTTTGGCTATCCAAGGTCGATCCGAAATAGGGAAGGATCGTTAGATAGCTAAACATTTTAGTTTTAAGTGTAGGTGTTATTGGTTTTATTTTCTGATCACCCTTGTAGTGCATGCAAATACTATATTAGTTTTTTTGTTTTTGTTTTACTACTACTTAGGAAATAGCCTACTCTACATTTATAGGCTTGTACATAGTTTGTAGCTGTTCGTTATCTGGTGGTCCAGATTACCCCCTTGGGGCAACCCAGTTTGTGGCGAGAAACGTTGCGTTGGCGAGAAACGTCGTAATGTGACAGCCCCATGAGGGCGCAATGCGTTTGCAAGTGCATGAGTGTGTCTGTATGTGTGTTTGTGTATGTGTGTGGTGGGGGGGGGGGGAGGGTTATTGCGAGGTTCATTTGGCAGGGTCACTCCTAGATACAGTGTGTATGTGTGTCAGCGGGATGTGGCAGTTTGACACCTGGTCAAGTGCTGCCAGTGTCCAGTTAGTCGGCTCACTGCCACCACTGTAGCAACAGCTCGGGTTTTCAGTGGAAGTCCTACCCACTCACTCATATGGCTACACCCACATGCATAACCATACCCATACCCACACCCACGCGCACACTCACACCACACATCCACATCCACACCCACATGCAAAATCATACCCACACCCATACCCACATGCACACTCACACTCACACATACCCACGCACACCCACACGCACACACCCATGCCCACATACACACCCACCCACATATTCACGCCATCCACTCACACTCACATACATACCACATACCCACATACACACCCACATACACACCACCCACCCACATTCACGCCACCCACCCACACTCATACCCACACCCACGCACATTCACACACACACTCACACCACACACCACATACACACCTCACACCCACACCCACTCACACCACCCACCCACATTCAAATCACCCACTCATACCACCCACCCACATTCAAATCACCCATCCACTCACAAACACACTATACACATACATCACACACACACATTCACACCACACACCCACATTCACACCACATACCAACACCAACACCTACATGCATATGACAATCCACACCCACACTCACCCACACCCACACCACACACCCACACCCACACCACACACCCACACCACACACCCACACCACCCACACACACACACCCACAACCACAACACCCACCCACACCCACCACATACCCACACCCACATCCACACACCCACACCCACCACACACACACACCACACACCCACACCCACACCCACACCACACACCCACCCCCACACCCACACATGCTCTCATTTATTTTGTGGTTGTTATTACCATAGTCAATAACTGCACCAGTGGCGCCACCACCGCTCGTTTCTGACACTATCCATTACTGTACAGCACGCTGACTCGCCGATGACAATTCTACCTGAGGATTATACACGAGAATGGGAGAAGGGAACCACGTTGTCATGGCGACCAATCTATAACTGACCCTAACTTACCTCTGGGTGGCCCAGTTTTGTAATAAATCGTCGACTAGTGTCGTTTTAATACAGTAAAACCTCTCTAAATCGACCGAACATGGGGCCGACTCTAAATGGTCCATATAGGGAGGGTTTGGAAGTGTTTTTTTAATCATTAGAATGGTATTGTATGGGTGATCTTTTGGGACCCAAATAAAGCGATCGATATAGGAAAGTGGTCGATCTGTGGAGGTGGTTGGCTAGAGAGGTTTTCCTGTAGTAATAATAATAATAATAATAATAATTAAAGAATAGAAACACCCAAAATTAATTACAGGAACCACCAAAGTCAAACATGACATAGTGAATATGACAAAGTCTTGAATTTGGTAGACGTGATTGTTCCGAAAGCATTTGTGTAGCAGTATTTATTTGTGTGTTGTTATTAAAACGTGTTATTTTCAACCAGTGACAAACAACAACCAAAGATTCAACGTCGGTCTCTGCATGATCCATCGTTCAGGGTCTGTTCAGGTAACCTCTGCAAACCTTACACATGTACCAGACCCCTTGCTGCTTATCGGAAAGAGTAGCCTATGTGGCGGCAGCGGGTTTCCTCCAAAGAAATATGTCAGAATGACCATATGTTTGACGTCCAATAGTCGATGATAAAAAGTCAATGTGCTCCAGAAGCATCGTTAAAAGCAACAAACTTCTTCTTATCGATTTGACTACAGTGTGTGGGACTGGATGCAAAGATGTCCATTGAAGACAGGGATTACTCTAACTGATGGTCGGTCATAGCAGTATGGGTATGGATTTGGGACAGTTCCCAAGCATGGTAGCTTTATAGTGCTGCCTCATTGGGATACTGCACCAACAGCCAGGAAAGGCAGTGAGTGTCAGTCGAGTGCCATCTTCTTTTTTTTTTTTTAATGAAGACTTTGATTTGATTAGGTGACGAATCGAACTCAGACTCTCCCGCACAGCAATTATCCTATCTACCTGTCTGGATACTTCTGTCTAAAGTGCCTGTCACACCTTACCAGATTGAGCAATGGACATAACCGGACAAAGAATTGTCTAGTCCAGTGGTGTTCGGTATCAAAATGTATCAAGATGTGTCAAAATGTTGCACTGTGGGGTCAATGGATGCTGGACGAACGGACATGAAACGGACATGAACGGATAGCCACCGGACAATAAAACGGACGATAACCAGACGACAACCGAATGTCAAATGGACGGACCGAACATCAACCAGACACGTACCAGACTGTTCATGGACGTGCCGAAAACATATACTGACCGAATTCCCGCAACACCGTCAACGGACTATGCAGGAAGCAAACCAGAGACATAACAAATGGGTAACGGACATGAACCGTGAAAAAAAGCACTAAACGGACTTAAAAAGGGCACCAACTGTACATGTCAGTCCGGGGGTGTCCGGTACAAGTTTTGTGCATCTTCAAAACTTGCCACCGTACACACCGGACACTACCGGACAGAGAATGGACACGCCGGATGAGTACCTTATATAAAACGGACATTGATGTATTTCACCAGACAGTGTCCGTTTTCTATCCGTTTCCCCAGTCCAGTAAGGTGTGACTGAGCCTTAACGGATGGGTTTGGAAAGGAAGATCAACTCTGACAATAGACTAGTTCGTGATTACAGCCGTGCGGTGCATTGTGGGATGCTTGGCAGCAAAGCAAACCAATGCAAAGCACACAGCTAATGCTAAATGATTGAGTACATCAATGCAATCTGTTAGTTTCAGGTCATTTCAGCTCATGTTTGAAACGTAGAATACCAACTAAAAATATATATATATAATAAAGTAAGATGTTAATCTTTTATCTAGCATTGCATTTACACCAATCTATTCAGCATGTCTTATACCAATCCGTATTTAGATCTAGACAAATCTGGTCACTTAGACTAGTGTTACAGCCATAGACAGAGTCAGTTTTACTTATTTTATTCATGTTTTTATTTATATCCTATGGTTAATGACATATGTAGAGCTAGGAAATGTGTAGGGTTAATCAGACGTTGGTTATATATTTCTCTGAAACAAGTGTATGTTGACACAATTGGCATTTTAATATTTAGAACAAGAATTAATAATGGTGATGTGGATATCAGATATCTGATTGTTTTGTGTGGAATTGTTTGTTTCTTAGCTCAAAATGCTTAACAATTGACTAGTTTTGTCTTAAATCTATTCACTATATCATTATATTGCATGTGTGCATCCATGTTTATGCCAAATTGTTATGTATTTCTATAAATTTTGAATAAAATCAAAGTTTTGCCCTATGCGTATCGGCAAACTCAATGGCCGTACATCTTTGTTTTACTGTTTTCAGCGCATGCAGAGTCGGATTTACGAACTGTGCTAGGCGTCTTGATATTACCTCAGATGTTGCAAGGACGTAAGACCCCAATTAATCAATCTGTGCGATCTATTTGTTAGAACTGGCCTACTACTAGTAAAACGTCACAGGTCGCCACATGTGGCTTTTGCGCTCAGTAAGTACCTCCCCTACACACGCATTCTAACACACTCGCACACACTCACACACACTCACACACACACACATACACACTCGCACACACGTCGGCACGCTCCAATAACCTCACGAGTGCCCCGCTATATATATATATATATATATATATATATATATGAGCCTCTCTCAAAATGTGATAACTCTTTTTTTTTTGTCCATTGTAATAATTGACACAAAACAGCACAGAAACGGTTACAGTGAAAACACAAGGACATTTGCTTCAAATCAATATGTATTCTTTTGGGAGTATGAAACACCATGTAAAAAACAAATCAGTTTATCCTGAGCAAATGCATAAGCAGATAGTATGTTGATCATTACAATGGACAAAGTAGTATGTTGATCATTACAATGGACAAAGTTGTGTCCCATATTGCTTAGCACCTTTTGAGAGAGTCTCATGTATATATATATATATATATATATATATATATATATATATATATATATATATATTGCTAGCCCTTGTACGGGCCAACTGCCGTTGGTTCAAGAAATTGATTATCTGATTTCGAGCAATATTCTGTTACCACTACCAATGGCAATGGTATATACGAAGGCCGAAAATCAGTAAGTTTGGTTTGGTTGTTGGAGTTTTCCATCCTGGCAATACCTAAAGACATATCAGGACGTGTACCGACTTGTGAGAGTACGCACTCATGACGACTTTATAGTGTTGCCGCACAGGGAAATCCGGTTGCCAGCACCATGACCTGATTTCCCATCCAGTCACATTACCCTGATACTGAACTAACCAGTCCATACTCGATGCTAGTAATGTTGAATGCCAAGCTAGTTAGCGACAAGTATCAATTTTGTAAGTCATTGGTTTGACTCGACTGGGAATCGAATTTCCGACCTTCCGCACGGGAAGCCTGCGCTCTACCGATTCGGCCACCACGTCCAGTCCGAATGGGTAAGAGCGCTGGCCGACTTCCTGTCACCACTGTAACCACTGTAACCACTGTCACCACTGTCACCACTGTCACCACGGTCACCACTGTCATCACTGTCACCACTGTCACCGCTGTCACCACTGTCACCACTGTCACCACCGTCACCACCGTCACCACCGTCACCACCATCACACCATCATCACTGTCCCCACCATCACCACCGTCACCACTGTCACCACTGTCACCGCTGTCACCACTGTCACCACTGTCACTGCTGTCACCCCTGTCACCACTGTCACCACTTTCACCACTGTCACCGCTGTCACCACTGTCACCACTATCACCACTGTCACCACTGTCACCACTGTATGGACACTACTGGCATGACTGGCACCACTGCATGGACACTACTGTGACTGTTCCTGTGTGCGATGTCATGAGTTCAAAAGAAACCTCTGCTAAGCAGACAAGGAACCATCCATGATCCGATAATGTTACAATCAAAAATCACACTGCAAGCACTGGTTTCCTTTCAATCAGTGAAGTCAACCAGTATTGAGCCTTGTCAACATTTTGCTGGGTTACTGACGACCTGGGAAAATTAGGTTTATAGACATCCTATTACAAGCTAAGAACTTATCTTTGTTTGTTTATTGTTGTTGTGGTACGTCCTAACAACATCTAAGGTCAGATCAGGATGAGGAGAACTGATCAGATCAGTAGTGAATATGTGTATCGCTCTAATATGCCATTGCCTTTATTAACTCAAATCCCCCCGACAACCCCCCCCCCCCTACACCCCCTAAAAAAATCACAGACAAAACAGCAATAACAAAACTACCAAAGTATTACGTCCATCCTGTAACGCCTGACCAAATTAATGAAGCATATAGTAACCACAAAATTATAGTTGACCAAGACAATATAAATGTATCCTGTAACCGTTATGTGCCTAATCCCAAATTCACAACTAATCATTAACATCACAGTAATAACTAATACCTCCTCACGGGTGTGATTAGAAAATCAATGAAATATTGTCAAATCAAATGACTATCCTCCAGTCTACATGTACGAAATAAGATTGTTGTAATATGTGTAATGCGTGATAGTGTTACCTGCTATTGTTTATATTGTTCCTACTATCTCATCATCTTATATATCAATATTTCATATGCACCAACATTGTTAAAACTGAAAGAGCAGCACTTGGGTGTTGACAAAAAGATGCTATTAAACAGGAATAAAAATGTAGAACAAAAGAAATTGATTCCAAATCTATTGTATTGTGTCGGTGTACGGTCACCAGTTCACTTACAATACTGTCCACTTTCAATTAAGTTTGAAAAATAGGGCCTATGCAGTGTGAGTGAAACCTGAATGTAGCTTGTTTGTTGTTTGTTTGTTGTTGTTTTACATCAGAGCAACATCTAAAGTCACATCAGGATGGGTACCGACTTGTGACAGTGTGCACTCATAGTGACTTTACAGTGCTGCCCCACTGGAATACCAGGCCTCCAGCACCATGACCTGATATCCCACTCAGTCACATTACTCTGACACTGAGCCAACCAGTCCTTGTCCTATCCTAATAATGCCGAGCGCCAGGCTAGGAAGCGACAAGTATCAATTTGTAAGTCATTGGTTTGACTCAACCAGTGTTCGAATCCACGACCCCATGATCTACCAACACGGGAGACGGACGCTCTAACTCATTCGGCCATCCCGTCTGGTCCTGAATGTAGCAGTTAGGCAACTGTGTCGATCGAATCCATAATGTATGCAAGTCATGTTCGTTAGACACAATCATGCAGAACAATGGGCTATCCGCTTCACTGTCTAGTGTTAGTTTCACTGACACTGTCACCATTAGCCCCCCTCCCACCCAACCACCCACACACACACATACCTACCACTGCAACTATAGCCATCATTCCTACCACTGCTGACATTGCTCACCACCATCACCACTGTCACCATTGCTACCATTGTCACAATTATTACCACAGTCTGGGGTATGTGCTGTCCTGTCTCTGGGAAAGTGTATATAGAAGACCCATCTTATCTGAAAGAGTAGCCTAGACTCCCAAAGAAATATATCAGAATAACTATATGCTTGACGTCCAATAGCCGATGATACGAAAATCAATGTGCTCTAGAGGCGTTGTTAAATAAAACAAGCTTCATAAAATTGTGTTACCACAGTCACCATTGCTACCACTGTCACCACTTCGCTGACACCACTGACACTACTGTCACCACTATCACCACTGTCACCACTGATACCACTGTCACCACTGTCTCTACTGACACCACTGTCACCACTATCACCACTGCCACCACTGTCACTATTGTCGCCACAGTGACTACTGTCACCATTATCACCACTGTCGCCACTCCCACCACTGCACGGCCACCACTGTCGCCACTGCACGGTCACCACTGTCACCACTGCACAAACACCACTGTCACCACTCCTGCTGGCAATACCGACCTTGGCCGAGTACTGCAGGTAAACAATGTCAATACCTTTCAAAGGATGTCCTCGAGTGGAACTTCACTTGACAGAGTGTCAAGATAGGTGTGAGATAGGCCTTATCTCAGGTGAGGAGAGGACTGACGGGAAGTGGCGACCATGTAGAGTGCGACCTGCCCTACACACCGAGCTTAGCCCGGATGCAGAGCTGCAGACACAGGCCCAGCAGACCCCGACCACTGACTAACACAACCTGTCACACCAGGCGATAAACGCCTCCCTTGGGGCGTTCTGCTCGGTAGTGGCTAAGTAATGCGGTTTTTGTATTTATATTGAGGCCACTTTTGTGTTAGGCATCCCATCCACTCGTCGCGCGCACCCACAATCTACTTCTAGCCACTTCATGTGGGTATCATCCTCCCCCTGCATTCACATAATCCACTTCTAGTCCCTTCCTGTGGGTATCACCCTCCCCATCCATTCACTTGTCCATTCCCAGCCCCACCCTGTGGGTATCACCCTCCCCTCCCCTTCCCCATCCACCCCCCCAGTCCAGTCCTAGCCCCTTCCTGTGGGTATCACCCTCCCCTTCCCCATGCACCCACCCAGTCTAGTCCTAGCCCCTTTCTGTGGATATCACCCTCCCCTTCCCCATGCACCCACCCAGTCCAGTCCTAGCCCCTTCCTGTGGGTATCACACTCCCCTTCCACATCTACCCATCCACCCACCCAGTCTAGTCCTAGCCCCTTCCTGTGAGTATCCCCCTCCCCTTCCCTATGCACCCACCCAGTCTAGTCCTAGCCCCTTCCTGTGGGTATCACCCTCCCCTTCCCTATGTACCCACCCAGTCTAGTCCTAGCCCCCTACTGTGGGTATCACCCTCCCTCCCCATCCACCCAAACAGTACAGTTATAGCCCCTTCCTATGGGTATCACCCTCCTTCCTGTGGGTATCACCCTCCCCTTCCCCATCCATCCATTCACCCACCCACCCACCCACTCAGTCCAGTCCTAGCCCCTTCCTATGGGTATCACCCTCCTTCCTGTGGGTATCACCATCCCCTTCCCCATCCACCCATCCATCCACCCACCCACCCAGTCCAGTCCTAGCCCATTCCTGGTGCTACCACCATCCCTTTCACACCCACCACATCCCCACCTCACACCCACCCATTTAATCCACGTCCAGCCCGTCCTGTGGTTATCATCACCCCCCCCCCCCCCAACACACACAGATACACACATACACACATGCACTCTAGCCTGTTCAGTATGACAATGGGTACCATGTGAGAATACTACACTTTGCCGGCTTCTGCACAGACTACTAATTATGCTAATAGTAGCATTCGGCGTCGCCCGTCAGTCACTGTATACATACTCGACTAGTCACACATCGCTGGGACTACTTTTGTGAATACTTGATCGCCTGGACATGGGACTTGGATCCAAGATGAACCCCCTATCGTGACCTACAATATGGTTCACCTTGAAATCTGGTCCCAATGTACACCGCAACCATTCCCACTCGATATATTCACGCGTCTGATATGTCATAGAAAGGACTTGGTGTATCTGGGTACCAGAGGGAAAGGTCTGCTGTTCTACATGTAGTACCGACTGGTTTGCTCTCAGGATAATGTGTCTGAGTGGGATATCAGGTCATGGTGCTGGTGGGCTGGTCTCTCAGTGGAACAGCACTATAAAGTCACCGTGAGTGTGCGCTGTCTCAAGTCAGTACCCGTCCTGATATGATCTAAAATGTTGCCAGGATATAAAACTCCAACAACCAACCAACCAATCAACATGTAGTACTAAACCAGAATAAAATAATAACATTAACAAGCAACACTGACTAAGACGCACAATCTAGTGGTCATGATTTGTTGTAGATGGTTTAGATGAATATATTAGGTTGATAATTATAATTTACTTTACTTTAGTTTGAAAGAACTTTCATTTTAAAGGGTTAACTTTGGAGATGTTTGGGGTGAAAACATTGCACATTTAAGAAATTGATGCCTAATTTCTTAAGCAGAAGAGGATAAGTATAAGTATATGTATAACTGCTGTGTATAACTTACAGCGTCATCAAAGGCCAGTTTCTCTCATACCATGTCTATGTGGTGTGGGAGGTTAAAAATCCCTTTGGTCGGTAAAAGTGTAGGCTCGGGATTTCTATCGACAAACTGTCTAATTGTGAAAACAAGTCTATTCAGACTTACTCATGAGATGCAGAATAAATCTTTTTTTTTTTTTAAGAAAAAAAAAAGAAAAAAAAAAGTATGCCGAAATACAGGCCACCATAGGAGTCAGTAGTGACTGGTTTGATTAATTCTACTTATTTTCCCTTCAATGCAGAAATAGTCTATGGTTTCATAAGTACACAAACATCTAAATTAGGGATGTAAGATCAAATCTAGGTAAGTGATTTTGATTTTTGAAAATCTTACAACCGTACAAGACAATAAACCACAGACTAATGACTAAAGCTGTTCAGCATTGAAAACGGGTTAGATCATGAACTTATACTATTCGTTATGAGCACGGTAAATAAATTCATCACCCCCCCCCCCCAATGTTAGTTATGGACAAGGTAAATAAACCATCAATTAAAAACACACACAAGAAAACCAATGCAGCTCTATTTTTTTTGCGCCAAAGTTAGGTTGTTTCTCTCTTTTATTTTCTAGATTTCAGTAAAAAGGCCATAATGGGTAAAGTTGCATTTTTCTGACATAAATATATTAAATTCGGCCAAACCAACCAGATGGGATGGCCGAATGAGTTAGAGCGTCCGTCTTCCGTGTTTGGTAGATCATGGGGTCGTGGGTTCGAACCCTGGTCGAGTCAAACCAATGACTTAAAAATTGATATTTGTCACTTCCTAGCCAGGCGCTTGGCATTATTAGAATAGGGCAAGGAGCAGTGGAATAAGGAAGACCAATCATCCACGATTGAAATTTCCGCTGCTTAAACAACTAATGGGACCAAAAATTTAAAAATATTGATTGTTATTATCGACATTACTCTAGTTTGAAGTACCTTTTATTTTAAATGGCTAAATTTTTCGATATTTGAAATGCAAACATGTCAAATTACTTTTGGCAAGCACGCCAAAACTCTGAAACCATAGGCTTTAGCGGTAAAAGGTTCTAACAAATTGCCTCAGTGTTTCCTTATGGCCGGTACACACCTACCATTTGTGCGCGCACACCTCCCGTTTACGATCGAAAACTGCCCGTTTCGCGCACAAAAATCGCTAGGTGTGCGCCCCCCGCGCACACCTAGCGATTGCGATTCGAGCATAAAACTAAGTTTTTAGTGCTAAAAGCGGCCGTTTACGATTGCGATTCGCGATTCGAAAAACGAATCGGCCCGTTTTCAGTTTTAAGCGGGTCGGGTCGAGTCGCGAGTTTTAGTGCGCGAATCGTAAACGGTAGGTGTGTACCGGCCATTATATGTGGCAATAAATGCTTAATAAATACAGCAGTATCTAAATTAGATATGTAGAACCAATTCTAGATAATGGCTTTGGTTTTGAAAATTTGATGCTTCGTCGTACTATGCAGCTTTAAGTGAATTTTCTAAACGGCAGATGGCAGATCTGAGGAGAGGGCGATATAAAGTGGAGTGTGCTGCAGATGAGTTAATCCTTGGCGTTTAATCTGGGATGAGGAGGGCAGGGTGAGGACATGACTCGTGCTCGGCCACCCCACGCCCCGCCGCCATTTACCCTAAGTACACTCGGGAAGGGTTGGTTTACCAGAGCATGTTTGGTACCTGTATTGACTGACAAGCTTTCACTAATATTTATCGAAGCGAATCCCACCATACATATGCTGCATAGTTAATTATGCGAGTATACAAACAGACAAAAAAGGGAAGGTTCTTTCTAGTTCCTCACAGGCCTTTGCCCACTACTAGAAATAATATATATATTATATAGTTTTGAAAGTGAGCAGAGTGACAGTTGGCTCACGGTGTAGAGGAGTCGGGGAGGAGAGAAAAGCTGCCGTTATTTATATCCACATAGTAAATTATATAGTACATATATATAAATATATATATATATATATATATATATATAGCAAGTTTTCAAGCAAGTGAATAAGCCTAGTTGGAACATAAGTACCAGGATTACCCAGGTGGCGGCGCCACCATCGCACCATAGGCTCGGGCAAAATCCCAGCTGATATTGGACTGGATGAAAACCCGAGCGTATAATGATATATAATAATAATAATAAAATACCTCCAGCCGAGGATTTATACACGTATAGGAATACTCACTATATATATATATATATATATATATATATATATATATATATATACATATATATATATATATTTTAGCACTAAAAACTTAGTTTCACTGTATATATATATATATATATATATATATATACAGTGAAACCTCTCTAACCGACCCACTCCACAGATGGACCACTCCCCTATATCGATCTCTGCATTTGGGCCCCAAATGATCGCTCATACAATACCATTGTAACGATAAAAAAAAAATTCCCTAAGACAACCACCTCCCTAATTGGACCATTTAAAGTCGGTCCCAAGGTCGGTCGATTTAGAGAGGTTTTACTGTATATTGTAGTTGTCTAATATACCTGTATATATATGTGTGCTCTATGATGATATTATGGGAATATAAACAAGGACACTATGCCCACATAGTTCCACTCTTTGTGGATGCGAAAGCAGGGATACATGCACTTGCTTTCCCGAGAGTGATTTGTAGATGCGAGGCCAGGGGTGCATGCAGTGGCGCCACCAGTGTGTGATCAGGGTCACGTTTGGGTGGTCACTTGTGGCCAGGTTTTAAATTTTAGTTGTAGAGCATAATTTTTCCTTGCCTGAAAATAAAGCTACTCAACCTCAACAAAAAAAAAATATATATGTGTGTGTGTGATATATAAGACTTATACGAGTATAAAGGAACAGAAGGGAATGTTCCCTATATGATCACCCATATGTTGTGTACTACTTTATGGGTGACCCCTTTTCACTGTTGGGCCAGGTGGCGCCACCACCCCCAACCCTACCAGTGTCACGGATACTGTCATTCGCGTACTTGGATTTTTATATAGGTATACATGATGTTTAGTGCATTATACGAGTATAAATGGTAGGGGAATATACAGTTTATTATTATTATTCCTCCATAGGTGTCTCGTAGAGTCCCCCCCCCCCACCAGACGCCTATGGCTGAATGAGTTAGAGCGTCGGTCTCCCGTGCTGGTAGATCGTGGGGTCGTGGGTTCGAACCCTGGTCGAGTCAAACCAATGAGGGGAACATACACTTTATTATTATTATTATTATTATTATTATTACTCCATAGGCGTCTGGTAGAGTGCCCCCCCCACCCCCCACCACCACCACCAGAGGCCTATGGCCGAATGAGTTAGAGCGTCGGTCTCCCGTGCTGGTAGATCGTGGGGTCGTGGGTTTGACCGCTGGTCTAGTCAAAGCAATGACTTTAAAATTGATACTTTTCGCTTTCTAGCCAGGCGCTCGGCATTATTAGGGCAGGGCAATGACTGGTGTGCTCAGTGTCAGGATAATGTGACTGAGTGGGATATCAGGTCATGCCAGTGGCCTGGTTCCCCAGTGGGACAGCACTATAAAGTCGCCATGATTGCGCACTGTCACAAGTTGATACCCGTCCTGATATGACCTTATATGTTGCTAGGATGTAAAACAACAACAAACAAACATTGATTTGCTGACCATACCTGTGAGGAGACATTAATAGAATGGATCTGACTTGCTGTTGTAGTTAGTGGTAGATTTGGGATTCTGCAGATAATGGTTCCATGATTAATTTAAATTGCCTCGATCAACTATAGCTTTGTGATTAGTTACTATCTGTGTTAATTATTATTAGTTTAGTCAGGTGATACAGAGTGGAGGTTATTCTTTGGTAGTTGCTGTTATAATTTTATTATATGAATAAAAATAGCAGAACCACACACCATGCTTAGTATCATGTCCATGCGCGAAACTGTCGATCTGAAAGCTATTCCTGGTTGCACCTGCCTCGACGTTCCACTTCGCTGATTCCAGTCGTGTAACCATCTGTCCATGGTCAAATACATCAAATATAAGGTCCTTAGGCTCCAGTCACACCTACCCGGATCAGGGGCAGGACGAGCCCCAGACCGTGATCCGGCATGGTGCATGGCGATCCGGGGTGATCCGTGGCTCATCCGTGGGTCAGCCCCGGATGTTTTATAATGTTTAAAACATCTGGGGTGATCCAAGGCGATCTGGGGAATATTGCAATCCGGGGTTAACCGGCATCATCCGTGTGTGATCCGTGACTCATCTGGGTTATCCGGGGTCATCCGTGTCTCGTCTGGGGCAGTCCGGGTCATTTTATACTCCTGGAGTAGTCCGGGGGTTGTCCGGGGTTTGTCCGGGGTTTGTCCGGGGGTTGTCTGGGGGTTGTCTGGGGCTGATGCGGGACTAATCCATGGCTGTGGAGCCTGGCTCATCCGGGTAGGTGTGAGAGCGAGGCAAAAACGACTAAGAATAGCAATTTTATACGGAGCAGTCCGGGCTGGTCCAGGGGAGGGGTCCGGGGGTGGTCCGGCTAAAAATCCAGGGCTCCTCCGACTATATGTGACTGGGGCTTAGATGTTTGATTGGTTGGTTGGTTGTTGGAGTTTTATGTCCTGGCAACATCTCAGGTCATATCATGAAGGGTACCAACTTGTGACAGGGCGCACTCATGGTGACTTTATAGTACTGCCCCACTGGGAAATTAGGCCGCTAGCATCATGACCCAATATCCCACTCAGTAACTGACACTGTGCTAACCAGTCCTTGCCCTATCCTGTTAATGCTGAGCGTCAGGCTAGGAAGCGACAAGTATAAATTTTGTAAGTCATTGGTTTGACTCGACCGGGAACCAAACTCCTGACCTTCCACACGCGAGGCCCACGCTCTACCGATTCGGCCACCGCGCCCGGTTTAGATGTTTGATGTTCGATGTCCAATGTTAATGTCCACATCTTCCTCTAGACCTAAACAAATCATAGCCTCTTCCAGTCGGTATCAGGTTCCTGCCACTCATTTGGCTTTTTTTGTATAATGCAAAAATGTGAATTAGGCTTTATTTATTAATGTTGCTTAAATGTATTGGGAGCCCAGAAAATGATTTACCTCCAATATATACATATGATTATATATATTCTATCATAAGATTATGGGAATATAAAGAAGGACACTCATCTCAAACAGTTTTGTCCATTAAGGGCGTGCAACTAGTGATGCGTCTTATTAGTTAGTTCCTGTTCTAGCCGATAGGGCCACCAGCGAATGGTCAGGCCAACCTATAGTGGTTAGCCGTTGTATATATATATATATATATATATATATATATATGTATATATATATAATTAGTCCTATATATATATTTATATATATATGTATATATATATAATTCCTCAGACACAAATTTGTTTATTATAATTAAACTATAGAATATACTAGTCAATCTTAATTGCTGCAACTGTACTGAATGATCACATATTATGTGACCCATATTTATTTATAATAATTAAATGATGAAATAGCTAGATTTGTCTGTCTTAATTACTCCTTATGGTAGGAAATTGATCACATATATTGTAATCCATATTTATTTATAATAATTAAATGATGAAATAGCTAGATGGTGCATCTTACTAGCTGTCACAGTACTGAATCATCAAATGAATAAATAGCTAGATTTATCTCTCTCTATATATAAATATATATATATACACATATATACCCACACATATATATACACATATATATATATAACATATATATACACATATATATAGACATATATATACACATATATTATATACATATATATGGATATTGATAAACCCCTTATCGCGTGTAATAAGATCTGCAGTGTATAGTGCCCCCCCCCACCCTGTTGGTGGGGGGGGGGTCTCCCAGCATCCTCTGCGCTACCCCGCCCCCCCTTGCGCGGGGTGGGCCGCACACTCCACACGGTCGGAAGTTTATGTGTATATATGTGTATTATAATTGATTATAATAATATAAAGAACGAAGCAGAGTCCAAGGTTAATTATTATTATTATTGTATTATTCATTGGTTTCATTTGATTCGAAGTCGCGCGCCCACCTTGTTTCGGCGTGCGTGTATGGGGCGCTACCTGTGTCGCACGGAAAAATATCTAAGAAACGGGATCACTCCGACGAATTTTCCCTTTTTAGGTGGGGCATATTTACGTTCCGCCAGAGCTAATAAATAGAACTCAGCCCAACTCTGTGTTTGTCCATCCTTATACAGCCGTAGTGGCTTATATATGAGTCAGCCTCACGAAAATGGGCCAATTGGTGGTTTATTTAAGATGTCGGCGTCACAATTCTTAAAGTGTAGTGCATTCCTTTGTTTTATGTTAAATTATCCTAGAAACAAATAAGGTTGTTGTATTTTCTCTACCTTTACATTCAGGATAAATTTAAGGACTTTGCAACACCTCTGTCAATGCTAAACTATAAGTATGCCGATCAACGCCGACATCCAATGATCGACACCGACCACTTTAACAGATGTCGGTGTCACAATTCTTAAAGTGTTGTGCATTTCTTTGTTTTATATTAAATGATCGACGCCGACAACTTCCCCCAATTGGCCTCTTTTCGTGATCCTGACTCATATATACACATATATATACACATAGATATACACATATATATACACATATATATACACATATACATATACATATATATATATATATATATATTAGTTGTTACCACAGCGCTAAATCAGTACATATCTCAGGACACTATGGATATCTAAGAATTGAATGATGAAATCAATAGAATTGTTGCACTTTATTTGCCACAATTAATGAATGATCCAAAAATAAATAAATAAAATAAAGTAAATATATAAATGAATTAAAAAAAAATATATATATAGATAAATAAATCCAAATAAATCCAAATATATCCAAATAAATCCAAATAAATCCAAATAAATCCAAATACAAAGGAATACAAATAAATACAAATACATACAAATAAATGCAAATAAATACAAATAAATACAAAAAAATATTTAAAAAATACAAATAAATACAAATAAATACAAATATATACAAATAAATACAAATATATGCAAATAAATGCAAATAAATACAAATAAATACAAATAAATAAAATTAAATACAAATAAATACAAATAAATGGAAATAAATCGAAATAAATGCAAATATACACAAATAAACAGAAATAAACACAAATAAACACAAATAAATACAGAAATAAAAATGAATAAATAACAAATACATAGCAATAAATAAACACAAATCAAAATGAATCAAAATGAATCAGCATAAATGTTTTTAAAAGCCAGCATCACTCGCTGTCGCTGGTTTTATTCGATTTGTGGCAAGAGAGTAGTGAGTAAATAAAGGCAGTGACCAGAATAAAGTGTGCGGGTATCTAGCCGGTGCACGGTAAATAACAGGGTCAGAGTGTATAACCGTGTAATCTGATAGGAAGGCCGACCCCTGCAGGCATATTGACGCGGCCCTATCAGGTGTCAGGGTGACAGGCTCCTCCTGTGCAGTTTTATCGTGTGTATGCTTACTACTCCGTCAACTTAAAGTTAAGGCTACACAATTCGATGGTTTTCAGTTACTGCTATTTTCTGAGATACATATATTAATTAGGTTGATCATTATAATCTACCTTACTCTATTTTGAAGTAACTTTTATTTTAAATGGCTAACTTTTGAGATATTTGAAGTGCAAGCAGACAAAATTTATTTTGGTAAGCATGCCAAAGCTCTGACACCATAGGCTTCTGCAGTAACAGGTTCTGTTAAATTGCCTGAGTATTCCTTTCTGCATGGTGATAAATGTTTAATAAACACACCAATATCTAAGTTTGATATGTAGAATCAAATCTAGATAAATGTTTCGGTTTTGAAAATTTGATGTTTCATCGGACTATGTAGCTTTAAGCTTAATTTGAAAATTTGATGTTTTCATCGGACTATGCAGCTTTATGTTTAAAGCTACATAATACGATGAAACATTAATTATCTAGATTTGATTCTATATATCAAACTTAAGCCCTGTTCACACACACAACTTTAGGCCGAACTAGATAAGGTGAACTAGATGAGGCGAACTAGGTGTGAAAGTGTGTCGAGTACACACATGCAGTACTTGGGGTGGTTTAAGGCGGAAGTCGATATCTGCGTATGAGCACATCCATACTAACCAGCGCCACTTTCGGTTAGTCGACGTCACCACGAGAGAGTGTGGGTTCGAGCTAGATATGTATCGACTGAATCGTATTGTTTTGGACGGTCAAAGCTTCTGCTGGGCAGTGAAAACCTAAAAATAAATGATGAAAAAAATATCTGTGCACAGCTAGCGGTTTCATAGACCAAATTATATAATATGCGCTTTTGATCGACCGGAAAATCAACAAACTCAGGTCTCGAGTGTGCATGCGTGTGACGTGCTTAAGCCGCCTCAAGTAAACCGCTACCGTCCACACAAGCAAGATGGGCCGACTTAAGCTAGTTCGCATCATATAAACTACCTCGCTACGCGGTCTACTTGAGGGAAACTAGATGAATTGACTTAGCCCTAATTCGCTTCAGCTTCGCGTCCACACGGCCAATATGAGTCGACTTAGATGAAGCGAACTAGTTGAGGGGACTTAACGCCCGTGTGTGAACAGGGCTTTAGATACTGGTGCACTCATTAAGTAGTTGTTGCTGCATAGAAGGGTGTGAGAAGTCAATTGAGTACAATCGGTCATGACTGAAGCCTATGGTGTCAACATTTTGATGTGCTTGCCAAAATTAATTTAGTATTTTTTTTCATTTCAAATAACTCCAAAGTTAGCCATTTAAGTTCAAAATTACTTCCAACTGAAGTAAGATAGATTGTTTTGTTTGTTGTTGTTGTTTTACGTCCTAACAACATCTAAGGTCATATCAGGACGGAGTAAGATAGATAATAATGATCAATCTAATATAATTATGTAAAAGAAAAGAGGGACAAAACCTAAAAAGAATCAGACTGCGCAACTTAAAGATACATATTCACAATCTATCGCTTACAGATGAACCTCGATCCAACGGACTAATAGGGGGGAGCAGTTGTCTGTTAAAGCCGTTTGTCCGTTGCAGCGATGACATTGCTTTATCTATAGGTGCCATAGTGATAGTGTGGAAAACAGGGGAAAAAACACGTAAACAACACGTCACAAGTCGGTACCCACCCTAATATGACCTTAGATGTTGCTAGGACGTAAACGCTTACTCAAGTAGCGGTCTAGGTTCGCTTCTCCCGGGAGTTTTAAACGTTTGGACCAGATAATCACTCTAGCGGATTGTGTCCGTTGGATCCGGAATCCGTTGCATCGGTGTCCGTTGGATCGAGGTTCATCTGTATTAGCATTCCTGGTTCGGGCGGGATGGCTGACTGTCTTGAAGGCTAGCTTTTACTAAGTTCCGGTGAGGGAAATGATGACTTCGATCCCTGACCGAGTTAAATTAAAGATTTACAAAAGGTATTCTAATAATAATATGAATGTCAATTTCATAGAGCACCCTTAGTAGTAGAGGGCATTGTAAAGTTCCAGATACCGTCTGACTTTGTGAAAAGTTGAATATATCAAGCTGATCGTTATAGTTTAGCTATCTTTAGTTTAAAGTATCTTTTATTATAAATCGCTAACTTTGGAGATATTTGAAATGAAAACATGCCAAATTGATGCTGGCATACACTTCGAATTGGTAACACCACAAGCTTCAGCTCTAACAAGTTTAAAGTTGCACAGTCCGATGCCTTTGAGTTTTTGAAATTTTCTGAGATACATACATTAAATTGATCATTATAAGCTACTTTACTTTAGGTTGAAGTAACTTTTAGTTTAAATGGCTAAGTTTGGAGATATTTGAAGTGACAACATGCCAAATTAATTTTTCCAAGCGTGCCAAAACTCTGATGCCATAGGTTCTATTAAATTGACTCCCCATGCCCTTCTATGTGTCAACAAATGTTTAATAACTGTACCAGTATCTGAGCTAAATATGGAGAATCAAATGTAGGTAAGTGTTTTGATTTTGACAATTTGATTCTTCATCGGACTATGCAACTTTAACCAAATTGATGTCCTCTGCACTGGAGTGGTTAGAGTGTCTGAAGTTTCTCTAGGTTAGATTCCTAATCTGAAGGTCGACAGTTCGATTCCCCATGCCATCACCTCTGCCAATTTAGATTTCCACCGCTGTGTATAACTTACAGCGTCATCAAAGGCTGGTTGCTCTCATGACATGTCTATGTGGTGTGGGAGGTTAAATCCTGTGGGTCGGTAAAAGTGTAGGCTCTGGCTTTTTATCAACCAACTATCTAATGGTGAAAAGAAAACTATTCAGACTTATCCATGATAGGCAGTATAAATCTTCAAGAAAAAGAATGTCCTTCTACGCAACAGTGCACCAGTATCTATGTCACTTATGTGGGATCAAATCTAGGTAAGTTGACGTCGTCATCGGACTACTATACAGCCTTAATGTGCAAAAACCATAAAATGTATAGAATTTGTTTAAATAAGTTGAAGGATAACAACATTAAATTTCCTACAAAAAGCTACCTTAAAGCTGCATAGTCCGATGAAATATCAAATTTTCAAAACCAAACCAATTATCTAGATTTGATTTGACATATCTAACTTAGATACTGATGCACTTATTAAGCATTTGTTTCTGCGTAAAAAGCAATACTGAGTCAATTTAACAGAACCTGTTACTGCAGAAGTCTATGAGGCCAGAGTTTTGGCAAGCATGCCAAAACTAATTTTCCATGTTTGCACTCAAAATATCTAAATGTTTACCATTTAAAATAAAAGTAACCTTGAACTAATGCAAAGTAGATACTAGTGATCGATCTAATATATTTATCTCAGAAGAAAAGACAGAAATTCAAAACCATCGGACTATGCAACTTTAACCAAGTGGATCATGAGGACATATTGAAATTTGACAAGCCATGCTGCTTTTCTTGCATCCTTTAGTCACATGTTCCTAAAAGTAGGACCTCCCGCACAGGGAAGGCACACTCGCCATATGATTTGAGTCCAGACACGTGGACACGTAATAATATCTGACAGGATGATCGGAGAATTCAGGATGACTGTTTGAGCGACAGAAGATTTTGCAGATGTTTTTGCGCGTTGCCATTGGTAACTTAACCCAATACCTAGCCCTGATGTCACATCCCTGATTCAATGAACATACACACACCTACCCGTCTATGTGGTATTTCACCTGGGCAGGTGAATGCACCTCATTACGCAATTTTTAGCTTTGTCTCGGCCGGGAATCAAACCCGTGTGAAGCAGGTGCCCTGCGCATTAAGCCAGCCCGTATAGTATTAAAGTCTATTTGATGACGTCATTTCACAATCTGAAAGAAAGAGAAGGACACAGATAGAGAAAAGGAGCATGAGAGAGGGAGAAAGTGAGAGAGCAAGCGAGAGAGCGAGAGCGAGGGAGAGAGAGCAAGGGAGAGAGAGAGGGAGAGAGGGGGAGAGAGGGGGAGAGGGAGAGAGAGAGGGAGAGAGAGAAAGGGAGAGAGAGAAAGGGAGAGAGAGGGGGAGAGAGGGGGAGAGGGAGAGGGGGAGAGAGAGAGGGAGAGGGAGGGGGGGGGGGAGAGAGAGAGGGAGAGAGAAAGAGGGAGAGAGAGGGAGAGAGAGGGAGTGGGAGGGGGGAGAGAGAAAGCGCTCGGGGAATTGTTATTGACATGAGTGTGACCTTGACATTGAGGGCACATGTCGATCCCTGCCAGTTGTTTTTAATGTATGCCGGGTGAGGCTATCGGGGTGGGAGGGGGGTGGGGGTGGGGGGGGTTAGGAGAGGGGGGAGTGAGAAGTGGTTGTTTCCTCTGTGGGTGGGTGAGTGTATGGTATGTGGGGGTGAGATGGGGGATGGGGGATGGGGTGGGTGGGGGGGAGTGAGAAGTGGTTGCATCTCTGTGGGTGGGTGAGTGTATGGTATGTGGGGGTGAGATGGGGGATGGGGGATGGGGGTGGGGGGGTGGGGGGTGGAAAGTGGTTGTTTCTCTGTGGGTGGGTGAGTGTATGGTGTGGGGGTGGGGGGGGGGGGTGAGAGGGGGTGGGGTGGGGAAGTGGTAGGGTGGTTGTTTCGCTGTGGGTGTGTAACTGGATGGTGTGTGGGGTGAGGGGAGGGGGGTGGGGGGATGGTGGGATGGGGGGGGTGGTGGGAGTGAGAAGTGTCTGTTTGTCTTTGGGTGGGTGAGTGGAGGGTGTCGGGGGGATGGGGGGGGGGGAGTGAGAAGTGGTTGCATCTGTGGGGTGGGTGAGGGTATGGTATGTGGGGGGAGTGGGGGAGGGGGGGGGGGGGTGGGGTGGGTGGGGGAGTGAGAGGTGGGTGGATCTGGTGGGTGGGTGAGGGTGGTGGGGGGGGGGGGGGTGGGGGGGGGTGGGGGGGGGTGGGGGGGGTGGGGGGGGGGTGGGGGGTGGGGTGGGGGTGGGGTGGAGGTTGGTGAGGGGGGGGGGGGGGTGGGGGGTGGGGGGGGGGGTGGGGGGTGGGGGGTGGGGGGGTGGGGGGGGGGTGGTGGGGGGTGGGTGGGGAGGGGGGGGGGGGGTGGGGGGGGTGGGTGGGGGGTGGGTGTGGGTGGTGGGTGGTGGTGGTGGGGGGGTGGGGGGGGGGGGGGTGGGGGGTGGGGTGGGAGGGTGGGGGGGGATGGGGGGGTGGTGGGGGTGGGTGTGTGTGGGGGGGTGGGTGGAGGGGGTGGGGGTGGGGGGAGGGTGGGAGGGTGGGGTGGGTGGGGGTGGGGGGGGGGTGGGGGGTGGGGGGGGTGGGTGGGATGGGTGGGGGGGTGAGTGGATGGTGTGTGGGGGTGAGAGGAGGGTGGGAGGGTGGGGTGATGGGGGGATGGGTGGGCGAAGATGCATGGGTGTGTGGAGTGGTTGTGTCTGTATGGGTGGGTGAGTGGATGGTGTGTGGGGGTGAGAGGAGGGTGGGAGGGTGGGGTGATGGGGGGATGGGTGGGCGAAGGTGCATGGGTGTGTAGAGTGGTTGTGTATGAATGGGTGGGTGAGTGGATGGGGGCAGGGGGGCGGTGGGAGTGGCCACAGACAGTGTTTGAAAGAGGCAAATACTGCGCATGCCTGACGCATGCGCTGTAGTGTGGACGCACTGTACACACGTGGAATATGGTGGGTCGGTCTGATCGCCACTCAGACATGCCAGTCCGCCATATTGCTTTGGCGACGCTGTGGATTTTGTGTGTACACAAGTTATTCAGACAGTCGGTAGCGTTGGCCTTAAAAGGCACTTGATATTGGACTGGGATGGTCAGTTCTGTACGCCAACAGAAAGGCGCTACGGCATTGTGTGTATGGCGAGTGCCAATTCGGTGGTACAAAGCAAGCGCCAAATAGCTACTGTGTTCGGTTCTGTAGCGAAGTCTTTTTTTGGAGGCGAAATCATATTTCTGAAAGGTATCGTAGTTGATTTGTATGAATGAATACCAAGTTATTTGTCCATCTGTCAATCAAAAGGACAAAGTGTTAAAACTGTTATACGAACAACTGAAAACACAGAAAGAGCCAAAAGAGGAACTATTTTGGTGGTATCAGGTTATATTAAAGCAACATAATCCAATGTGCAGACCAACATTACACACCTTGACAAGAGATGCAGGTTCACAATGCCATTAAATTAGGGAAACATGGTGATGTTGTCTCTCAAAGATCCTGTTTGCTTTCTCAGATGATATTTCATGATCTGGCAAAGAGTTGCTCCATCTGGTGACAACTCAGTAAGTAACTTTGGAGATATTTGAAGTGAATACAAGCAACATTACTTTTTGTTTTTGTTTTCTTTGTTGTTGTTTTACGTCCTAGCAACATCTAAGGTCATATCAGGACGGGTACGGACTTGTGACAGTGCGCACTCATGGCCACTTTATACAGTATAACCCCTTTAAGTTTAAACCAAGCTCGGTTAAACCAAACAATCGGTTAAAACTAACTTTTTTTCGGCGGGCTGTCAAAATACTACCATTTATCATATAAAAAAGTTGGTTAAACCAAAGTCGGTTAATCCAAATTATCGGTTAATCCAAACAAAATTGTCAGACCCCAGGCCACTCCAGTATGGTTAAACCAAACTTTCATGTGGATATAAGGTCATCTGAGACTTTTTTATATGTTAAATGGTATTATTTTGCCGGGCCGCCGAAAATAGTTTGGATTAACCGATCATTTGGTTTAACTGAGCTTGGTTTAACAGAGTTAAACTGTATATATATACATAAAAAAACGATAATCAGTGTCCACATACATTGTATATTACATGTGCAATACAGGCTTACTCAAAATCAAAGTCAAAGCCACAGCACGGTTAAACGAATGATCAGTTAATCCAAACACATTTCTAAGGTCCCTTCAAGTTTGGTTTAACGGGGTTATACTGTAGTGCTCTTTCCAATAAGCAGCAAGGGATCTTTTATATGCACTTTCCCACAGACATGAATTCACATACGACAGCCTTTGATGAACCAGTTGTGGACCACTGGTTGGAATGGAAAATAGCCCAAACTGCAAATGTGTCCACTGAGCACGATCGATCCGATGACCAACATCTTCAACAGCTATATCCCGGTCCCTATATACATACACACGCACAAGTCGAGTTTACTATCACAACATACTAATAATTTACTGTGTGTGTCCTGGAAGCTTAGCCCTCATATTAGACTCGCAGTCACGGCTGAGGTTTATCCTGATGGCAGTGAGGTGGGGGGATGGGGCGGAGGAGAAAAGTGGTAAAGCCCCAGTCACACCTACCCGGATCAGGGGCCGGACGAGCCCCGGACCGTGATCCGGCGTGGTCTGTGGTGATCCGGCATGATCCGTGGCTCATCCATGGCTGGTCATTGGTGATCCTTGGTGATCCTTGGTGATCCGTGGATGGTCCGGCCTCGTCCGGGGTCCGCCCTGGATGTTTTAAAATGGTTAAAACATCCGGGCGGTCTGGGGCATTTTGCAATCCGGGCTTGATCCGGCAAAATCTGGGATGATCCAAGGGTAATCCGGTGGTGGTCCGGGTAGTCCCGGGGTGCTCCGGGGGTAGTCTGTGTACTGTCTGGGTCCACGGTTTAACCTGGACCAGCCCCGGACAAGCTCGGTCTAGCCCCGACATAGCCATGGACAACTCTCAGACTGCCCGCATAAGACCCGGACAAGCCGGATGAGCACAGATTAGTGACGGTTCATCACGGATAGCCTGGTTTACCACGGATCAGTCCAGGATGAGCCCCGTTTTTGTATATATATATATATATAGCAGGAGCAAGTCCACTTCAAGTCCAGGACTACTCCGTGGACACACCGGGTAGTCCGGGGGGTGGTCCAGCTCAGTCCGGGGCGATCCGGCCTCTAGTCCGGGGCTAGTCCGTGGCTCATCTGTGTAGGTGTGACCGCGAGGCCAAAAACGACCAAAATAGCGATTTTATCCGGGGCTGTCCGGGACAGTCCAGGCGACTGGTCCGGGGGTGGTCCGGCTAAAAATCCGGGGCTCGTCCGGGTAGGTTTGACTTGGGCTTAAGCGGGGGAGGAGGATTAGTCTGGCAATCACATATGCATGTATGCGCATAGAGCTAAGCACATAGATGAAACTACCGTCTGTGCGACAGGTAAATATGGGTGAGAAACAGTTTAGTTTGTTTGTTTGTTGTTTTGCGTCCTCGCAACATCTAAGGTCATATCAGGATGGGTACCGACTTGTGACAGTACACACTCATGGCGATTTTATAGTGCTGCCCCACTGGGAAATCAGGCCGCTGGCACCATGCCCCGATATACCACTCAGTCACATTATCCTGACACCGATCTAACCACCCCTCGTCCTATGCTAATAATGCCGAGCACCAGGCTAGGAAGCGACAAGTATCAATTTTTAAGTCATTGGTTTGACTCGACCGGGAACCGAACTCGCGAACTTCCGATCTTCCGCACATGAAGCCTGTGCTCTACTGATTCGGCCACCGTGCCCGGTCCGGGTGATAAACAAAATTACACACTAGGTTCAGAGAGCTGTTCAGCTGATCCTTTGTGCACAGTTTAAAGGTGTTCGCGAATGAACAGTACCATTTTGGTGTGGCTTCAGAGGCATTCTTTTCGATGGCATCGCGAATACACATTCTTACACTCTATTTGGGTTTGAGATGGGTTTCGACAATACGCGTATTCCACGTATCCATGAGTACCTCAGGAAGGATGAAGGCTGCGATTGCGAACCAGCAGGCCAGGTCACAGAGGTAGAGCATACAGGTGCAAGGTGGGGATGGTCCAGTTCCTAACACTGGCCTTCACTATAGACCGTAGATTTGTATTTTAAACTCACTTTGCACCTATAAGTATAACCAGGTGACAACCAAAATTGGTGCAGTGTGAACGGGGAGGGTATATGTATGTGTATGTATGTGTATGTATGTGCATCCATATGTATGCATATGTATGTATGTGTATGCATGTGTATGTATGTGTAAGTATGTGTATGCATATGTATGCATGTGTATGTATGTGTGTATGTGTATGTATGTATGTATGTATGTATGTATATTATGTATGTGTATGTCTATGTATGTCTATGTATGTCTATGTGTATGTCTATGTGTATGGATATGTGTATGTATGTGTATGTATGTGTATGTATGTGTATGTATGTGTATGTATGTATATGTATATGTGTATGTATGTGTATGTATGTGTGTGCATGTGTGTATGTGTATGCATGTGTATGTATGCATATGTATGCGTATGTATGTGTATGTATGTATGCATGGCCATGTATGTATATGTATGTGTATGTATGTGTATGTGTGGATGTGTGGATGTGTGTGTATTTGTGTGTGTATATATGTATGTATGTATGTGTATGTATGTGTGTATGTATGTATGTGTATTATGTGTAGTATGTGTATGTGTGTGTATGTGTATACTTATGTGTATGTGCATGTATGTGTGTATGCATGTGTATGTGTGTGTATGTATATGTGCGTATGGATGTGTACGGATGTGTATGTATGTATATATGTGTGTATGTATGTGTATGTATGTGTATATGTATGTGTGTATGTATGTGTATGCATGGGTATGTATGTATATGTATATGTGTTATGTGTATTTGTGTGTATGTGTGTATGTGTGTATGCATGTATGTGTGTTTGTATGTGTGCATGTATATATATGTATGTGTATATGTATGTGTATGTATGTGTGTATGTGTGTGCATGTGTACATATGTATATGTGTATGCGTGTATGTATGTGTATTTGTGTGAGTGCATGTGTATATATGTGAATGTGTATATGTGTCTATGTGTGTGTGGATATGTATTTGTGTGTGTATGTGTATGTATGTGTATGTATGTGTGTATGTATGTGTATGGGTGTGTGCATGTGTGTATATGTGAATGTGTATATGTGTCTATGTGTGTATGGATGTGTATTTGTGTGTGCATGTGTATATATGTGTATGTGTATGTATGTGTGTATGTATGTGTATTTGTGTGTGCATGTGTATGTATGTGTATACGTATGTGTGTATGTATGTGTATGTGTGTGCAGGTGTATGTGTGTGAGTGCATGTGAGTATATGTGTATGTATGTATGTGTATTTGTGTGTGTGTACATTTGTATGTATGTATGTCAGGTAGGGGAATTAAGGTGGGACTGCGAGCACTCGGTGCGGTGAGAAAGGAGAGAGTGTGTGTATGTGTGTATATCATGTGAGAGAAGTATATGTGGAATAATGTAAACCTTGTAAGTTGTAGAACATGTGTCATTGAGTGGCGCTGGGTGGTGTTTGCTGGGTGGGTGAGGGTGTGGTGAGGTGGTGGGTGCGGGTGAGGGTGGCGGGGGCGGGTAGTTCCTGCCTCTCTGTGTGGTCGGTGGATCCCTCAACTCGCAGGGATCCAACCCATACAACCGACCCTCACCCGCTTTTTGGATCTCCTCCACGTTTACACATTCCAAGTGTGCGCACCTGGCTGTGCACCAAAAACACAGATCCTTACTCCCCCCCCCCCACCTTTTCCTCCCTCCTCCCTCACCCCTCACCCCTACTCTTACACCCGCCACCCTCCACCCTCAACCCCCCACTCTCCACCCTCCACCCTCCACCCGCCACCCTCAACCCTCAACCCTCCACCCTCCACCCTCCACCCTCCACCCTCTACCCTCCACCCTCCACCCTCCACCCTCCACCCTCCACCCTCCACCATCCACCCTCCACCCTCCACCCTCCACCCTCCACCCTCCACCCTCCACCCTCAAATGTAAAATTAAAATGAACAAATAAACAATCTAATCTGACTAAACTAAAAGCGCAGCAAGTCCCCCCCCCCCCCCCCTGACCACCCATCACGCTCACCGCCCTTGTCAGTCGGCTACACAACAAGAATGGAACCCTGTCTTAGATAAATCGACCCAGTTAAAGCTTTGGTTGGTTGGTTGTTGGGTTTTTTCATCCTAGCAACATCTATGGTCATATCAGGATGGGCACCGACTTGTGACAGTGTGCACTCATGTCAACTATATAGTGCTGTCCCACTGGGAGATCAGGTCACTGGCACCATAACCCGATATCCCAGTCAGTTCCATTATCCTGATACTGAGTTAACCAGTCCTTGTCATATCCTAATAATGCCAATCGCCAGACTGGGTAATGACAAGTATGAATTTGATAAGTCATTGGTTTGACTAGGCTGGGATTCGAACTACCCAGTTTCCGCATGGGAAGTCTGCGCTCTACCGATTCGGCCACTGGGTCCAGTCACAATTGAAGCTGAGCATGCACAATATAACTGTCCTGTATAAGTCGAGCCAGTTAAAACTGAATATACACAATATAACTGTTTTGTATAAATCGACCCAGTTAAAACTGAGCATACATGATAATAATATACAGTATGACCTCATTAAACCAAACTTGAAGGGACCCTAGAAATTTGTTTGGATTAACCGATCATTGGTTTAACTGAGCTTTGGCTTCAACTTTGACTTGGCTTTGCCAAAAACGTGGGTGCATTATGAATGTAATATACAATGTATGTGGACACTTTGATTATTCTTTTTTATGTATATACAGTATAACCCCCATTAAACCAAGCCAAATGATTGGTTAATCCTAACTTTTTTCGGTGGCCCGGCAAAATACTACCATTTATCATATATAAAAGGTGGTGGGGTCTCAATGACCTTATAACCACATGAAAGTTTGGTTTAACCGTACCAGAAGTGGCCTGGGATCCGACAATTTTGTTTGGATTAACCGATAATTTAGATTCACCGACTTTGGTTTAACCAACTTTTTTATATGAGGAATGGTCGTATTTTGCCAGGCCACCGAAAAAAAGTTAGCATTAACTGATCGTTTGGTTTAACCGAGCTTGGTTTAACGAGGTTATACTGTAACTGTTTGGTATAAATCGACCAGTTAAAACTGAGCATACACAATATAACTGTATTGTATAAATCGACCAGTTAAAGCTGAGCATACACAATGTAACTAACTGTCTTGTATAAATCGACCAGTTAAAGCTGAGCATACACAATCTAATTGTCTTGTATACATCGACCAGTTAAAGCTGAGCATACACAATATAACTGTCTTGTATAAATCGACCAGTTAAAGCTGAGCATACACAATACAACTGTCTTGTATAAATCGACCAGTTAAAGCTGAGCATACACAATATAACTGTCTTGTATAAATCGACCAGTTAAAGCTGAGCATACACAATATAACTGTATTGTATAAAGCGACCAGTTAGAGCTGAGCATACACAACTGTCTTGTATAAATCGACCAGTTAAAGCTGAGTATACACACCATTTCTGTCTTGTATAAATTGACCAGTTCAAGCTGAGCATACACAATATAACTGTCTTGTATAAATCGACCAGTTAAAGCTGAGCATACACAATATAACTAACTGTCTTATATAAATCGACCCAGTTAAAGCTGAGCATATGTAATATACCACCAGCGCATCCATGTTATGATGTATGAGTGAGGGACAGACAGTCGGGCACTCATTGGAGTGCTGCCACACACCACATACCGCCACGTGTACAACACCCCGGCTGGAGCAGCAAGAGGCCAACACTATTATTATTATCATTGGTGGCCAGCTCCGTCTGTGTGGTGCTGTGTTGAGAGGTGTGTCTGCTCTCTGGCAGTGAGTCTGGTACTAGAGAGGGCAGATTTATGCACATCTCAGGCCTCAGTAACACTATGGTTTGCCTCCACTTGCGACCACTTTGTGACCACTTTGCGACCACTTTGCGACCAAAAGCGGAAAACAATGGTCACCGCCCAGTCGCCAATCAGCTGGCGTTCACTTGCGACCGCTCCTTTTTGGTGGTCGCAAGGTGGTCGCAAAGTAGTTGCAAGCGATCACAAGCATAGTGTGAATGGGGTATAACCAACCTGTTTATTGCATTCACACACAGAACCTACATTGTGGACCAACACGCCCAGACCCCTGACATCGAGGACTAGTAGGCCCCGCCTCGTCCCCATACCGGATTTGACACCACTGACCACAACTAACCACTAATCTTCACTAACAACTAACAGGTAACTCCACCCACTGCCTAACTAATCCTATCCTCACTTTACTTCTTCCTCTGGCCTTGGCCGGACTTATTGTGCATACCGGTGGATGTGGAGGGTCTGAAGTTTGGATCCTGGTCGAGTCAAACCATTGACTTATAAAAATTGTTACTTGTTGCTGTTTGGCACTTGGGGGTATGAGGTCAGGACAAGGACTGGGCACACAGTGTCAGGATAATGTGACTGTGTGGGACATCAGTTCATGGTGCCAGCGGCCTAATTACCCAGTGAGGCAGCACTATAAAGTTGCCAAGAGTGTGCGCTGTCACAAGTTGGTGCCTGTTCTGGTATGGCCTAGGGTCCTGCTGGGGCGTAAAACTACACCAACCACCCAGCCTCCCCCAGCCCTCTTAGAGGACTGGGGTTGGCCTCTTATGCTGCCTTTTCCACCTCCTCCTCCCTCCCCCCTGCCACCTCAATTTCTCTGACCACTACCGATCAGAAGCCAACTCACTACCACATGGGACCACTTTCAGCAGTGCCCATACAGTGCTGCAGACTTACAGCCTACAGAGTGCCAACACGACTGAAAACTCCCCAAAAACAACACACACCAGTCAACCCGATGAAAGCATACACATTTCAAAAGCAAGCCACTCATCTAGATTAGAACCTACAGACCCAAGTGACCGAAAATGGTGGCTCAGTCAGTAGAGTGCAGGCTTCCCATGCAGAAGGTCGGCAGTTCGAATCCCAGCCGAGTCAAACCATTGACTTACAAATTGGTATTTTTTGCAATCTAGCCTGTCGCCCAGCATTACTAGGATAGGGCAAGGACTGGATAGCTCAGTGTCAGGATAATGTGACTGAGTGAGAAATGAGGTCATGGTGCTGGCAGTCTGGTCTTCCAGTGGGACAACACAATAAAGTCACCATGAGTGTGCACTGTCACAACTGTCACATGACCTTTGATGCTGCCAGGCTCTAAAACCCAAACAAACACATCCAACTTGAACACGTAGACACTTATTAAATATTTGGTAATTCATAGAAGGTAATAATCTGTCAATTTACTAGAACATGTTACTACTGAAGGCTATCAGAAACTCAAAAACATCTGATTATGCAAGTTTAACTTTTTCAGAATAAAAGTGACTTTAACCAGCAACTTCAAGAATGAAAGCAGATTTCAATGATGAATGTAATAGGCCTATTGGTATCTAAAAAAAGAAGTAGAAACTCAAACCTATCTGACTACTCAACTCTAAGGTACATATTACTTTTAAAGCTGCATAGTCCGAGGAAATATCAAATTTTCAAAACCAAACCAATTTTCTAGATTTGATTTGACATATCTAACTTAGATACTGATGCTCTTATTAAGCATTTGTTTCTGGTTGAGTAAATTTAACAGAACCTGTTACTGCAGAAGTCTATGGTGTCAGAGTTTTGGCAAGCTTGCCAAAACTAATTTTCCATGTTTGCACTCAAAATATCTCAAAGGTTTACCATCTAAAATAAAAGTAACTTTGAAATAATGTAAGGTAGATACTAGTGATCGATCTAATATATTTATCTCAGAAAACATACAGAAATTCAAAACCATCGGACTATGCAACTTTAATAGGGCTAGGGGTATAACCACATCAGTTATTTAAATATTTGTATACTGTATATTTACTATACAGCGACAGATCTGGAGCCAACACAAATTAAGGATCAGTTGTGGCAGAAGTCAGTTATTTCGCATAAGTCAGTTATTTTGCATAAGTCACTTATTTCGCATAAGTCACTTATTTTGCAGAAATCCGTGACACCAAAGACCCTATAATACTAAGACGGCTCACTCCCTATCTCTCCCATGGTAATGTAAATTTTGCAGTGCCACCTTGTGGTGGGTTTGATCAGCCCAGCTGCTGGTTGGTGTTTCACATGTAAACACATACAATTATATTATACATGAGATAGGTAAGTATGAATATACATCAATATGAAATTGCTATGAACAAATACACATCATCAGCATCATCATCAGCATCGCCATCGTCACACATCTTTCACATTCATATATACATTTATGCATATAATATAGCACCTGTTTAACCAAGGAAACAGCCAGCGCACCAAGTGGTGCGTTTGATCATTTTGATTACACAATACAGGCTGAGTGAGCCGTCTTAGTATTATAGGGTCTTTGGTGACACTGGGCATTCCGATGGAAATCACCATAAGGAATGCGCTATCCATACCATGTGGGCATTTAATAAACATAGTTATGGATTTTAATAGTTGTGGGGGGAGGGGGGTCCTTGCTGTGTCATGCCCTCCAGGGTATGAGATGAGGTCGGGAGTGACCGCCTCGTCGGAAATGCGCATGTCTAATTAGACGCAGTGACGACACAGACGGGCACAATGAATATGCCATCTCCAAGTTGCATACTCCCATGGTTCTGAGTTTCTGTAATTTTCTGAGAAAAATGTATTACAACTAGGTTGATCGCTATAATGTATCTTACTTTAGTTTGAAGGATTTTTTATTTAAAATGGTTAATTTTTTTTAGATATTTTGGAATGAAAACATGCTAAATTAATTTAAGAAAGTTGGGCTGCTGTTATTTGCATCACAGTGCTAATTGGATGACAAAAGTAGAGCTTCTTTTATTTAACGACGCCTCTCTAGAGCACATTGATTTTCATATGATCGGCTATTGGATGTCAAACACATGGTCATTCTGACATATTTCTTTGGAGGAAAGTTGCTGCCGCCTCATAGGCTACTCTTTCCAATAAGCAGCAAGGAGTCTTTTATATGCACTTTCCCACAGGCAGTAAGTAGTACATACCACATCCTTTGATGAACCAGTTGTGGAACAGTGGTTGGACGGGAAAATAGCCCAAGCTGCAAATGGGTCCACTGAGCAGGATCGATTGGATGACCCATACCTTCAGAGGTGGACACTCTACTGCCTGAGGTACGTCCCGCTCCCTAATTGGATGACAGTGATCATTTCCTACTAATCTAGGTCACGTGGAATGAGTAATAAGCAAAAAGACAGCCGCTTGGTTACTGGAGACGTTGCTATGGTTTCCTCCCAATGAACACTATGGGCGGTGACCTATATAAGTACCTACAAAAATAACTACTGCAGCGTCAGGGCATGAATAAACACTTAAAGCTGCATAATCCGATGAAACATCAAATTTTCAAAACCAAAATAATTATTTTTTGGTGGTAAATATTTGTTTATTCATCTGAATACATATTTTGTCAGCGCCGAGGCACTGGTCTTCCAGCCGTTGGAGCGATCACATTTGATTTGTAATTATCGAGAATTGATTCTACATATCTAACTTAGATACTGGCACTACTTATTACTGGTACACTCATTAAACATGTGTCGTCACATAGAAGGGAATACTGAGGCAATTTAACAGAACCTGTTTCTGCTGAAGCCTAAGGTGTCAGAGTTTTGGCATGCATTCCAAAACAAATTTTACATGTTTGTACCTAAAATATTTCAAAATTAGCCCATTTATGATAATGATTATTTCCAACTAAAGTAATATAGATTATAACAATCATTTCAATATAGTTATCTCAGAAAAGTGACAGAAACTCAAAATCATCAGACTATGCAACTAAAAAGTTGAATAGTCTGATGGTTTTGTGTTTGCCATTTTCTGAAATAAATATATTATTAGGTTAATCATTATAATCTGTGTTACTTTATTTTGAAGTAACTTTGCTTTAAAATGATGATGCTATGAGATATTTGAAGCGTAAACATGCTAAATTAATTTTGGCATCCTTTTTGAAACTCTGGCACAATAGGCTTCAGCAGTATAAGGTGCTATTAAATTGACTTATTTCCCCCTTCTCTGCGGCAGCAAATTCTTAATCGAGATACCGTATATGTCCCAATAGAAGCGCGCTACCCAATAGAAGCACACACCCCCATTTCAAGATTGAAAGCACGGACAAATCTATGATCATATTCAGACTGAATGCACATAAAATAAGACAATCCCACTTTATTTCAGAGACACGACAAAAACAAATAAAAATTTACGATCATATTCAGACTGAATGCACATAAAATAAGACAATCCCACTTTATTTCAAAGACATGACAAAAACAAATAAAACTTTACGATCATATTCAGACTGAATGCGCATAAAATAAGACAATCACACTTTATTTCAGAGGCATGACAAAAACAAATCCATGAAATTCTTTAACTTTGAATAGACGCGCATCCATGTGTCTGCACTCGCACAGTGCACATCTATTGGGACATATATGGTAGGTGTTTTGCTTTTGAAAATGTGCTGCTTTTATGAGACTATGCAGCTTTAAGGCACTGACGGATAAAACAGGCGCGTGCCTAATGTTCTGGTTATCACGTGGAGGTCACGCAGTATTTTCTTACATAAGCCAAAAAAACACTTTCCGCAGGACAGGCCAACGTGGTCTAGTTTACTATAATTAACTTCTTTTTTGTTGTTGCTTTTGTTGATGTAATAATACCTTGCTTCCAGTTACAACCTTTAAAAAAAAAAAATGGAATAAAGCCCACAATACACTTACCGACTCAGTCGATTCTCGGCAGTCCAGAAGGCTGTTTTTGTTTTGTTTATTTAGTTTTTGTACATTAGTTGAATAGTTGAAAAATCCCCCACCCCCAAAAAAAACACCGGAAGTAGTATTCAGCTGGTTGATGGTCCGAGATAGGATAAACCAACAACCGGAAGTAGTATTCAGCTGGTTGATGGTCCGAGATAGGATAAACCAACAACCGGAAGTAGTATTCAGCTGGTTGATGGTCCGAGATAGGATAAACCAACAACCGGAAGTAGTATTCAGCTGGTTGATGGTCCGAGATAGGATAAACCAACAACCGGAAGTAGTATTCAGCTGGTTGATGACGGTGTGCATCCACATCAGATGGAGCAAGAACTTTCTAGTCACATGACTTCCTGTGTTCTGAATAATACGTACATCAAAGAGGACACGCTGCACTTTCAAAACAATATACGCCTATGAGAACACGCGGGAAGCTTTTGGAAACTCTGGGGAGATAAGATAATATATGCAACCATGCAATATTATAATATAACAGTTTGGAATGAAACATTAAAGCTGCATAGTCCGATGTAATATCAAATTTTCAAAACCAAACCAATTATCTAGATTTGATTTGACATATCTAACTTAGACACTGATGCACTTATTAAGCATTTGTTTCTGCGTAGAAGGCAAATACTGAGTCAATTTAACAGAACCTGTTGCTGCAGAAGTCTATGGTGTCAGAGTTTTGGCAAGCTTACCAAAACTAATTGTCCATGTTTGCATTCAAAATATTTCAAAAGTTTACCATTTAAAATACAAGTAACTTTGAACTAATGTAAAGTAGATACTAGTAATCAATCTAATGTATTTATCTCAGAAAAAAAATACAGAAATTCAAAACCATCAGACTATGCAACTTTAAACAAATACATATATGTTATTTTGCATTGATTGTCATTTATGTTATCTCCTGAAAATGACAAGTCATGTTAAAATGTGAGAGATGGGGAGAGGAAATGACTGGGCGTGTTTAGGTTTGAAAGAGTAACAAGGAAAAATAACACAAATTTAAATATGATAAAACTATAATAATTTGTAAGCCTAGGTAGATTTTACCCTACATACTAAACTTAGAACCTCCTGAAGTCCTATGCTCAGTCAAATCTTATTTCAGGCTTCAGCGTGTAATGATGTGACCTAGTCAGTCTAGCAACGGACGTATTACACTTGAATTTAACTGGTATGTACACACTAACACTCTTTGGATGCCTTTACTTAAAACAAAACAAAAACTCCAAAATTTACCCGATCGATATAAACATTATTCTAAACTAAGGCAGGGTAGTTTATATTATAACTTACTCTATTTCTAGATATATATATATATATATATATATATATATATATATATATATATATATAGTATAGCTATACAAATCTTACTTGGGTACAGATGATGGATAACTAGTGTTTTCCTGAGCTACTAGCCTCGGATAGTCGTGGGTCAGGGAGAAGGAAGCGCATCCAGATCTAGCAATCTTTTACATACTTTTTAGGATAAAAAATAATTTAACTCTATATGGATACTTATTGTGTTTTCGATTCGGTTCTAGCGAAACATGATAGTTGTGGTAGGGTAAGGTGGGTGGGCCCCGACCCATGACTATCCAAGGCTAGTACCTCAGGAAAACACCAGTTATCCATCATCTGTACCCAGGTAAGATTCACATAACTATACTATTTTACCTCGGTACTATGCCCCTAGCTACTTGTAGCCCAGGGAGAATTTTATGTAATCTCATTTTTTATCCTTTTATCCCTTTATGTTGTAACCATACTATGTTATGTATATATGAGTACATAATTTAATGTTGTTTCTCACATGCTTCTAAGTACTAGTTGGTGAGTAGGCGTGTTGCCACACCGCTTGACTTTTCCAGTCATTTGTTGTAATGTTTTGCAAACGATCTAGCCGTCTTCCACCCAGTGTGTGCAAGAATTCTCTTAACTGAGATTCATAATTGTCTTACCTTGGAGACCATGGCTCCACCCATTGAGTGAGATGCATCGTGTCCAGTGTTGACTCCTGCTTGTTTAAGCACCTTGATAGTCCATCTTGCGAGAGTGTCTCTCAAGATAGCTTTATGTGGCCGCATAAAGCTGATTAGTAGCTGTCTGGAATTTCTGAATCCGCGTGACTTAGATATATAAGTCCTAATGGCCGAAACTACACATATCCGTTTATCCTCCGGAAAACTAGTAATGTGTACTGTGGACAATGGTCCCCTGTACGATTTGATTTCAGTAATCGCTGTAAATCAAATGTAGCTTCATCCTTATTTATTTCTAGTCCATCTAGTGAAAGTGCCACAATGGTTTGGCCTCTGTGTCCTGTAATTAGCAGTAATAAAACTGCTAATTTAAATCCTAGGTCTTTCATTGACAAATTTATGTTGCTAGGCCATGACTTGAATAACTTGAATACTATTGATACATCCCAAAACCTCTTGTACTTAGGTTTGGGTGGGTTTCTTTCATACACTGATCTAATGAACCAATGTACTAACTAAGGTTTCCCAATGGTTTGTCCATCTAGTCTTGATAGAATAATGGATAGGGCATATCTCACTGTGTTAATAGCACCGAATCCTAGTCCTTCATCTTCTAATATTCTTGAAAATCGTAACACTTGAGCTGTTGTAGGTTTTAATGGTTTGACTCCTTTGAGAAGGCAATGAAGTCCCCATTTCTTTAAATAACTTGTGTATAATTTCACTGTTCCTTTTCTCCAGGCATGTGATATTAGTCTTTCTTTGGTATTTTGTCTAATCCAAATTGTTCTAAATGTTTCCAAAAGGGGTGTGGTCGACACGTCTCCATGGACTGTTAGTGGTCCATGATGTTGAAGGTTGTTCCTTTCCCTTGGGAAGCTTATCAAGTCTTTTGCTACTCATGTTACTGCCGCTAGCCATGGTTGTGTTTCCCATGCTGGTACTATCATTACTGCGAGGATGTGATCCATCTTGATCTTCCTGGCCACTCTACTGATAATGCTGAATGGGGAGAATATGTAATAGAATTTATTATTCCAAATTAATGGAAATCCATCTACTCTCCAGGCTTCTGGCTCTGGATGCCAAGACACATATTTTGGTAACTTTTTGTTGTTGTGTAATGCAAAAAGATCAATGTCTGGCATGCCCATTTGGGACAAATACTGTCGAAAATGTTGTGGTTCAATGACCATTCTAAATGGTCATGGAAGTGTTGGCTTTTCCTGTCAGCCAAAGTGCTCAATCCCAAATGAGTTTAGCCATATTGTTACATGGTTTGGAGTGAGTCCCTCCCATATTACGAATAAAGGCCCTGTCACACTACGACGTTTCTCACGAACGCGCTTCGACGCGTGGTGACGTGTTGCATTTTTGGGTGAACCGTCGGTACACGTCCGGTATGTATGGGTTCACGCAATACTACCGGTATGTATGGGTTCACGCAATACTAACACGATACCAACGCGCTGCCTCCACGCTGTAAACGTGCCGACGGCGCGCCGACAACGCGCCAATAATACCCGACACGCTACTAACACGCTACTACCGCGCCAATAACGCGCCAATAACGCGCCTCCAACCCGCCACTAACACGCTGCGCCGCGTCAAACTTTCTCCCAAAGCGCCGAAGAGTTGGACGTGTGTCGACGGGTTGCAAATATTTTGCGCGTTGCCGGTGCGCTGGGGGAAACGTCGTAGTGTGACAGGGCCTTAAGCCATAGCTGTCGTGTTATTTGTTAGAACTCTTACATGATTTTTAGGGATGTGAATCAGACTGTGGAGTCCTAGGTAAATGGCTCTAAGCTCTAATACATTAATGTGGTTGGAGATTTCATCTTCCATCCAATGGTCAGCTGTTGTCTGTTGGTCTCTATGGTCCCCCCCCCCCCCCAGCCTTCTAAGGAAGCATCTGTTGTGACCGTAGTGTTAGGCTATCCCATCCTAATTGGGTTGGGTGAGTGCTTTATGTGTGAAAGCCACCAAATTATATTGTTTTGGCCTTCTGGCGAAATTGTCATAGGCCGCTCGAAAGTTCCTTTAGTGTGAGCCAGTGCCAAGTTTTTATCTATCTCTAAGGATTTGATATGGGCCTGGCCATATAAGATACCTGGTGCATAGGCTATCCTTGTTCCTATCAGGACTGCGACTTGTCGTATTTTTGGTTTGTTCAATTGTAGTAATTGGTTTGCTGTTGTTGTGAATTCATCAACTTTTTGTTTTGTTAATGAGATAGTCATTTTTATGGTGTCAATAAAGAACCCCAGAAATTGTAGTTTGTTTGTTGGCGTTAGTACTTATTTAGTTTCATGTATATAGAAACCTAAATTTGTAAACGCTTTACATAATTTGTCTACTGCTGCTTGGCATATTTGTTGTGTTTGTGTGACAATAAATGAATCGTCAATGTATGGGAACCATTTATGTCCTTTCCTAGCCATTAGCAAAAAAATTGGTTTGAGTAACCTTGTGAAAATGTGTGGACAGCAGGCCAATCCATTCGGCATACACATGAACTCATAAAGTTTGCCGTTCCAACAGAATCTGAAATACTTTCGATCATGTTTCTAGATGGGCACTGTGTAGTATGCATCTTTAAGGTCAACGCTGGCTAGCCATGCGCCTTGTGTGACTAAGTCTCTTGCTGTTTCTAAAGAAAGACTGTGAGTAAAAAGAAGAACAACGATTAGGCATTGTCTTAGGTGGAATAGCACACTGATAATTAGAGTATAATTATACTAGGTGTGTATTTTATTGTGTTAAATCAATTTTTAACGCAGGCATATGGCTAACAGACAGTCGCAGGATGACGGTATGGGTAAACAACCGATCCAAATGAGGGGTAGGGACCAGTGTAGCAGTGCCCTCCCACACTCTTAAGTACCTATAAACTTCTCCCACCTGTGGCCGTTTTCACCAACAAGTTGAATAAAATACTATAGGACTCGGAGGTATGCCTTAATGAGAATCACAAATGGGGAATCTTATTGAGACCCGGGGAATGAATCCCAATGATGTAACTGGTTCCTGCTAAACATCTCTCCGTTCGGCAACGGGCGGCTTAATTAATAACCAAACAATGGAAGCATTGTTCTTTCGATCATGCCAATTACGATCGAAACTAAGCTGTAAAACAGTAATATCTCATCAAAAAGTTTCAAAAAACTTTGTACGTGAATGCTAACATGAACTAAACCAACGTATCGAGTTTGAAAGATACTAACCTGTTTGGTTTTGTAGTAAATGTAGAAAAACTGCCGGAGCTGCGCACAACAAGTCCTCCTGCTGTGAGCTGATTATGCTAGCCAGAGGCATAGTACCGAGGTAAAATATATATATAACAGAAGAAGATGTGGCAGGCGGGGGGGGGGGGGGGGGGCAAACAAATAGATTGTGCAAGTTTAATTTTGCGGACGATTTATGATCGGTTAGTTGTTACAGACGCGTCCCCGGCACGTGGGGACGCGGCGCGCCGCCACACTCTGCCACGATGTGGGGGCCGTGACGTCAGCGACGCGTGACGTCATTAACGTCTCCACGGTCGTTACCTCGGGCCGCGCTCTCCCCACACACCCCGGATCCCCGTCACTCAATCTTCCGGCCGAGACCTGGTTGTGTGACTGACTGCGTGTGGATTACGGGTGCGGTGGCCGAATCCGTAGAGCGCAGGACCCACGTGCGGAAGGTCGAGAGTTCAATTCCATGCCGAGTCAAACCAATGACTTACAAAATTGATACTTGTCGCTTCGTAGCTTGGCGTTTGGCATTAATAGGATAGGGCAATGATTAGTTAGGTCAGTGTCAGGATAATGTGACTGAGTGGGATATCGGGTCATGGTACTGGTGGCCTGATTTCCCAGTGGGGCAACACTATAATTTAATAATTAAAGTCGCCATGAGTGCGTACTGTCACAAGTCGGTACCCGTCCTGATATGACCTCAGATGTTGCCAGGATGTAAAACTCCAACAACCAACCAACCTGCATTTGCGTGTGGATTACGGGTGCGCATGAGTACATTTGCGTGTGCGTGTGCGTATGCGTACTTTGTATCGCATGCGCCATTGTACTCGGTAGTTGACGCATGCGCACTGGAGGTTGGGTAGTTTTTTAAAAGTTGCTGACTGGTGGATCTAATAGACACCTTGCAAGTTTAGACGCACTGGGACCAAGATGCAAAATGCCAATTACAGTAAAACCTCTTTAAATCGACCGACTTTAAGTTTAAGTGGTCCATTTAGGGAGGTGGTCGGTTTTGGGGAGTTAGAATGAGTTAGAGAGTCCGTCTCCCGTGTTGGTAGATCATGGGGTCGAACCCTGGTCGAGTCAAACCAATAACTTAAAAATGTATACTTCTTGCTTCCTAGCCTGCCACTCAGCATTATTAGGATAGGGCAAGGACTGGTTGGCTCAGTGTCAGGATAATGTGACTGACTGGGATATCAGGTCATAGTGCTGGCGACCTGGTCTTCCAGTGGGGCAGCACTATAAAGTCACCATGAGTGCTCACTGTCACAAGTCGGTACCCATCCTGACATCACCTTAGATGTTGCTAGGACGTAAAACAACAACAAACAAATGATCAGGGCACTGGCCCCGGAGATAGCAAACATGTGGGTTCGAGTTCCAGTAATCCCATAACGTCCCTTGTTGTTGCAACACCTCGCACAACACTGGGGCCATGACCAGGATTCTGTACATGTTGAGCACTGTATGTTATTGAACCTGCCCTGACTGGGTTTTTAATAGAAATTTGCACTAAAAGTGGATTTCTGATGATATGAGTCCGACTGAAGTAACTAGTTCAAGGATATCACGTGGTCAAATTGCATAAACCAAAAACGTTAAGCCACACCCACCTTTGATGTTACTAAAACATTAAAACCAAATCAAAACCCAAACCACATAAACCGACCCACTCCCCTATCCCTACCCACCTCTCCCCCTCCCCTACCCTACCCTCCTCTCCTCCTCCACTCCTCTCCTCTCAACTCCTCCACCCTCCCCTCCCTCCACTCCTCTCCTATCCCGTCCTCCACTCCTCTCCTCTCCCGTCTCTCCCCTCCTCCACTCCTCTCCTCTCCCCTCCTCTCCTCTCCCGTCCTCCACTCCTCTCCCGTCCTCCACTCCTCCTCCACTCCTCTCCCCTCCTCCACTCCTCTCCTATCCCACCCTCCCCTCCCCTCCTCCCCTCCTCTCCCCACCTCCCTCCACTCTCCCTTGCCCTTATATCCCCTGTCACCTGCTAAACCACTACCAACCTCTACTCGCAATATTAATACTAACACATCTCCGCATCAGTGCGCACCGAACTCCACCAATCATGTGGCGCTCCGGGACGGCAGCGGTGGCGCCACCTGGGTTAGTTCCTGAAAGTCCCGATGGTGGCGCGGCGGTGGCTGGTTCAAACCGGGCCCGTCTCGCCTGATGCGCTTCAGTTGGGACCGGCCTGTACGCGCCGTATGTACAGCGTGTAAATAGAACCCACCTGCATTGAGCGACTGCGTCAGCTCAACCCGAGGACATTGCGACAACAGCGATCCAAGTCAGAAGAGGGATTTATACTCAACTATACCAAGAACAGCTGAGTGGATATAATACACACATTATACCCTACCTCCTCTCTCATCAGTTGTACGGCACACATCACCCCATACATGGGCCTCGCTGGATGGCGTACGGCACATGCCCATGGAGCATGGCTTCTGTGAGGGGCACGGGGAGGGAGGACTGCAGCCCCGGGGGAGGAGGCCGGGGGCCCGCCCGAGTCGCCGGTCACCACCCCTGCCGCTGCCGGCCCGGTCAGTGCCTGACACGCCGCGGACACGTCGCCCCCGCCGCCGGCCCTGCAGCTGCGTGCCCCGGGCGGCGGACGGCGGTGACAGGGCGGGGCGGGTACGGACTGGTGTTGCTCCAGGGTGGCCTCCTCCTGTTGCTGCTGTTGCTGACGCGAGCGGCCGGCGGCAAACCCTTACGCCTCCAAGATACTGGAGGAGGTGTAGGAGCAGGAAGTCATGGAGGGGCGCGCCAGAACGTGGAACAATCTATGGACGGCTGTGACAGGACGATATGGTAAGTGCCAATTGTTACCGCTCGGGGGAGACCCAGTATGTGACTCTGAGTCTGAGTATGCATTCACTATACAGGTATGGCTGTGTTGCGACCGTCCGCAAGCGGACGCAAGCCACTCAGCACGAGACAGGTGTGGTTGGTACAAATTTTACATCCTGGCAACATGGACGTTCATTATTCATATCATATCACCACGGCTACCCACTTGAGACAGTGTGCATTGATGGTAACTTTAATTATATTTACAGTGCTGCCCCACTAGAAGACCAGGTTGAGGCTGCCAGCACCATGACCCGATATCCCACACTGGCACACAGCACATTCACATTTAGATGAAAGGTTCACTCCGAATTTCCGGTACAAGTACCGGGTGAATCTTTTATCTATGTCACATTATGATTATCCTGAGACTGTGCTAGCCAGTGCTTTCTTGTCATATCCTACTAAATGTCGAGCGCCAGGCTAGGAAGTGACAAGTAATGAAGTATCAATTACTAATACTATTAGTATTACTAGTATTAGTGAGTATTACTAATACAGTAATAGTAATATTAATTGATACTTCATTACTATTAGTTTACTTTTGAGCAAGGTGCAACTATGAACTACAGCTTGAATTTGTTCTGCAAGTCTCTAACCAAGGTTCGACGCCTGTACGCAGCGACCGAGCGCGGTGGCCTAATCGGTAGAGCGCTGGCCTCGCGTGCGGAAGGTCAGGAGTTCGGTACCCGGTCTAGTCAAACCAATGACATAAAATGTATACCTATCGCTTCATAGCCTGGCGCTCAGCATTAATAGGACAGGAGAAGCACTGTTTAGCTCAGTGTCAGGATAATGTTAAATGTGACTATGGGGGGATTATTGGGTCATGGTCATGATCATGGTGGTGCCGGCGGCCTGATTTCCCAGTGCATACAATGATACAGGATCTACAGGATCGGTGCTGTAACTAATACAGCACTGATCCAACTTAGATTATTGAAACTGTCAATTCTAATAGTAATAGTAAGATGGCCGGAAGACCAGTGCTCCGGCGTTGACAAATGTTCATGTTCAGATGAATGGTCATGTTCAGATGAATAAATACTTTACCCAACAAAACAAACAAAAAATAGTGGGGTAGGACTAAAAAATCGCCATGAGTGTGCACTGTCACAAGTCGGTACCCATCATGATATGACCTTAAATGTTGCCAGGACATAAAGACCAACCAACCAACCTGTGGGCAGCGAACCGTTCACCCAGGTACTAGGTAACAGGTTGTTAATGTTGGCTTTATGACGTCATACACTGACGCCGCCTAGCGGCAACATCAGCAGGCACTGGGCAGAAACCAATAGACCGTGACCATCATCTACTGAGTTCACAAACCAAATATAGAATGTCACGTTTGTTTGTTTATTTGTTTGGGGTTCACATCCCTGTAATATCCAAGCTCATGTCAGGATGGGTACCGAGTTTTGACATTGTGCACTCATGACGACTTTATTATAGTGCTTCCCCACTGGAAGACCAGGCTGCCAGCACCATCATGACCCAATATCCCACTCAGTCATATTATCATTATGCTGATACTGAGCAAACCAGTCTTTGCCCCATCATATTAATGCTGAGTGCTAGTCTATGTTAGCGTGTAGTGTCAATTTTGTAAGTCATTGATGATGATTGGTTTGATTTTGTCGGGATTCGAAAACACAGGAAGCGAGAGAGTCAGAGATGCTTCCACTGTGCCGTGGGAGACCAATCACCAAGCCACTTGCATCATGACCTGATTTCCAACTCAGTCTCAGTCACATTATCCTGATACTAGCTAACCAGTCCTTGCCCTATCCTATTAATGCCAAGAGCTTCAATAGGCCTAGGCTAGGTAGTGATTAGTATAGCATTTGTAAGTCATTGGTTTGATTTGGTCAAGATTCGAACCTCCGACCTTCCGCACGGGAAGCCTGCACTCTAATGTTCTCGGCCAGGGCGTCTGGTACTACTAGCCTAGATGCAGAGTCCGAACCTTAGCTGTTATTAGGACATAAAATCCCAATAAACAAACGTCGTCGATGTCAGTACGCGTAGCGCTGTCACGTCGGTGTCACTGTCACGTCGGTGTCGCCGTCACTGTCACTGTCACGTCGGTGTCACTGTCACGTCGGTGTCGCCGTCACTGTCACGTCGGTGTCGCCGTCACACTGTCACAGTTCACGTTGGCGGGCAGGTGTGTTATACCCCTGTCACACTATGACGTAATGAGCAAATGTGAGCCTAACATGGTGATATTTCGTCATTACGTTGATGTACGTTGGATTACGTTATGATGATGTTGAGCTACGTCGAGGTTTTGGACATGTTCAAAAATGTTGACGTAGCTCGAACGTAAGGGTTTACGTTCGCCGTGCGTTCTGTTCACGTTCAGCGAACATCAATGACGTTAAACGGACGTTAGGCAAACGTTCCTCACTACGTTCCACTTGTTGACCCACATTAAAGCCGGTGGAAACGTCCATGCGGCGTAATGGGAAAGTCAGGAGAACGTGCATTCAACATACGTTCAACGTCTCATGACGTAGCTAACGTCACATAACGTTCTTCTGGCGATGGAATAACGTTCATAACGTTCCGTGAGCGTTATTATGTTGACCTCTCTCGTTGAATGACGGTATCACTACGCTTTACCGATGTTACGCTCCACTACGCTGCATCCACGTTCAACTTGTGCCCAAATTTGCATACTACGCCGAGAAGTTCAACGTTCCCCCTACGTTGACGTCGTAGTGTGACAGGGCCATAAGTTACATACAGCCCGACGACGTGTCGCTTTGTGGCGGGGGCGGACATGAGCGAGGAAGGGGTGACCCGAGGTGTGGCGTGTGGGGGGGGGGGGCGGTGATCCGAGGTGTGACGTCGGCGGTGCGCACACACGCCGGGGGGAGGCCTCCAGCACACGCCGGGGTCAGACGGCGGAAAGCGTCCGGTCGGCGGATCCACCGTGGTTGTGGTGACGATGGTGGCGACATCAGGGGCGGGCGGTGGCGGCAGCACCGGCCGCAGCACTGCGCTGGTGCCGGTGTCAGCGTCTTATTTCCCACAAGTCTCATTTCCCAAATATCGCTTCTGCGTATGCGCGGATTCGAGTGACGAATGCAAACTTTGGTTGGCTTTATGACTTTAAACCCAAGAATACTGGAGGAAACGTGTACAACAATATTCTCTACGAGTTTGAGAATATTGGTGAATATATTAAAGAAGTTATTGGCGAAAAACCGATTTGGTGACATCGCCGTGTTTACTTCTGGTCGCTTGTTCGACCTGATTATCACTATCTGTTTTTTAGCGGTTATTCTTATGAGTTTAAACCCAAGAATACAGGAGAATACGTATTGCTTGTGGAGAACAATATTCTCTGACTTTTAGAATATTGACGCATATATTAAAGAATGTATTGGAGTTAAACATATTTCTTGTGGAGAACCAGACTTGTGGGAGGTGAGACGCTGACACCGGTGGTGGTGGTTGAACGGGGCGCCCCCTCTCGGCGTGTTTGTGTACTGATAGCGCAGGGTGATATCGCGTTGGGTTGGCTTTTCTTCGGGGAGAGAATTAGCCAAAAGAGATTGGGTTCTCGGCTGAGTGTACGGTTCTTATTTACACAGGACTTTAGTGGAGGTTTTCCTGGTTTACCACAGCCTATTTCTAGATTACCACAGCCTATTTGAGTATTTCTAGATAATCAGCCTGTTTGAGTATTTCTAGATTACCACAGCCTATTTGAGTATTTCTAGATAACCACAGCCTATTTGAGTATTTCTAGATTACCACAGCCTATTTGAGTATTTCTGGATTACCACAGCCTATTTGAGTATTTCTAGATTACCACAGCCTATTTGAGTATTTCTAGATAACCACAGCCTATTTGAGTATTTCTAGATTACCACAACCTATTTGAGTATTTCTAGATTACCACAGCCTATTTGAGTATCTCTAGATTACCACAGCCTATTTGAGTATTTCTAGATTACCACAACCTATTTGAGTATTTCTAGATTACCACAGCCTATTTGAGTATTTCTGGATTACCACAGCCTATTTGAGTATTTCTAGATTACCACAGCCTATTTGAGTATTTCTAGATAACCACAACCTATTTGTGTATTTCTAGATTACCACAGCCTGTGTATGTCATGTACTGCAAAGGTACTTTTTGTTTTGTTGTTTTAATGTGAAAGACCAACCAGATTAATTTATGCAATCATAAAGTACTTTAAATCCTATTTTGCTGTAGAGATACATTGGTTAATAACAAAAAAGGTTTTGGATTGAGCCACCATTTTTTTCCACCCCGAGCTCATTCGTTTATGCAACTCGAGGTTGTAGGGCCTGCGAATGCGCACAAATAAGTGGTTTGGATGATCCGAGGTGTTTAATCGATTTCCCTGATATGCTTTAGTTGTCAGAACAACCGGAAGTTCTGCTTTTAACCGGAAGTTCTGCTTTTTGTTGTTGGAGGCGACTTTCATTCCAACTGTAAAAAGGAAAGCTTGTTTTATTTAACGACGCCTCTAGAGCGCATTGAATTTTATCATCGGCTATTGGACGTAAAGAAAATGGTCATTCTGACATATTTGGTTGGAGGAAACCTGCTGCCGCCACATAGACCTCATTCCAACTGTACTCTATGAAGCAGGATCTAAAACTCCAACAACCAACCTTGGGGAAGCCATAGTTACCTGTTTGTTTGTTGTTGTTTTACGTCCTAGCAACATCTAATGTCATGTCAGGATGGGTACCCACTTGTGATGGTGTGCACTCATTGCAAATTTATAGTGCTTCCCCACTGGGAAATCAGACTGCTGTCACTGACCCAATATCTCACTCAGTCGCATTATCCTGACACTGAGCCAACCAGTCCTTGTCCTATCCTTTTAATGCAGAGCGCCATGCTAGGAAACGACAAGTATCAATTTTTTAAAGTCATTGGTTTTACTTGACCAGGTTTCGAACCCACAAACCCATGGGTTCGGATACCGCGATTTCCCAAAACAGGATGTAAACTATTCCGATAATGAAGCATTGGTGGGGGAATGCAAATGTTCTATTGTGAACCAGGTATACATGGCCATGTGCATAGATGTGTTTATGTAGTTGCTGGTGGTGCGTGATTGATAGGTAAATAGACATAGTGGTGCTTGCAGGATTGTGCGTAAGGGGCACTCAGAGCCTACCCCCTCCCCCATCTGCTAGTAAGGATCACGCCACACTCAGCCTCAAGGCATGTGGTGTCCAGGGGACCCACACAGCTTGGTAGTGGTGAGCAGATCACTGCTAATCATGGGGACCGGGAATGCTGGATCCCTATTGGTAGAGCTAAGAATGCTTGTTTCTCATTTGGAGAATGGGGTGGTGTGATACTCTATACTGAATCCATGCACCATATACATAATAAACCAGAGGGCTTGACTTTCTCTCTTCTTTCACACTTTATACTCTTCCTTTCTCTTTGCCTGTATTGATTTCACTATAGCCTGTCGACACAACCACAGATTCGAGCAGTAGACTTTACAAACGGGTGACCACAACAAGTGGTAAAACTATTAGTTGGAGGAAGGATTCAACTTTACTCTATGGAGACCTAAGCCGTGTTTACACGGGCAATTGTGAAGCGATTTAGGCAAATCGATTTATATGAAGCGATGTAGTGGCGCGTTTACACAAGCAAGTTTTAAAGTGTGTCGGCGACCGGGAACCAGCAGCCTTAGTGGTGCGCCTGTAGCCGGCGAGCACTGCTATTTGTTTAGTTTACACTTGTCGATTCGACACCGATGTAGCTGCTACGTTAATATCGCTTGGAATTTAAGGTTAATTTAATTAAATTTCATTATTTGAGTATGTAATTCTGTTAAATATGATCGCATTCACTAGATTTCGGCCTAATCGGGCACTAACACTGCCGGGCACCAGCAATTAGTTACAGCTGAGCCTGTAGCCGGTGAGCACCACTATTTTACACTATCGCCGCCCGGGAACCAGCTGAATTGCTTCATCTATACTACCTCGCGAGGTGGTTTACATGTACCGATTTATATGAATCGATTCAGCCCTAAAATGCCTCAGAGTCGCGTTTACACGGCAAATGTGAATCGATCTAGGCAAGTCATTTTATATGAGGCCTTTTAAATCGCCCGTGTAAACAGGGCTTAAGTCTTTACAAGGAGACGGACGCTCAACTCATTCAGGCATCCCGTCTGGTCTGCAGTAACCTTAGTCCTTACTACATGTTTGTTGTTAAATAAAACTCAACTCAACAAACAACGTGTGGTTACACATGTAGCGGGTCTGGCTGTGTGCACACAATGCCACAATGACTGGACTATGCTGGTAAAAGCCGCGTGCTGCACCCAGTGAGTGCAGTCACACACACACACACACACACACACTGTGGACATATAACTCACAAGGAACGCGCTGCAACAGGGCCATGCTGCTCGTGCTGGTACCTGCATGCTCGCAGTGCAGTGCGTGTTGGGTGTGGGGTGGGGGGGGGGGGGTGTTAGTCCGGAGGTAATGTCATGTTGTGAAGTGAAATTATAGCGTGTCAATTCTGTCCCCCTCCCTCCTCTCCCCTTCTCCCCCGCGCCCCCATTTCTGTCCCCCCCTCTCCCCTCCCTCCTATGGCCCTCATTTCTCCCCCTCCCCCCCCCCTGCCCGTCCTCTCCTATGCCCCCTCCTCTCCCATTCTCCCCCTCGCCCCCATTGCTACACCCCCCCTGTCCCCTCCCTCATATGGCCCTCATTTCTCCCCCTCCCCCCTGCCCGCCCTCTCCTATGCCCCCTCCTCTCACCCCCCCTCTCCCTGCTCCCCATCTCTCCCTTTTCCCCTTCTCTCCCCTGGCCCCCGTTTCTTCCCATCTCCCCATTTCTACACCCCCCCTCTGCTATCCCACTCCCCTCCCTACCCCTCTCCGCTCTTCCCCTCCCTCTCTGGCCCCCACTTCCACTCCTCCCCCACCCCTTGCACTGCTTCCCTACCCCTTGCACTGCTTCCCTTCTCTTCCAACCCCTCCCCTATCACACTCCTCCCCCATCACACTTCTCCCTCCTTCATGCCATTCATTCCACCTCCTCACCTCCCTCCTCCCCATCCCTCCTGCCCTTTTCAGGTTCCCCTTAGTATTCCCATGTTCACCCCTCCTCCCCCCCGTCCTGATATGACCTTAGATGTTGCTAGGAAGTAAAACATGTGATATGTCACGGCCCACCAACTGGACAGCTCAGGGTGGGATTACCGGAAATATAAAAGCCAGATAATATATCCAACAACAATATAAATCAAATCAAATTCAAACAAACATAACTCAACCACCTATTACGTACAGGCCTATGGACATGTAAATAAAATAGGCTAGTATAGAATTAAGTAGAAAAAAAGTGGAAAACTCTTCCCAAGAAAACCCCAAAACACTAACATAGAACCCTAAGAAAACAACTAACATAGTAATAAGGATAGGACAAAAATTCAATGCCAAGAGGGCCCAAAAAAACTAACATAGGCTACTAAACGTAGCAACAGATCTATCTGCTACTGAAATGCAGACAATCAAATAACTTATCAGCAGCTACTGCTTGGTAAGACAACACCAACACTACAGCTGGCCAGCATTGAAAACAAGCCTGGATACCCGGGCTTACATGCTATGGACAGTATAAATACAGCCTCAATTTAAAAAAAAAAAATATTAATATAAAAAAACAATTCCCTAAAGGCATCATTTCCTTACCTGTCCAAATTAATCTAACTAAGTAAATCAACGTGAATTCTCAACCAGCAATATCAGAAAATTGTACATAAATATAAATTCATCCAAATCTAAACACTAAAATTAACAAATCGCAGAAATTCTCTTGAAAACTCAAGTTCTCTACACCCGACGTTTGGGCGCCATGTTTTATGACCGGTCGGTTAGGTGTGCGTGTATTGTTCGTGCCTAGTCCTCCTCACCCCCCACCCCGCCCCCACCCTCCATCAGCAGGTTCATGGTATATCCCCCCCCCCCCCCCACCCCTGAGTCAAAGGTCTCCCAACGGGCGGTGTATTTAACATTAGTGACCGGAATTAGTGTCTACAGCGAGGGCTATTGACCAATTTCATATGACGTCAGCATGGCTATTTAGGTCAGTGCGCGCGCTGCTTGGCTGCAGGACAACATCCGGTCACTGCAAACTCAATCAGAATGTCCCAACTTTCACTATTAACTCTGTTTTTAATACTTAATAGAAAATTGCCCTTAAGTTAAATTAAATACTTCAGATCTTCCTCTTCAATCGCGCATTAATATATTTTTAATCGACTCAGTGAAAGCTTTTAAATTAATTTTGCTAAAATAAATGCTCTGCATAGACATAGCATTGCTGCAGTGTTTACCCTACTCCGCGAAGTTAAAATACGGCAATGCTGTGTCTATGTGGAGCATTTATTTTTGTAAAATAAATTTAAAAACTTTCATTGGATCGATTAAAAATATCTTAATGCGCGATTAAAGAGGAAGATCTGAAGTATTTAATGTAACCTAAGAGCAATTTACGTTGAAAGTATTAAAAACAGAGATAATAGTGAAAGTTGGGATATTCTGAGTGTCAGTGCCAGTGCATTGTCAATGGCCGTGAGCAATCTTCATACAGAAAAAGTGAAATATCTCTAAAACCACAGAACCTAGAGAAAAACCGCTTGGAACGCATATAGAAAACATATTCACCGAATAGATTATATTAATTTATATGGTTAGGCTTCTGCACTGCTATTAATTTTGAATAAAATAAAGGTTTTACACTGCGCGTACGGGCAAACTCAGTGGCAGTGTGCATTCGTCCTGCAGCCGAGCTGCGCGCGCATACACAATGTTTACAAACATTGAAAGGCATCTATAGGCGCACGGGGAGGTGTGTGTGTGTGTGTGTGTGAAGGGGGAGGGTTATGGGGGGGGGGGCAGTTGAGGGACGCTCCGGTGTGAGCTGCAATCTAGCAAACCACAGAGTGGGGTTCTTTCTCTCTCCGCCAGGGGGGTACTTGACAGTTTTAGGAGATTATTTTGTTAGGGTTTTGTTGTTGGTAAAACAGTTTATTCATCAGAATATACATTTTTCAGCGCCGAGGCACTGGTCATCCGGCCGTTTACATTAAATTGTAAATAGGTAGATCAGTGGGTACTTAGATTACTACATACTAAGATTACTACATATTACGATTACCACTTAGACTAAGTTAGAGTACTACATACTAAGATTACTACTTAGATTACTACATACTAAGATTACCACTTAGATTACTACATACTAAGATTACTACTTAGATTACTAAATATTAAGAATAGTAAGATTACCAATTGGCTTTTAATAGTTTTATATCGACATTCCGTTAAAGGCGCATAATCGGAGGATTTTGAGTCTCTCATACTGTTATATTATTCTTTTGAATTAGATAGATATATTAATTATTATGTTGGATTTGTTAGTTTCGCTTGAAATAACTTTTTTTTATTGAAAAGAGTAAACCCTCTACTATATGTGAGTAAACTTAGGAGATATTTGAAGCAAAAACATGCCAAATTAATTTGAGTGTTCACGTCGAAATCCTGGACCCCCATCGGCTTCACCACTGATAGGTACTATAAAATTGACTTTCCGTATATGTCCCAATAGACGCGCACTGCATGAGACTGATATCACCACATTACCCACGCCTACCTGTCTATGTGGTTACTTGCCTGAGAGGTCAGTGCAGACTACTACAATATTGTAATACAGTATAACCAAACTTGAAGGGACCCGAGAAATTTGTTTGGATTAACCAATCATTGACTTAACCGAGCTTCGACTTGGCTTTGGCAAAAACGTGGGTGCATTATTAATGTAATATACAATGTATGGAGACACTTTGACTATTGTTTTTATGTATATACAGTATCACCCCGTTAAACCAAGCTCGGTTGAACCAAACGATCGTTTAATCCAAACTTTTTTCGGCCTCCTGGCAAAATACTACCATTTATCATATGAAAAAAGTTGGGTGGGGTATCAGATGACCTTATAACCACATCAAAGTTTGGTTTAACCGTACTGGAAGTGGCCTGGGGTCCGACAATTTTGTTTGGATTAACCGATAATTTGGATTAACTGACTTTGTTTTAACCAACTTTGTTTATATGATAACGGGTAGTATTTTGTCGGGCCGTCGAAAAAAGTTTAGATTAACCGATCATTTGGTTTAACCAATCTTGGTTTAATGGGGTTATAATACTGTATATGCCAATTTTCTAAATGATCAATGGTATCAGATAATTGGAAAAATACACAATTATACACACACGCATATATATACACACCCAAATGAATACATTAACTTGGTGCTAGCATCACGGTTGTGGTTTGCATTCAAGGATGTTTGGCGGCTCTGACCGTTGTGCACTAAGTTAAAAATAACCTCACGGTTCAGTGCGCGTGTAGTCAGGTGGGTGCAGCCTTTAGGTAGATACAAACTTACCAGAAGAAAAAGTGAGAGAGAGACTAAAAAAGTTGCAGCTATTTCCGTAGAGATTAAGAGTACTATGATGGTTATCACTATCACTGTCAGCTTGATGGATGTGGGTGTGGCGGTGTGGGGCCACTGAAAGCCCCTGCTGAGACCTACCTAACTACCTTAGTACCTACCTACCCATCTACCTATCTGTGGCCGCGCAGGAGGGCATGGGTTCGGAGCCCAGGCGAGTTGGTTGGTTGGTTGTTGGAGATTTACATCCTGGCAACCTCTAAGGTCATATCAGGATGGGTACCGACATGTGACAGTGCGCACTCATGGCGACTTTATATAGTGCTTACCAAATGAGAGACCAGGACACCAGTGCCATGACTGGGTATCCCAATCAGTCACATTATCCTGATACTGAGCCAACTAGTCCTTGTCCTGTCGCAATAATGTCGAGTGCCTGGCTAGGAAGTGACACATATCAATTTTTAAGTCATCGGTTTGACTCGACCAGTGTTTGAACCCATGGGTTCTAATCCCATGATCTACCACCAGACAAGTCAAACTTGATACTTGTCGCTACCTGGTCTGGCACTCAGCACAAATAGGATATGGCAGCGACTGATGTTTTCTCAGTATCAGGATGATATGAATGAGTGGGATATCGAGTCATGGTGTCAGCAGTCTGGTCTCCCAGCCCAGGCAACACTATAAACTTGTAATGAGAGTGCACTGGCACAAGTCGCCAATACCCGTCCTGGTATGACCTTAGATGTTGTCAGGATGTAAAACTCTCAACAACCAAACATACTATTACTAGTGCTGCTACCAGTACCAGTGACCATAGCCTTCAGACACATTGTCGCTGTGTCTGAGTGCCGACGACTATCCAGGGCAGAACAGTGTGTGTGTGTGTGTGTGTGTGTGTGGAGGTGTGCACACACACACACCAGTTGTAACGATGTTCAAAATCTTATATAAAAACACAAGCAAACTGAGCTGAAGTTGTTTTGATTTGATTTTGCACACACACAAATGACTAAATTTCTGGCGTTTGGTTCTGTGGTGTTTAACGTGATATAGGCCATGTTCATATACCATGCAAGTTACAATCTCCACCACAATCCCTGGACAAATCCCTCCCCACCCCCATCACACCCCATCCCCTCAGCCGGTTGCCTTTTATGGTAGGTCATAACTTCTCACGGAGGGAGAAGTTCCCCCACCCCCCACACCCTTCCCCGTACCCCCCCCCCCCCCGCCATCGGACGCGGTGGCCGAATCGGTAGAGCACAGGCTTCCGGTGCGGAATGTCCGGAGTTCGAATCTGGGTCGAGTCAAACCAAACACTTACGAAATTGATACTTACCACTTCCTAGCCTGGTGCTTGGCATTAATAGAATACGGCAAGGACTTGTTTGCTTCCTTCTCCATGGTATGTCTTAAATTATATGCTATAACTTATTATGTGAAAGTACCCCCCCCCCCCCCCCCGTCATCATCTTGTCAATCGTAATATGTCATACTAGATTAATCATCCATTGGGATAACCCCCATCCCCGCCTCCGCCTCCACACATATATACATACATGTACATAGCTTCTGTGCCTCTGTCATTTCTTATATTGCCGACACAGTATAATATAACATGTGTTTGTGAAGAGCCCCCCCCCCCCCCCCCCACACACACACATCCTCTACTTCTGGCATTCCTAACACACTATATAACTTGTATTAGTTTGGACCCCCCCAACACACACACACCTACCTATGGCATTCCTAATATAGCACACACAGTATATAATATATTACTCCTACCTGGACCTTGTTGAGACGGGGAGTTCTCTCTTCAACTGGGGTGACAGGACACTATTTTACCTGGCCCGACACCCCCATCCTCTCCCCTCCCTCCCCCTCTCCCCTCCTCTCCCCTCCTCTCCCCTCCCCTCCCATCCTCTCCCCTCCCATCCTCTCCTCTCCCTTCCTCTCCTCTCCCTTCCCCCCCCCTCCTCTCCTCTCCTCTCCTCTCCCCTCCTCTCCTGTCCTGTCCTCTCCTCTCCCATCCTCTCCCCTCCTCTCCTCCCCCATCCTCTCCTCTCACCCCCCTCCCCACCCTTTACCTGCTTCACTCACCGTGACGACATCAGGGCTCCTCCCCCCCCCCCCCCTATTCCTCCTCCCTCCGGCTCCCCCTGCACCCGCCCGCTCCCATGCCCTTTACCTGCCTCACTCACCGTGAAGATATCAGGGCCGCTACCCCCTCCCCCACACACACACACTCACTCACACACCTAATAATACATGCCAACATGCCATGCTAAATATGCACGTCGCTCTGTCGGGGTGCTTTTACATGCTGTGGCCTTGACATGTGAAAGGGCCTCAGGAGAGCGTGTGAGGTGTCGTTATGTGTGTGTGTGTGTGGAGTGGAGGGAGGGGCGGGGGTCTTTACTGAGGTCGGCACGCGGCAGGGCACCGCGCGGCCTGCATTGGCACGAGAGGTGCATTGATGACACGAGAGTTGGTTGGCTGTTGGTGTTTTATGTCTTGGCAACACCCAAGGTCATATCAGGACAGGTGCCGACTTGTGACAGCGCGCACTCATGGCGACTTTATAGCACTGCCCCACTGGGAAATCAAGCTGCTGGTACCATGACCTAATATCCCACTCAGTCACATTATCCTGACAGTGAGCTAACCAGTCCTTGCCCTGGTCATATTAATGCCGAGCGCCAGGCTAGGAAGTGACAAGTATCAATTTTATAAGTCACTGGTTTGACTCGACTGGGAACCGAACTCCCGACCTTCCGCACGCGGGTCGCGCTCTACCGATTCGGCCACCACCCTTGGTCGATGGCACGAGAGAGGCGGTGGAGAGCTGGCAGGCAGGGGTGGGGGGTATAGACACGCGGGGGGGGGGGGGTAAACAGCGTGAGTGGGGAGGGGGCTGGTGTTGTTGGCACAAGGATGCAGCATTGGCATGATATGGGGAAAGTTGGTGTGTGGTGGGGGTGGGGGTGGAGGTGAATGTATTGGCACGAAGACCGAGTAAATGGAACGAGGGGTGAGGATGGCACAGTGTTATCGGAGGACATGATCAGTGCAGGTATTGGCACGATGGAAGGTGTATGGTACAACGGATGAGGGTGGTGTATTGGCATGAGGGAAGGTGTATGGTACAACAGGTGAGTGTGGTGTATTGGCACCATGGAAGGTGCATGGTACAACGGGTGAGGGTGGTGTATGGGAAGGTGCATGGTACAACGGATGAGGGTGGTGTATAGGAAGGAGGGAAGGTGTATTGTTCAATGGATGAGTGTGGTGTATTGGCATGAGGATACGTATCATATATGTGTGTGATGCATAACATATTATGCAAGTATAAATGTACGAAATGTATATCATCTATATATTTCTTATCAACTACCCAATAAGTACTGGTACTGTGGTGGCGCCACCATCCGCCCACCTCTTCCATTGCTGTGTGCTAGACGTGTGTAACTCAGCAAATGAATTGTTTCATCGCACTACATTATTGTCATCTTGTCTTTGAAGTACAGTAAAACCTCTCTAAATCGACCGACCCTGAGACCGACTTTAAGTGGTCCATTTATGGAGTTGGTCGGTTTAGGAAGTTAGAATATGGTTACACTGGTATTGTTGGGACCCAACTAAAGCGATCGATATATGGGAGTGGTCGATCTGTGGAGGTGGTCGGTTAGAGAGGTTTTACTGTATACACATTTATATTATATTATATATATCAGGAGGGTGTAGTATTACTAGTGGATGGAATAATGTCGATGACATAGGGTGGGGTATCGGATTTTGGAACGAAGCGTGAGTTGGTGACAGTATGAGGGATTGGTTGACAACACGAATTATAAGTTGACAGCATGGGGGTGAGTTGACAGCATGCGAGGTGAGTTGACAGCATGGGATGTGATTCCTCTGAGCTCAGGATAGCAAGTGCCAGTTTATTCCTACTCACTTCACCACGTCACGTGACCCCCCCCCCCCCACCTCGCTGGGTCCGGTCTGTCCCTTAGATACGTACATATGCATACATTGCAGACAGCATGAGAGTGAGTTGACACAACGAGGGATGAGTGGACAGCATGAGTAATGGGTTGACAGTCCAAGTGATGGCTTTGACAATATGACTGCGTTCACATATCGAGGGATGGGTTGACCACCTAAGTGAGTTGACAGCATGAAGGGTGAGTTGACAGCATGGATGGTGAGTTGACAGCACAATGGGTAAGTTGACAGTACAAGTGATGGGGGGGGGGGATATGACTGAGTTCACATTATGAGAGATGAGTTGACAACATAAGTGAGTTGACAGCACTAGGGGATGAGTTGACAGTGTGAGTGGGGAGTTGACAGCATGAGGGGTGAGTTGACAGCACAAGCAGTAAGTTGACAGCATAAGCAGTAAGTTGACAGCCGTGTTTTTCTTGTTGTGGGTTCTTTCGGGTGGTCAGGACCGGGGAATCTTTGGCGTTCTATTAACATCAGTACATACATGCATGCACACTTACAGAAGTGGGCTCAGTTGCTGTCAATGGATGTGTGTCAATCGCTACTCCGCCTGTCACTGCCGTCCTCTGGTTAGATGAGTCAGACTCGAGGCGCCATGACCACGTCGCACTAACACACCAGCGCGCCACGGCACGCGTCACTAACAATTAAACATGGTAATACAAAAAATAGCTTGTTTTATTTAACGACGCCTCGAGAGCACATTGATTTTTGTATCATCGGCTATTGGACATCAAACATATCCTTCTAACGACGCCTCTAGAGCGCATTGATTTTTTTGTATCATCAGCTATTGGACATCAAACATATCATTCTGACCTATTTCTTTGGACGAAACCTGCTGCCACCACATAGGCTAGCTACTCTTTCCGATAAACAGCAATGCATCTTTTATATGCACTTTCCCACAGACAGGAATGCATAAACCACATCCTTTGATGAACCGGTTGTGGAACACTGATTGGAATGGAAAATAGCCCAAACTGCAAATGGATCCACTGAGCAGGATTGATAGGATGACTTACACCTTGACAGGTGGACACTCTGCCACCTGAGCTACGTCCAGTTCCCCAACATGGTAATCATGATACGAGTTGACGGTCAGCAAACACACCACCACACTGACTTACACATCCCCTTAATCAGAACTGATTTGGCTGACTATATATAGTACGCCTGTACTGAGGTATGCGGGTATTGCAGTATGCGGGTATTGCAGTACCTACCTGCTAAAATACCTCAGGGAGTTTGACACCCCTGCCTTGCAAAGTTATAAACCACTGCCTTGTGGTGTACAGGTACTTGATAGAACCAAAGGCTAAGGGAGCAAACCCTAACAGAAAACCATGCTTCCGTGGCAGCATTAAGGGCGGTGATGAATGGAACTCCCAACATCTTCCGACCAGCCACTGCAGGGACAAATAGTTTGAGCCTGTCTTGATGTGTTCTTGCTGGTGTGAAACCTCTATTTGCTCCCCGAGTGAGTGCTGCTAGTAACTTGCAAAAGCCAGCAGCACTTCAACACTTTGCAAGCAGCTTTTATGAAATGCACAACTGCACAAAATAGCGGCGCTTAAGAAATAAAAGCAGTCTTTGTCGCATTGCGACCGACAGCATGATGATGATGATGATGATGATGTATCAGGGATGTCTGCGGCACCTTGTCCTCTCAGGTGGTTACCCGTCAAGTACTGATGAGGCTCAGTTTTGTTTAAAGTTGCGGAGTCCGATGTAAGCATCAACTTTTCAAACCTTAAACACTTAACCTAGATCTCATCCTACATATCCAACTTAGATACTGATGCACTTATTACATATTTGTTTCTAGATAGAACTTAGAGAATCCTGAGTCAATTTAATGGAACCTGTTATTGCTGGAGTGTGTCTGGTGTAGTGTCCGAATTATTAAATGCAGGCCAATGTTAAAGTTGCATAGTCCGATGGTTTTGAATTTCTGTATTTTTTCTAAGATAAATATATTCATTCGATAACTAGTATCTATTTTACATTAGTTCAAAGTTACTTTTATTTTAAATGATAAACTTTTGAGATATTTTGAGTGCAAACATGGAAAATTAGTTTTGGCAACCTTGCCAAAACTCTGACACCATAGACTTCTGCAGTGACAGGTTCTGTTAAATTGACTCAGTATTGCCTTCTACGCAGAAACAAATGCTTTATAAGTGCATCAGTATCTAAGTTAGATATGTCAAATCAAATCTAGATAATTGGTTTGGTTTTGAAAATTTGATATTTCATTGGACTATGCAGCTTTAATATTACATGTTTTTACTTCAAATATCTCTAAGCTTATCCATGTATAACAAAAAAAATTCAAAAGAAATTAAAGTAGACATTTAAAATAAAGGTTACTTCAAATAAAAGTAAAGTAGACTACAATTAACGTGATAAGGAATTTATATAATAAAATGGCAGAAACTCAAATCCTAACATTATTAGGATTGTGAAAAACATTGACATTCAATGATTCATGCACCGTCCCTTATATGTGTTTCCTTGTTGGAGAGATAGATGATCCACAATAGACTAGTTCATCATTCCAGGCGTGTGGTGCATTGTGGGATGCGTAAAAGCAAAACAAACCCACGAGAAGCACATGGCACATGCTAATAGACTCCATCACCATTCCAGCCACGCGGTGCATTGTGGGATGCGTCAGAGCAAAACAAACCCGCGAGAAGCACATGGCACATGCTAATACACTGGGTGCAGCTATGAAGTGTGCTAGATTCATCTCATCTCAGCTCTTGTTTGAAACATAGAATACCAACTAAAAGAATATAATTAATAAATTAAGATGTAAATCTTTTATCTAGCATTGCATTTACATCAATATAATCAGCATGTCTTATGCCATCTGCATTTAGATCTAGACAAATCTAGTCACTCAGACTAGTGTTAGAGCCATATCCAGAATCAGTTTTACTTATTTGATTCATTTTGTATTTATATCCTATGGTTAATGACACATGTAGAGCTATGAAATGAGTAGGGTTAATCAGACATTGGTTATATATTTCTCTGAAACAAGTTTCTGTTGACACATTTGGAATTTTAATATTTAAAACAAGAATTAATAATGGTGATGTGGAAATCAGCCTAAAACTCTAGTAAAAGTGACATTGTTTTGTGTGGAATTGTATTTTTCTTAGCTCCAAATGCTTAACTATTGCTAGTTTTGTCTTAAATATATTCATTATAATGCATGTGTGCATCCATGTTTATGCCAAATTGTTATGTATTTTAAAAATTAGTTTTGAATGAAATCGAAGTTTTGCCCTATGCCCATCGGCAAACTCAATGGCCGGACGCCTTTGTTTTTCTCTCGACGCCGTTTTCAGCACATGTGCAGTCGGAATGGTGATCTCGTCTATTACTTCCACTGCCAACCCCCTCCCACCCTGCCTCCCTCCCCCACTCCACCCATACCTCATATATTATTCGTCCACACATGACCAGGACTGGGCCTATCCCATTATAATTTGTGCCCATCCCAAATAATTCCCATTGTTTTCCTGTTTCCCGAGTATAGTAGACAGTTTTCCCACAGGGCATGCACAGTGCGCTGCTTGTGCTACACACATTATTAATCATTACCACTACCACCAGGGGGCGGGTCGGTGGTGGAAATCCTTTAGTAGACTTTCCACAAACCATACTGTACCAGTAGCTGCTACCTACAGCATTAGTTCTTGGCATTGCCACTGGAGGGCGCAATGCTGATGGGAATCTTCAATAAGGCCCTTTCCACAGAGTAGGATTCAAAGTGAGCTGCTGCCCATAAGTAGTTCTTTTCCATTCCATCAGATACGGGTTGGTGGTGAAATTCTCTATTACTAGTATTGTATTTGTCTGCACTGACCTCTCAGGCAAGGAGCCACATAGCCAGGTAGGCGTGGGTAGTGTGTTGATCTCAGGGAACCTAGGTGGTGTAATGGTTAGCACACTGGCCCGGAATGCAAAGCGATGTGGGTTCGAATCCCGCTCTAGGCACAATATTTCCCATTTTCATCACCCCCAATGACTATGGTTGCCGTGACCATGATCCTGTACAAGCTATGCACTGTATAGTTGTTGAACCTACCCTGTGTATGTGTAAGTGCACTGCCTGTATGTATGTAATTGTCAGCATTAAAAGACTTACAATTCCAGGGGGAGGAGTGTAGTAGTCTGCACTGACCTCTCAGGCAACGAGCCGCATAGAGAGGTAGGCATGGGTAGTGTGGTGATAACAGGGAGCCTAGGTGGTGTAATGGTTAGCACACTGGCCCAGAATGCAAAGAGATGTGGGTTCGAGTCCCGCTCTAGGCACAATATTTCCAATTTTCATCACCCCCACGACAGTATTAGACCTTTTCCGCGGAGTATGCTACACAGTCAGTTGCCACCCACACACTACATAATTCTTCCACTGCCACCCACAATAAATACCTAGTTCTTTCACTACCAACAGAGGGCTGGTCGGGAATGGAATTCCCCTGTAAGACCATTTCCACAGAGCACCCTGCACAGTGAGCTGCAACCCACAACATACAGTTATTCCATTCCCCACCAGAAGGTAGGTTGGGGATGGAAATCCTCTGTAATACCTTTTCCACAGAGCACGCTGCACAGCGAACTGCTACCCACAATGCGGAGTTCTTCCACTGACGTCAGAGGGCGGATTTGTGGTGGAAATCGTCTATTTATTAGTATTACTCGATTCCTGTGAATAAGTATCACGACAGACTTCCCCCACTTCACTGACCTTATTAGTTAACGGATACTACACAGTGTTGACTCTCTTTTCTATATTTTGTTTCCTTTTGCCCATCCTTCCCTGTTTTGTTTTCTTTTGCTTGATGTAACCGCTGTGTTATTATTGGAATGTACATTTGTGTATGTATACGCACGAGGCGACTGTTGGAATAACGTCAGGCACGTGCCTGAGTGGGTCATATATCCAGTGATGATGCATCGTTATTTGCATATGTTTCTACTGTGTTACTTGAAGTTGCATAATCCGATGCTTTTGAGTGTGACCCTTACCCATGAAAAACACCCAATTATTCCCCCTATTACTGAAATATATCCAATCATTCCACCCTATCCTTTTCGCTTTCCCTTCTATCTCACTCTCCCTGTCTTCACCCAACCTCCATCTCTCTCTCACTCTCTCCCTCTCTCACTCTCTCACTATCTCCCTCTCTCTATCTCCCTCTCTTCCTCGCTCTATCTCTCACTTTCCCTCTCTTCCCCTCTCCCTCTCTTCCTCTCTCACTCTCTTCCTATCTCCCTCTCTCACTCTCTTCCTCTCTCACTCCCCCCTATCCCGCCTCTCTCCCTCTCTTCCTCTCCCTTTCTTCCTCTCTCCCTCTCTTCCTCTCTTCCTCTCTCCCGCTCTCCCTCTCTTCCTATCTCACTCTCTCTATCCCCCTTCTCTCCCCCTTTTCCTCTCTTCCTCTCTCCCTCTCTCTCACTTCCCCCCCTCTCTCACCCCCCCTCCCTCCCTCACCCCCCCCCTCCCTCCCCCCCCCCCCTCCCCCCTCCCCTCCCCTCTCCCCCTCCGCTTCCACCTCCCATTTACCCTCCCTCAGTTACCCCCCCCCCCTTCTCTGTTTACCCATGCACTGTGAGAGCCCCTCTCTCCCCCCCCCCCCCCCCCTCTCCCCATCGCCATGTTATTATTTACCCGAGTGCAGCTGCATTGTTTACTAACACCACGTCGGGTGAGATCACCCCACCACCACCAACCACCACAACACACAAACACACACTTCAGAAGAACCACCACACAAGACAACCAGGCCCTGGATGGGTGACGTCAAAGAAAAGAAAAACAAAACAACAAAAGGGGAAAACAAGGGACAACACCTTCTTTGCGTCAGTGTCCTCTCATCCTCACATCGGCAAGATCCAGGGGTCAGTCACCTCGGTATAAATCAGGGGTCAACACCTCGTGAGGTGCTTCCCAGAAATGTGTACGTGCGCACCCTACCGGCCCCACGTGACACTACCCACGTGACACCGGTTTAAATAATGTGAAGTCATTTTTATTCATCAAATTTTCTTTTCAGCACGTGTGTGAATATATTATGTCAACATAACTACATTTTAATACACCATTCAGATATTAGTAGTTGGCTGGTTGTTGGAGTCTTACGTCCTGGAAACTTCCAAGGTCATAACAGGATGAGTGTTGACTTGTGACAGTGCGCACTCATGGCAATGTTACAGTGCTGCCCCATGGGGAGACCAGGTTGCTTGCACCATGACCTGATATCCCACTCAGTCACATTATCCTGACACTGAGCCAACCAGTCCTTGCCCTATCATAATAATGCCGAGTGCATGGCTAGGAAGTGACAAGTATCAATTTATAGGTCATTGGTTTGACTCTTCCAGGGTTCGAACACCTGGGTTCGAATCCCACGATCTACCAAAATGGGAGACGGACGCTCAACTCATTCAGCCATCCCGTCTGGTTTCAGATATTAAGAACTTATATATGTGATGTCTATCGGACTGTCGACTCAGATGTTAGTAGGCAATTATTGGCCGATATGAGGTTTATGACCTGATGCTCTCTGGGATGAACACTGACCTGGGGTGAAGCACACGTGAGTGTCGCCCTGGTCTTCTGTCAATTCGACATTATCGTTATTTACATCATTGCTATTTCCTGATTATGGGATGGTGATGCAATATATAATAAGTGTGGGAGATATGGATAGATATACAGATATATTAATCAAACTTAAAGTTACATAATCCAATGGTTGTCTGTTTTTGCAAGTAAAGAAACCCACCAAAGCATTAGGTTGGTTGTTTTAATCTACGTTACTTTAATTTTGGCTTACTTTTTTTTTTAAAGAAAAAAGATGACTATGGAGTGATTTGAGTTTAAGCGTGTCAAATAATTTGGGCCTGCACATCAAAATGCTGGACACCATAGACTTGCATGACTTACAAATGTGTCAGTTTCTATTAAGTTGATTTAATATTCCTTATATGTTGCAGACTAATCACTACTGATAGTCGCCTTGAAATGTATCGGCACATATAATATATGCATAGATATATAATATATATATGCAGATACACAGATAATGCACAGAATATTTTGTTGTCGCAAAAGGAGAGATGTGTGCACATTCTAAGAAACACAATCCATCTCAGACGTATTATTTATTTTTCGCCTTATCCAACCGTCTCCGCTCTCTCCTCTCCTCTCCTCTCCTCTCCTCTCCTCTCCTCTCCTCTCCTCTCCCCTACTCTCCCCTCCCCCCTCCCTTCCCCTCCCCTCCCTTCCCCTCCCCTCCCCTACTCTCCTCTTCCCTCCCCCTCACTCCACTCCCCCCTCCCCTCCCCTTCCCTTCCACTTCACTCCCTAACCCGTCTCCCCTAGGTCACGTGACATGTGAAACACAAGTCGAGTCGCTCCGTCCAGGGCTGTGGGAGCTGTTCTTTACCAAGACCAAGTCTGGAGATGCTCTTTGACGCGTTTTCCAAGTTGTTCTTTTTACAGACACTGACTGCAAAGAAAAAGTAGATATCCCACATCAGGCAGTTTTGGAAGCGAATATGAATATAAATAACAAAGCAAACACCATATCACGTGTGTGTACTGATGCGGACATCCCACCTGATCAGGTGTAGACGAAGCAAGATTATTGCTATTATAATTATTAGATATAGAGAGATTAACAAGATTCTTTTTAATTTTTTAATTAATTAATTTTTTTTTTTAAATTATTGTCATTAGCAGCAGCAATAGCAGCAACAGACATGTGATTGGGCTTAATGTGTATTAAGATAATAACAACACACACAACTATTAATTACTAGTAGTAGTAGTATTGCTCCGATCAGCAATAGTAACAGTAGCAGAAATGTCATTGACGTTATTAATTAGTGGTACTACTACCTTGAGCAGTAACAGTGACATTATTGTTATTGTAGTTATTATATAGAGTGAGAATACGTACATACACATATTAACTAGTAGTGATACTACTACCACCATCAACAACAATAACAGTAGCAGAAATGGGATAGTAGTTAGTATGTATAGGGGATACATTAATACATCTATATTAATTAGTTGTAGTACTATCAACATCAGCCGTAATATTACTATTACTATTAGTAGCACCATTATTGTGTCAGTGTATTTATTATGTAGAGAGATAGTTAGTAGAACAGCGGGTAATGTGGGTCCCTGGGCCTACCCCTGTGAACAGGGAGTGCTATATAAGGGTGGTATAGTATACTACTACCACCAACCTACCCCATCCCATTTACCAAGGACTGTAGGGGTGTGCTATATAAGGGCGGTATAGTATACTACTACCACCTACCTACCCATCCCATTTACCAAGGACTGTAGGGGTCTGCTATATATGGGCGGTATAGTATACTACTACCACCAACCTACCCCACCCCGTTTACCAAGGACCGTAGGGGTTGTAATGATGTATCGACACTCTGAGTTCTTGTATGTAACTGACTTTTATTGGTGATCGAACCTCATGACGTCACGCCGTGATATGCGGGGGCATTCGGGTACTTACATATCTTACATCTTCCCCTTTTCATAACAGTTATAATATTAACAATGACGGGGGGTATTTATAACAAGGAATGATTTAACATGTGATACACACTCCCGTCCTGACATAAGATATCACCTTAACCCCATAAAGATATCCTTCATAATATTTATTATATGAAATTATCATCTTAATACCTTGACATGACGTTATAGGTGTAGGCTAATGATGATATATCTCTTAATCGTACATATGCATTTCTAACACCATTCTTGCCTTACCTGAAACGCAATACTGCGTTAATTATCAACGATGTTCCTATTATTCTTTCGTTACATCGATGTTATCTTAGGGTCTACTTACATGGTTATTGACAGATATCGTTATAACGGTGTAACAGTAATTACTTAACCCATACATACCTTAAATACATGTTATTTCTTATCCGACTAGACGTTTGTATGGACGCACGGTCGTCCATACGCTCCAACAGCGTTAGACTATTCTTATTCTAACATCCGTGTTCACGTTCTTTATTTGACCTATTGAACGATGTGTTACGTCATGCTACGCATGTACGCATAACTGTCCATTCTTATTGACATCATAACGTGACCATTCTTTATCTGACCTATTGTATGTTGTATCTCGTGGCATTTATTTCAAAACGTTTCGGAGGTTTACTAATCCTACCATACCGTGTAGTGTAAGGTGAGAATGTGTGTTTTGTCAGAAGATCTTCCTTATTTATTTGTTCATTGACAGCTGTCTGTGGACACTTGAATATAAACTTTCTATTCCTTCTTAACATATTTCCTTTATCGTTACGAATGTTATAATCTCGCCCCCGATTGTCATTCGTGTCTGCAATATGACCTCCCTCCCATTCATTATTATGGTTCCTGTATTTGACTTTGTCTCCTATTTGTAACAGTGGATGTTCTTTACCTGCACGCTTGTCAAAATACTTCTTCTGGATAAGTTGTTTATGTTGTAATTGTAATGTTTTTGATGGTTGTATCGTCGCTTTGAGATGACTATCCAACACTGGTATACGGGATCTTAAGCGTCTAGACATTAAAATTTGAGCTGGGGATGCTCCTACACCCTCCAATGATGTATTTCTATAGTTAAGAATTGCTATGTTAATATCAGTGCCATCCCTCAAACATTTTTTTATCATGTACTTGAATGTTTGCACATAACGCTCACTTTGGCCGTTACTTTGCGCGTGCATTGGGTTTGTGAAGATTGACTCAAAGCCATAATATACTGCAAATTCACGAAATTCCTTGCTTGAAAATTGGGGACCATTGTCTGACACTACAAATCTCGGAATGCCATACCTACTAAATGTTTGCTTCAAAGCATTAATAATGGCCTTACTTGTAGTTTCTATCATTTCGATAACTTCTGGAAATTTGGAATAATAGTCAACTATTACCATGTAATTCTTATCCTGGACATGAAATAAATCTACTGCTACTTTGTTATACGGTAGATCGGGTATCATATGGCTCATTAATGGTTCTTTAGCTGGCATTTTTCGAAATTCCTGGCACACATGGCATCTTAATACTGTTTCTTCTAATGTCCCCATTAGCCCAGGCCAAAAAACTGTGTCCCTCGCTAATTGTTTGCTTTTGATTATTCCTAAATGAGCCTCATGTAACTTAGCTAACATATCCGTCCGCATGGATTTTGGGATAACCATTTGTGATCCTCTGAATAGGATTCCCTCAGACATGGTCAGTTCATCCTTAAACCTAAAAAATGTTTGAACATCTGGGTCGAGAGTTTTGCCCTCCCTCGGCCATCCATGTGTCGACAAGTCGATAACCTTCTTTAATGTCGAATCCAACATTGTTTGCCGTTTAACGGCTTGTACCACGTCATGATCAATACCAATGCAAGCTATCGACATATCCTGATCGTATAGGTCATCTGGAGTTACACTCGCTGTATGGGCTCTCGATAGGGTATCTGCAAAGAATAATTCCGTCCCCTTTAAGTATTGTACTTCAATATTATAATTCTGCAATCGCATACGCATTCGTTGCATCCTTGCCGACAGAGAATGGATAGGCTTCATCATTATAGCAACCAAAGGCTTATGATCAGATATGACAGTTATTGCGTTACCATAAATATAATCATGAAATTTAATACAACCAAAGCAAATCGCCAACAATTCTTTTTCTATTACTGCATAACTGATTTGAGTCTTGTCTAATGCCTTTGAAGCCATTGCCACCGGTAGTTTGTTTTGGAATAAAGTAGCGCCTAATCCAAATTTGGACGCATCCACTTGTAGAACGATATGTTCCCTACTATTGAAGTACCTCAACACGGGTGCAGTAGTTAACAAACATTTTAACTTTTTGAATGCTTCTTCTTGTTCCGACTCCCAATGCCAAGCTATATCTTTTTTTAAGACTTGCCTTAATGGTTTTGTGATATGTGCCATGTTAGGGATAAATTTATGCACATAACCCATCATCCCCAAGAAACGTTGCACTGCAGGTTTATCCGAGGGACTGGGCATACCGATAATTGCCTCTATTCTTTCCTGATTGGGCTTAATACCGTCCGATGTTATAACATGTCCGACATAATTCACAGTTGTTTTACATATCTTTGACTTTTTCGGGTTCAGCTTCAGGTTTACTTGTGCTGCATGTTCTAGAACAGCTGCTAATCTTAAGTTATGTTCATCAAGTGTTGAACCATGTACCAAAATATCATCCGTTACCACATGGACTCCAGGAAGATCCATAAGGATGTTATTCATCTCTTGGATGAAGATATCTCCTGCCGTTTTAATCCCGAACGGCAGACGGGTAAACCTGAACCTGCCCCACGGGGTGCTAAATGTACATAATTGAGAGCTACAATGATCTAATTCAATCTGCCAGTACCCGCTGTTGGCATCAAGTACTGAAAAATATCGGGCACCATGCAGAGTAGCTACCACTTCCTCTACAGTCCTGACAGGATAGGGACCCCTTAAAATAGCTTTATTTAATTTTGTAGGGTCTAGACATATCCGTAATTTTCCAGGTTTACGGACAATTGTGACTGAATTAACCCATGGAGTCGGTTCGTCCTGTTTTACTATAACTCCTAAGTCTAACATCCGTTTTAGTTCCACTTTTACGTCATTTACAATTGCCAATGGCACTCGACGTGGGGGGTCGATTACAGGACATATATTTTTGTCAATGAAAATCTTAGCATTAACCTTGATCAGACCTAGACCTCGAAAAACATTTGAGTATTGTCTTACCAATGTATCTGCGACAGTATCTCCATCTATGGCATTCACGACATCCAAACGTGCCAACAAGCCCAATTGGACACACGATTGTTTTCCTAGTATGGCACAGCCGGCATCTGTGACTTGAAATTTCACTTCGTGGCCCCCGACATTCAGGGATACCTGTCCATGAGGCCGAATCCTATGTCCACCATACGTCACTAAGTGACATAGGGATGGAATTAAACACACGTTACTGATCTTATTGAACATTTTCAATGGTAAAATATTTGCCTCAGATCCTGTATCTAATTTAAATTGTATATCTTGGCCACCAACACAGAAAGTGGTGTACCACAAATCTTTGTTTTTAATATCACTCGTACACAAGGTGCCTACAAATAGGTCACCATTCACCTCCTCCTCGGGATTGTTTACATCCTGGCGAGGAATGACGTCATCCGCCACATCAATTTCGTAAATAGCCGCGTTCCTCCCTGTGGGCTGTTGCATACGGCACATCCTTACGAAATGTCCAATTTTTCGACATCCTAAGCACTCTTTCCCCCTTGCTGGACATGTTCCTTTCGTGTGATTGTAGCCACATTGGCCACATTTGCGAACAGCTCCTCGACTTGCTTGTTGATATTGACTTCGATCTGTTGATTGTCGTAACCAAGGAGATGATCCTGCAGCCGATCGTTGCGCTCTTGCATACCCCGTTTTCACCGCGTCGACTTGATGTACGTCCCTCTGTTGCACTTGTGCCGATTTTATTTCGCTTAACCGACACAGTTGCATACATTCCTCCAACTTGAGATCCGGCAATTGTAACAACTTATTTCGCAATGTATCGTCATTAACACCGCACACGAGTCTATCGCACAGTAACGATGACTCCAACTGTTCATAACAGCAGTACTGTATTCTGTGTTTTAGTTCTCTAATATACGAATCCATGTTCTGCCCTGATTGATTAAACGAATTGAATTCATATCGAATGACAGTTATATTCGTCTTTCCTTCACAATACCGTGAAAACGCGTCGATTAGTGGACCAATCTTGTCCTTGTCTGTTCCTTCCAATGCAAACGTCCGATGAATCTTTTGCGCTTCTACACCCGCCACATGCAGAAAAACGCAGCACTGGATCCTTTCAGTTTTCGTCGATACACCTGCTGCTACAGCGTAAATTTCATATGCCTGTAGCCAACATCGCCAATTGACCGCCATCTTCTCGTCCAGGTTCAGATATCCTGGTGGTTTCAACCCGTGAAGCGCCATAGTTGCTCCTCAACATCTGACACCATGTAATGATGTATCGACACTCTGAGTTCTTGTATGTAACTGACTTTTATTGGTGATCGAACCTCATGACGTCACGCCGTGATATGCGGGGGCATTCGGGTACTTACATATCTTACAGGGGTGTGCTATATAAGGGTGGTATAGTATACTACTACCACCAACCTACCCCATCCCATTTACCAAGGACTGTAGGGGTGTGCTATATATGGGTCGTATAGTATACTACTACCACCAACCTACCCCATCTTTACAAAGGACTTTAGGGAGGGGGGGGGGGGGTGCTACATATGGGTGGTATAGTATACTACCTCTAGGAGCAGCCTACCCACCCCTGATACCAGGGGGTGTGGGGGTGCTATATATGGCTGGTATAGCATAGTACTACCACCTCCACCAGCCTACTCCTGTTACCACTACCCGGGGTGTGCTATATAAGGGTGGTATAGTATACTACCAGCAGCAACCTACCCCTGTTACTACTACCAGGGGTGTGCTATATATGGCTGGTATGGGGGTGGGTGGCGCTGGGGGTGGGTGGCGCTGACCGTGGGAAGCCGCCCCGTTCCCGGCGCGCTCTGCTGACAGGTCGTTGCGCATGTCCCGTGCCTTGCTACCCGGCTCACCCCCGCCGGGTCTGGGTCCCCGCGTCTCCCGGCGGGAGGCACGGCCGGGCTATCCGTCCACACGGCCTTACCCAGGGTGACATGGGGGGGAGGGGGGTGGGGGGGGGGGGGGGGGGGGGGCGGGGCGAGTCTGCGCTGGAGTCTGGAAACTCCACCATAAATCAGGAGGTGGTTGGTTGGCCGTTGGGCGTGTGGGAAGGGGAGAAGAGGGGGTGAAGGGGGGGGGGGGGGGGGGTTGTGGGAAACGCAATGACCACTCTCATTTCCTTTCTCAATCGCTCTCTTTCTGTTTCTCGCTTTCTTTCTCTCCCTATCTCTCCCTTCCCTTCTCTCTCCTTCCTTTGCTCTCTCACCGGCTCTCACTCTCCCTCCTTCTCCCTCTCCACTTTTCTCACCCTCTCTTTACCCCGCATTCTTCTCTCCCTCACTCTCTCTCTCCTCTTCCATTCTCTTCCTTCGTCTCCCTTTCTCTTGCTCTCTCTCCCTCGTCCTCTTTTCCTTTCTCTTTTTCTCTCTTCTGCTCTATTCCTCTCTTCTTCCTCTTTCTCTCCCTCTAACCTATATCTCCCTCCCCCACCTTCCTCTCTTCTCCTCTCCCTCTCTTCTCTCCCCCTCTCTCCTCTCACCTCTCCCCCTCTCGTGTCCTTTACCACACCCCATTTGCCCTCCACTCTGTGGATGCTGGACGATCTGGGTTCTTTCACTGTGCTGAGTTCACACTGTCATTACTCCTGGCTGTCCCTGTAAAAGAGATATGTGGGGTCTCTGTTCTGTTCTCTAGCCCCCACGCCCATCCCCACCTCCACCCCCACCCTCTCCAGCTTCAGGGCATGTGTATGCTGGTTCTAGCAACAAGTGGAAATTGAAGGTATGCTGGTTGGGACATTTCACTTGTGCATTGTGAGTGGGCATTGTGAATGTATGTATGTATGTATGTATGTATTTATGTATCATTGTATCATTGTATGTATGTATATATATGTATGTATCTACATATGTGCATGTATGTGCATGTATGCACATTCTACACATCTAACTTATATACTGGTGCACTTATTAAGTATTTGTTGCTATTTAGAACTAATTAGAAAGGAATGCTGAGTCAATTTACTGTTCCTGTTGAAACCTATGCTTTTCAAGTGCTTGCAAACATTAATTTGGCATATCTGGACTTCAAATATCTCCAAAGTTAGCCATTTGAAATAAATGATTTCAACCTCAAGTAAAGTAAATTATAATGTACTTATCTCAGAAAATGGCAGACATTCAAAACCATCGGACGTGTGATTGTTTAACGACCCCCCCACCCCCCGCACACCCATCACAAAAAGTAAACATCGGCTATTGAGGCTGCTACAATGCGCCTTTAATGATTGAACCAGGATCTTACTCGGATATGTAGGATCGAATCGAGGTAAGTGTTTTGCTTATTCAAATTTGATATGTTTTTATCAGACTATGTAACTTTAATTTGATAGTAATACTGCGTGTAACTCCTACGTAGTGAGACATAAATGACAGCTCTTCCCAGAACCAGATGATTGATAAACGGCGTTGATGTAACGACGGCTGGGCCCGTAACATGTATTGCATAATTACCGGTGCTCTGCCGCTCTCTCACACATCTACTCACTCACACACTCACACACCTACTCACACACCACACACTCACTCTCTCACTCACACACACTCACTCTCTCACTCACACACACTCACTCTCTCACTCACACACACTCACTCTCTCACTCACACACTCTCACTCACACACTCACTCACACATTCTCGCACTCACGCACTCTCACACACTCACACTGTCACACTCACACTCTCACTCACACACTCTCACTCACACACTCTCGCAATCACACACTCTCGCACTCATACTCACTCACTCACACACACTCACACACAGACAGACACACATACCTCTTTTCCCACAAATGAGCAGTGTGACCCCAAGCGCTGTGACCCTCCCATTGAAAGCGGCTCGTTTCATGTTGCCGCCGACGCACGCGCACAGCTCGTGACACAATCAGGCCTGACCGGAAGTGACGTCGTGCAAAATGGCGCCCGGCGTCCCAACTTCCAATACACGATGCCACGGTTTGGCCATATATGGGCATGTCCTACTTTCGCGAGAACGAGGCCACTTCCGGTTATAGGTAAACAAAGACTGATAGCCTTGAGTTTGCCGGAACGCACAGTGCAAAACGTCAGTTTTATTCAAAATTAATAGAAATCCAGAACCCTAACCATATCAATTTAATATAATCTTTTTTGTAAACATGTTTTCTATGTGTATTCCAATCAGTTTGTTTCTAGGTGTTGTAGTTTTAGAGATATTTAACTTTTTCTCTCTGAAGAATGCTGACTGCCATTGACAATGCATTGCGTTTGCCGGTAGGCGCAGTACAAAACGTTAGTTTTATTAAAGATTAATAGAAATCCAGAACCCTAACCTTATAAATTTAATATAATCTATTCGTTGAATATGTTTTCTATATGTGTACCAAGCGATTTGTTTATAGGTGGTGTGGTTTTAGAGATATTTCACTTTTTCTGTATGAAGATTGCTCATGACCATCGGCAATGCATTGAGTTTGCCGGTATGCGCAGTGCAAAACGTCAGATTTATTCAAATTTAAATCAATTTAATATAATCTTTTTGTTAAACATGTTTTCTATGTGTATTCCCATCAGCTTGTTTCTAGCTGGTGTGGTTTTAGAGATATTTAACTTTTTCTGTATGAAGATTGCTAACTGGCGACACTGCCATTGACAATCGATACCACGTGCGTTTGTTTACCTACGAACATGAATTAGGTCAAGATGGCCGCCAAACCGTGTTATGGTGTATGCGGGTGTTCCCCTAGTTTCGCTGGTCCATCAGGATGTGCTGAAGCCACGGCGATGCAAAATGCCAGGTGGCAGCTTCAGCACGATGACAGTTGATAGTTGCTGTCACTTCTCACCACACCACACCTCACAACACCACACCACGCCACGCCATGCCATGCCACGCCACACCACCACACCTCACCTCACCTCACCACACCACATCACATCACACCACACACCACCACACCACGCCATGCCACACCACACCACACCACGCCATGCCACACCTCACCACACCACACCACACCAGACGGGATGGCCGAATGAATTGAGCGGCGGTCTCCCCTGTTGGTAGATTGTTGGATTCGAACCCTGGACGAGTCAAACCAATGACTTAAAATTGATAATTGTTGCTCTCCAGCCAGGCGCTCAGCATTATTAGGATAGGACCCAGGAGGACTGGTTGGCTCAATGTCAGGATAATGTGACTGAGTAAGTGGGATATTAGGCCATGGTGCTGGTGGCATGGTCCCCAAGTAGGGCAGCACTGTAAAGTCGCCATGAGTGTGCACTATCGGAAGTTGGTACCCATCCTGATATGACCTTAGATGTTCCCAGCACATAAAACTCCAAAATCCAACCAAACAACCATCTAGCAGTGATGTAATCTATCTATGTGATGCGTTCTAGAGCACATATTACTTGTGTTCATTGCACAAAATGGCAGTTGACATATTCTGCCTACTGAGTGGGATACCAGGTCATGGTGCCGGCGGCCTGGTTTCCCAGTGAGACAGTACTATAAAGTCGCCATGAGTGCGCACTGTCACAAGTCCTGATATGACCTTAGATGTTGCTAGGACATAAAACAACAACAAACAAACAAGCCTACCAATGGTTTCATCGAAAATATGTGATCAATAAGAATTTTACTATTATTTCTGGCATAGATTCATAGCCCTGCCTACCCAGTACATTGCACTGCCGAGACATAAGTATTTGAACAACATATTTAGTGTATTAGATTACTATTTCATGTGGTTTATGTCCATAAACCAGCCTGCGAAGCCTTTCTTTATAGGGTTGTTTAGTGGCCCTATAGAGGGAGTGCACGTGACGTCATCACTCAGTCATCAGAGGTCATCACTCAGCCATCTTGGATTCCGAGCACCCCTTGCCTAGCCCTGTTGTGAACATATGCTGATGCAGTAACATCATTTTCCTTGCGTTCTGGGCAGTTTACATCCAATGTGTTTACTTTCAGCACTTTAACAACAACCTCTCAGACCAAACTGCTCAAAACAGTGACAAATAAACCAACAAATAGGTAAATAAGCACAATGTACACAGGTGCAAGTCTTCTGTATCTAATCCAATATGGCCACCGAAGGTTGCCTCGTGACGTCATTACACCCCCCCCCCCTATACACAATGCAGGGATGTGGGAGTAACGAGGATGGGACTAGAATTCATTCGCCCCTCTAGGCATGATGTTCAATGCGCATGCGCGCGCCCTAGCTTCAGCCCGGCCTCGGCCTTTAACCCCCCCCCCCCCCCGGCCTTGACCCCGGTGTGCGCACGCGCGTGATATTAGGTCATCTGTCCCAGTGTGCAGTGAGGAATGTGCCTCTGGCACCGACAGTCAGTGTCCTGTCGGTGCCCAGACGCAAGTGGCCTGATGCATCGTGCCCGTCTTCGCCCACCCAATCCCCGGCCCCTCTGTCGTGATTGTGATGGTCATGATTATCATCATCATGATTATCATTATCATCAACCACCGGACGCGGTGGCCTAATCGATAAAGCGCAGGCTTCCCATAGAGAAGGTCGGCAGTTGGAATCCTGGCTGAGTCAATCCAATGACTTTAAAAATTGATACTTGTCGCTACCTAGCCCAGACAGCAGCTGTCCAGCGTTGAAAACAAGCACTCTCGCCGGAGCTTATACGTTTTTTTGTTTTTTTACTAAATGTATTTTATTAAGCGAATACTGTCTTTTGTCAGGGCCAGAGCACAGTCTTCCGGCCGTTCAGTACAATTTGTTGGTACATAAATGACAATATCAGTTGCAATAATAACCACATGAAAATCCTGTTCGTTATGGGCAGAGAAAATATGTTTAAAGCCTGGTGCTCTACATTGCGGGAATAGGGCAATGACTGGTTAGCACAGTGTTAAGATAATGTGGCTGAGTGGCATATCGGGTCATGGTGCTAGTCGCCTGGGTCTCCCAGTGGGGCAGCACTATAAAGTCGCCATGAGTGTGTACTGTCACAAGTCGGTACACATTCTGATATGACCTTAGATGTTGCTAGGATGTAAAACAACAAACCACCGCAAACCACCTTCATCATCAACTGACAAAGACTCTAGCCCATCTGGGCCTCTGGGCCTATATGCAGGAGTCGGTGGTAGCGGGTTTTGGTGTTACAGCCTATTACCGGGTAGCTATTGCCGACGTCGAGAACTGTATCAAGTTCTATGCAGGAGCGCACAACACTTTGATTATAGGTACCCGTGAATTTATTTATAGATTTGGGAAATCCCTCTGCATCTGTACCCATATATTAGGCTTAAATCTATTCAATGCGACCATATTTAACAGAATTACATACGCAATAAGTGAAATTTGATCAATTTAACCCTAAATTCGAACCCTCCTTAAGGCTACCGCCGCATTGGTGGCGATATTAATAGTTATATTTTCGAATCGACGAAGGTACAGTCAACAAACCGCCGCACCCGCCGCATCGACGTCCCTTTCCATACTGGCGGCGGCGGCGGTTTGTTGACAGTTCCTTCGTCGATTCGAAAATATAACTAGTAATATCGCCGCCAATGCGGCGGTAGCCTTAAGGAGGGTTTGAATTTAAGGTTAAATTGATAAAATTTCACTTATTGCGTATGTAATTCTGTTAAATATGACAGCATTGAATAGATTTGGGCCTAATGAACTCGCTATACCTCCTATATACCAGGGGTAAGGTACCACCGGGTAAGCCTTTGGTGTTAGGCCTATCACCGCTTCGTGCATAGCATTTTTCGCCCCTACCCGGGAAATTCCCGACTACCACCGTTTCGGCTCACTATCACCGAATACCACCGACTCCTGCATATAGGCCCAGAAGGAGAGTAGACAGTGGAAGAGGGTTTCGGTCTGGTACAGTTATTTTAACATGCTTTCCGGCGACATACACATTCACACACACATACACACACTTATTATACACACTCACAATGTGTGTGTGTTGTAAAGGGCTAGCAACACTAAAAGTGCACTCTTTTGACAAATGCTTCTTTATCAATATAATCAAGTGTGTATACCGAATGGGATGGCTTCGCGAGTTGAACAAGACCAGACGGGGTAGCCGCATGAGTTGAGCGACCACCTCCCATTTTGGTATGTCATGCGAATTGAGACCGTGGTCGAGTCAAAACAATGACTTATAAAATGTATGCTCTGTCTCTACCTAGCATGGCACCCAGCTTTGCTAGGATAGGATAGGATAAGGAGCAGTGGAATGAGGAAGACCAAAAATGAAGAACTAATAGTAATAACTAAATTAAGCTAACTAATCATGTTTTATTAATCAACAAGAATTAAGTATTAACCCCCCCCCCCCAGCACGTCACAACTCCACCACCACCACCACCACCACCACACATCACCACTCATCAACACCACCACCACCACACATCACCACACCGCCACCACCCATGGGTAGCTCACAAGCTGACATCCACCTCTCCTGTCAGCGCCTTGTCATACTGTTCAACCACGAGGTCACCTGCGCTATGTCCCCCTCCTCCCACCCCCCCCCCCGTGCCCCCCTCCTCTCTCGTCGTCGCCATACCTCCGCACCCACCCACTCACCCACCCACCCATACTAACCATCTTCACTCATGGAGAATGTCTTGAAAGACGACAAGAATGCCTCCCTCGCCCCTCACCCCATCTCCACCCTCCCCCCCCCCCCCCCCCCCCTCACCCCCCAATTCCCCGAATGCTTAAATTTGCATAGTCCGATGGTTTTGAGTTTCAGAAATTTTCTGAGATAAATACATTAGGTTGATCGTTATAATGTACCTTACTTTAGCTTGAAGTAACTTTTATTTTACGTGGCTAACTTTTGAGATATTTGAAGTGCAGCCATGCAAAATTAATTAATTTTGGCAAGCTTGGCAAAACTCTGACACCATAGCATTTCGCAGTAACATGATATATTTAATTGCCTCACTATTCCCTTCTGTGTGGCAACACATGTTTAATAAGTGCATCAGTATGTAAGCTAGATATGTAGAATCAAATTTAGATCATTGTTTTAGTTTTGAAAATTTGATGATTTCATCGGACTATGCAGCTTTAACTTGAGTCTACGTGACTTAGGTAACATCTGGTCATCCTGTCAGTTTCAGATGCCAGCGTCAAGGTCTGGACTATGCAGGTGACAGAGTGGCTGATTGATTAGTTGATTGATTGATTAGCCGCTTAATTGATTGAATGATTGGGGATTTAGCTAAGAGTATTCTGATAAGTAGCCAAACCCATCTTGGAAGGTACAAGTGAACAGGGGAAGAAGGGAAGGCGGACAAAGAAGAGTGGGAAGACAACACCATCAGGGAATGGACAGGCAGGAGTTCGGACTCCGAAGAGCATTTAAAGCTGCACAGTCTGATGAAATATCAAATTTTCAAAACCAAACCAATTATCTAGATTTGATTTGAAATATCTAACTTAGATACTGATGCACTTATTAAGCATTTGTTTCTGCATAGAAGGCAATACTGAGTCAATTTAACAGAACCTGTTACTGCAGAACTCTATGGTGTCAGAGTTTTGGCAAACTTGAACTTAAAACATCTCAAAAGTTTACCATTTAAGATAAAAGTAACTTTGAACTAATGTGAAGTAGATACTAGTGATCGATCTAATATATTTATCTCAGAAAAAATACAGAAATTCAAAACCATTGGACTATGCAACTTTAATTTGAAAGGAGGGAAAGGCCAATTTAATAGCGCCTGTCACTATCCAAGCCTATGATGAGCGTGCATGGCAACATTAATTTAACATGTTTTTAATTTCAAATATCGTCAAAGTTAGTCCTTCAAAACAACAATTATTTCAAGCTAAACTAAGTAAAAGAGAATATAATGATCACAGTTATATTTTATTTTCAAACTAAATATGGCAAACACTTTTTTAAACATCGGATTCTGCGACTTTTTGAGTAAGATATGGGGATTGACCATGTCGGAACCTCGGCCTGGAGAGTGTAGCAGGGCGTGCACTCCGGATGGAGAGCGCACACGCGGTGCAGATAAGGAGGTCAGCTGATCTGGGACATGCGCGCGCAACCGAAAATATATCTACATATGGAATCCTGTAGTGCGGTTTGTGTGTGTGTGTGTGTGGGGGGGGGGGGGTGATGGTCGGCGCCTAGGGTTTTGTGACCTGTTTGTTTCTTTGTTGGGGTTTTACATCCTAGCAAAAGCTAACCTCATATCAGCATGGGTACCGACTTATGACAGCGCACACCCATGGTGACTTTATAGTGCTGCCCATCTGGAATACCCTGCCACCAACACCATGACACTCCGCAAGCCTGTCCTTGCCCTATCCCAGTGATGAAGATCGCCAGGGTAGGTAGTGTGACAAGTTTGTCATTTGGTTTGACTCAGTTGAGTAGAATGGAGTGATTGAGGAAGACTAATGGTATGCAAATATCCTTCAAAACAACAATTATTTCAAGCATTTCATGCAATAGACGAGATCACCGTTCCGACTGCGCATGCACTGAAAACGGTGCTGACAGCAAAGCAAAGGCATGTAGCCATTGAGTTTGCTGATACGCATAGTGCAAAACTTCAATTTTATTCAAAGTTAATAAAAAAAAATACATAACAATTTGGCACAAACATGGATGGATGGATGCAATATAATAATATAATGAATATGTTTAAAACACAACTCTGCAAAATTAAGCATTTTGAGCTAAGAAACTTTACAGGCTGATGTTTATATCACCATTATATCACCATTGATTAGACCTAAGTCACTCTTGTTCTAAATATTAAAATGTCAAATGTGTCACCAAAAACTTGTTTCAAAGAAATATATAACCAATGTCTGATTAACCCTACCCATTTCCTAGCCCAACAAATGTTATTATATTAACCATAGGATATAAATAAAAACATGAATCAAATGAGTCAAATTGGCTCTGGCTATGGCTTCTACTAGTTCAAGTTCTACACTAGTCTGAGTGCCTAGATTTGTCTCAATCTAAATGCAGATGGTATAAGATGTGCTGATTAGATTGATATAAATGCAATGCTAGATACAAGATTAACATCTTAATTTATTATATATATTTTTTTAGTTGGTATCCTATGTTTCAAACAAGAGCTGAGATGAGCTGAAGCTAGCACATTTCATAACTGCAGCCAGTGACTTATCATTAGCCATGTGCTTTCCATGGGGGGGGGGGGGGGTTCTTCCACGCATCCCACAATGCACCGCGCCGCTGGAATGGCAATGTAGTCTATTGAAACTTCCCTTGGCGCGTGGGCGCGTGTATCCTGATGCATGTATGTATGTATGAGTGTGTGTATGTGTGTTTGGATAACGGCCAGCATTCGTGTCTCATACCACATGGCAGAGTGCGGGCCTCGCGTTCGGGGGCTCGGGAGGTCGGTTCCCGGTCGAGTCAAACCAATGACTTTAATAATATTGATTTTTTTGTCGCTTCCTAGCCTGGTGTTCGGCATTAATACACCTAATAGGATAGGGCAAGGACGAGTTAGCTCAGTGTCAGGATAATGTGACCGAGTATGATATCAATTAGGTCATGGTGTCAGCGGCCTAATTTCCCAGTGGGGCAGCACTATAAAGTCGCCATGAGTGCGCATTTTCACAAGTCGCTACCCATCCTGATATGACCCTAGAAGCTGCAAGAACGTAAAACAACAACAAGCAATCAAACAAACAAACATACCACAGCGTGTATGACGCACATAACCGCACACAAACGCCGCTAGGTGGTGCTATTTATAGACACTAGTCTGAAGCTGCATGCGTGACCAAAGGGCGCAATTGTCGTGGTGTATAATTCATTATATGAATAATATTATTCTGTTATAGATATGTACAACAGTGCCGCCATCTACCATTCTGAATACTATATATATATATATATCATCATCATCATCATCATGCTGTCGGTCGCGATGCGACAAAGACTGCTTTCATTACTTGACTGCCGCTCTCCATTTAATGTACATTTCATGAAAGCTGCCTGCAAAAGTGTTGAAGTGCTGCTGGCTTTTGCAAGTTACCAGCGGCACTCTCTCAGGGAGCAAATAGAGGTTTCACACCGGCAAGAACATGTCAAGACAGGCCCAAAACTATTTGTCCCTGCAGTGGCTGGTCGGCAGATGTTGGGAGTTCCATACATCAACCGCCCTTAATGCTGCCACAGTGACATGGTTTTCTGTTTAGGGTTTGCTCCCTTAGCCTTCGGTTCTGTCAAGAACCTGTACCACAAGGCAGTCGTTTACAACTCTGCATGGCAGGGGCGTCAAACTCCCTGAGGTATTGCTATACCTGCATATATATATATACACACACAACAGTCATGTCATCGACTAGTCTGTAATATATTCAACGGTGACACCCAACTACCATTCTGAATGCTATATAATATATATAGACCTATATATGTATAGCTATATATACACACACGAGTGATATCATCAACCATTCTGAATGCTATATACAGTAAAACTTCTCTAACCGACCACCTCCACAGATCGAGCACTCCCCTATATCAATCGCTTTATTTGCGTCCCAAACGATCGCCCATACAATAACCATTGTGATGATAAAGAAAAACTTGCTAAACTAACCACCTCCCTAAATGGACCATTTGAAATCGGACCCATGGTCGGTCGATTTAGAGAGGTTTAACTGTATATACACAACATATACAATGTCTCTACCTAGCATGGAGTAACTAACCGACCACCTCCACAGATCGACCACCCCCCTATATCGATCGCTTTATTTGGGTCTCAAACGACCCCCCCATACAATACCAGTGTACCATTATCCCAATTCCTAAAATATACCACGTCCCTAAATCGACCACATAAAGTCGGTCCCATGGTCGGTCACTTTAGAGGTTTTACTGTGCACACATATATACATATACAATAGTGAGGCTATATTATACATACAGTGATGGCATCTACGATTCTGAATGTTATGGTGATGACATGTACCTAGATCTACAGGTCTAATGCTGTGTTCATATGAACTGGTGAATATGGTGTTTCCCAGTTCACGACCTGTGAATTGCGTTCAAGTGACTTCACAACTGGTGAACACCACCTGTGAACTGGAGATTTTGGAACCTGCTCCTTACTCACTACTCGTGAAGAAATGGCGGCTTCGCAGTTTCCGCCGTCTGCCAGGGCGTAATCGATTAATCAACTCGGGTCACCCGAGCCACTTTTTGGCGCATGCGCACATCCTACAGACTCAGGTTGAATAAATGAATACGCTCGGGGTGGACAAAATGGTGGCTTAATCTAAAACTTAATATATTTTTTCAATAACCTATAGAAGCACAGCGAAATAGGATTTAAAGTATTTTATGATTGTAGAAGCTGAAAATCTTGGTTATTAAAAAAAAAGCATGTTTACCGCGAATTGCCAAATGAACGCTCTCAGTTTACATGGTCGTGTTTACCAGCAGTAAGTGGGAAGTTCACCATATTCACGAGACCCGTATGAATGCAGCATTACGTACATGTATGCTTAGTGACCTACTCCAGCCCTTCACTGGCATCGATGTTGCTAGGAAGTAAGGCCCCAACGCGTTTAGTTCATAATAATGACTTGGGCTTACAATAAGTTACATCTACTTGCTCTCCACACACACACACAACTGTACACTGCACAGAACTCACACTTAGCCAACTTTGATGACAATATCATGGACAAAGAAGATCACCAACAAAGAAGTTCTCAGAAAAATTTAAAATAAGAAACGCTTGTTTGCCACTATACACACAAAGAAACCTATTTATTTTGGCCACATCATTCATCAGAGTTCAATATTCTGTACATTGTTGGAAGGGAAGGTGAATGGCAGCAGAGGGAGAGGGAGACCAAGAACATCATGGTTTACAAATATTTCACAGTGGACAGGCTTGAATTATTCACAGTCTATCAGAACAGCACACCATCGGGACAAGTGGAGAACCATTGCATCCAACCCTCGACTAGAGGACGGAACTATTGATTGATTGAGCCAACTTTCACAGCTCGCTCTATTTTCTGAGTCACATGTTGTATACAGTAAAACCTCCATAACCTCCCACCTCCACAGATCGACCACTCCCCTATACCGATCGCTTCATTTGGGTCCCAACAATACCATTGTGACCATATTCAAACTCCCTAAACCGACCACCTCCCTAAACCGACCACTTATAGTCGGTCCCAATGTCGGTCGATTTAGAATTAGAGAGGTTTTACTGTATTTGTATACCTTCACATACTCAACCAGTCGCTGAGACCTCGCGATCCTTCGGCGTCTAAACTAGGTCATGTTGCACGTGTTTAGATTCTGTGCACGTCTATCTATTTGAACGGCTTCCAAGTTTGGATATGATGATTTACTTGTTTTGGCAAACATATTCTTCATTGCGTAACATGACCAAAACACCGTTACTAAACTTACAATTATGATGATCAAAGATGGCTAGTTATTATTTCTGCAGCTTGAAACTACCTTTCTCCCTCAGAGTTATTCAAGGCTCAACCATGGTTTTGCCATTAATCGCTTTCTGCTGTGACGTCACGGCCATCTGCCGTCTGCTATTGCGGATTCGTGATAGCAGACGACATTCAGAATTATAGATAGATTTAGTTCTTCAGCACTTCCCATCAAAGGCGCCGCGATGCATTAATCGTGTGCAGAATAAGGAAACACTTCCACCGTCACCACCACACTGCTTACAAGTTACAATGCGTTCCCCGTCCTGATATGACCTTACATGTTGCCAGGACGTAAAACCCCCAACAACCAACGAACCAAGAATGCGTTCCACTTCCCATGCTCAGTCTGAGATAGTGACGTAGCTGCTGAACATGGCATGCTTGTAACACGTATTTCATCTAGTGGCTGAATGTGTGTCCGATGCGAAGTGTGTGTGTGTGTGGGGGGGGGGGGGGTGATTGTCGTACCGGAATTGCGCAGACTGCTGCGCAAACGTCGTTAATTAGAGAAGGCGGCTCGGTATCTACGTGCGACTTGCCCGATAGGGGGAGCGTGGTAGAGTGTGAGTGCTAGCGACATCTAGTGACAGATAAGAGAAGTAGTGCCCGCCTCTACTAACCCTGCCCCTATCAGGACCACGGAGATAATGCCTGATATCAGTGATAGCCACTCTGAATTTGGCGGGATGTTGGTGTTATCGTAGTTGTTAATGTTACCTGTGCCGCTAGGTGCGGGATGGGGGGTGGGGTAGTGTTGCGTTATCAGTGGTAGTAGTATTAGCGTACGGCACCTGTAGCGAACAAGCTAAACAGGAAAAACCTTTGACACCTCAGATAATGATAAGCCTTATCTGCCATCCGCCAACTATGATATCCAATCTCCTGTCACTTGTCAGCTCCATCGCCCCGCCTGTGTAAGTACAGGTATCTACAGTTATTGTGGGCAATTCTTATTTCATACATTGGATACACACATAGGTATGCACACATATTCATATATGTACATATTTATATACCTATGAGTTATATATATATAAGTGAGCAGAAGGACCGTCGGCTCACGGCGTGGAGGGGGGGGGGTGCTGCCCGCTCCACATCGAATATCACCACGGGGGGGGGGGGGGGGGGGGGTTAAAGTTGCATAGTCCGATGGTTTTGGGTTTAGGTAATTTTTCTGAGATAAATATCATAGGTTAATCGTTATAATCTAACTTACTTCAGTTTGAAGTAACTTTTATTTTAGATGGCTAAATTTGGAGATATTTGAAGCGGAACCACGCAAAATTAATTTTGGCAAGCATGCCAAGACTCTGACACCATAAGCTTCTGCAGTAATCTGTTCTATTCGTTTGTCTCAGCATTCCCTTCTGTGTGGTGACAAATGTTTAATGAGTGCACTCGTGTCTAAGTTACATATGTAGGATCAAATCTAGGTCACTGTTTTGGTTTTGAAAATTTGATCTTTCATCGGACTATGCAGCTTTAAGATGGGTAGAGAGAAATACTAAGTGGCTGACGTTATTTATATCCACATAATACATATGCATATATGTACATAATATACAAACATATATTGACATATATATACACATGCTTATACATAGCTAGCCCACTTCATTGCTGAACATGACGCAACTAAACAGAGCATCCTCACCACAACCCTGATGGTGGAGTGTCCGACTTGAACTAAGCATACAGCTCAAACATTCTAATCTATTCTGTGCATGTGCATTCATATACACACATATATATACATCTATGTATTCATATGCATACATATGCATATATACATATGCATACATATGCATATATACATATGCACATACATATACATGCATATGAGACTGTCTCAAAAGGTGCTAAGCAATATGGGACAAAACTTTGTCTATAGTAACGATCAACACACTATCTACTTATGCATTTGCTCAGGATAAACTGATTTGTTTGTTACATGGTGTTTCATAATCCCAATAGAATACATATTGATTTGAAGCAAATGTCCTTGTGTTTTCAGTGTAACCGTTTCTGTGCTGTTTTGTGTCAATCGTTACTATGGACAAAAAAACGAAGAGCTAGCACCTTTTGAGACAGGCTCATATATATATATATATGCAAGTATATACGGTGTACATATATAGAGGTAAATACATATATATAAACATATATGCTTATTGATGAAAAAAGCACCATTCCACCGGTGTTTCATGGCGCTGTCGGCACCTAGTGATATCAATGTCTTAAGTGTAAGACTAAGACTATTACTAGTAGTAGTAGTAGTAAGAGAGGCAGTGGTTAATAATGCTTTGAAAACTTGAAGTACCTTCCGAGAAATGCACAAAGATTGCGGGGGGAAGTTAACACATAAATGATTAAATTACTAATCTGACAGTCCGCTGACACACTCCACCTAGTGAGTGTGACCAGAAACATCTTCGTGCGTCTGCACTACTCTCGGCCTTGTGACCTACCCTGGAGGAGGTCGGGCAGCCACCGGCAGCAGATGGAGGAGACATCACGTGACTCTGATCCCGGCGCGTTTCCCGGTATCTCTGAGGTATGCGCGCCACCCGCCGTGTCGGTCTGGTGTGCGCATGCGCCTCGTCGCCACTCACTGACGTCTGCAATTTTACCCAATTCTCCGTGTTTTCTTTCGCTTTTAAATTCCGCAAAGCTGCATAGACCGATGGTTTTGAGCTTCTTGTCCTTTTCTGTACATACATGACATACATGACATACATGACATACATGACATACATAACATACATAACATACATAACATAAATAACATACATAACATACATAACATACATAACATACATAACATACATAACATACATAACATACGTAACACACGTAACACACGTAACACACGTAACACACGTAACACACATAACACACGTATCACTAACACACGTAACACTAACACACGTAACACACATAACACGTAACACTAACACACGTAACACACGTAACACTAACACAGGTAACACACGTATCACTAACACAGGTAGCACTAACATATGTAACACTAACACACGTAACACACATAACACACATAACACTAACACACATAACACACATAACACGTAACACTAACACAGGTAACACACTTAGCACACCTAACAGACCTAACACTAACACATGTAACACACGTAACACAAGTATCACTAACACAGGTAACACTAACATACGTAACAGTAACACACATAACACACGTAACAGTAACACATGTAAGACACGTAACACATGTAACACTAACACAGGTAGCACTAACACATGTAACACACATAACACTAACACACGTAGCACACATAACACACGCAGCACATGACACATGTGACACATGCGGTGCACATAGCGCATGTGACACACGCGATGTGCACATCGTACACAACATACATGACATACATAACATATATGGTTATTATGGTTGGTTCTTGTTGTCTACCTAACTTTAGTTTGAAGTAATCCTTTGTATTGTGGATGACTATATCTGGAGATAGCTGAATTGAAGCAAACTTAATATTAGCGTGCATGTCAAAATTCTGACATTATTGGCTTCAGCAGTAACAGGTTCAATAAAATCGACCAAATGTTCCTTTTTATGCCGAAGAAAAAGATATATAATAAGTGCACCAGTATCTAAATTAAATTGTTTCTTTGTTGCTGCTTACGGCCTAGCAACATCTAAGGTCATATCGGGACGGTCTAAATTAGATATCGAGGATTAAATCTACTTAACTCTCTTGGATTTGAAAATGTGATGCTTTACTCGGATTGTACAGCTTTAAGTTTAATCCTGGTCACTGAAGGTCGTTGACTTTTTAAAAAACAATTAAAAGTCACATGAACCAGTGCCACGCATGCCCTTGGGAAGAGTCCCCCGCCCCACTCCCACCCCGGCCCCCACCCCCTCCCGCCCCCTCCCCAGATGCCCCTCCCTCTCTCACAGATGAGGTATTAGATTGAATCTGTCACACCAACTTCAAACCCCAAAATGATGTTTCAATTACCGAGTGTCAGCCACTTGCCAATCAACGCAGGGCGGGAAGGCGGGTGTTCAAGTTGGTGGCATCAGTAAGTCTTGTACTTTGTAGCTGTGGCAGCTGGGTGGGAAGGCGGGTGTTCAAGTTGGTGGCATTAGTAAGTCTTGTACTTTGTTGCTGTGGCAGCTGGGCGGGAAGACGGGTGTTCAAGTTGGTGGCATCAGTAAGTCTTGTCCTTTGTGGCTGTGGCAGCTGGGTGGGAAGGCGGGTGTTCAAGTTGGTGGCATCAGTAAGTCTTGTACTTTGTAGCTGTGGCAGCAGGACGGGAAGGCGGGTGTTCAAGTTGGTGGCATTAGTAAGTCTTGTACTTTGTAGCTGTGGCAGCTGGGCGGGAAGGCGGGTGTTCAAGTTGGTGGCATCAGTAAGTCTTGTACTTTGTTGCTGTGGCAGCTGGGTGGGAAGGCGGGTGTTCAAGTTGGTGGCATCAGTAAGTCTTGTACTTTGTAGCTGTGGCAGCTGGGTGGGAAGGCGGGTGTTCAAGTTGGTGGCATCAGTAAGTCTTGTACTTTGTAGCTGTGGCAGCTGGGTGGGTAGGCGGGTGTTCAAGTTGGTGGCATCAGTAAGTCTTGTACTTTGTGGCTGTGGCAGCTGGGTGGGAAGGCGGGTGTTCAAGTTGGTGGCATCAGTAAGTCTTGTACTTTGTGGCTGTGGCAGCTGGGCGGGAAGGCGGGTGTTCAAGTTGGTGGCATCAGTAAGTCTTGTACTTTGTAGCTGTGGCAGCTGGGTGGGAAGGCGGGTGTTCAAGTTGGTGGCATCAGTAAGTCTTGTACTTTGTAGCTGTGGCAGCTGGGCGGGAAGGCGGGTGTTCAAGTTGGTGGCATCAGTAAGTCTTGTTCTTTGTAGCTGTGGCAGCAGGGCGGGAAGGCGGGTGTTCAAGTTGGTGGCATCAGTAAGTCTTGTACTTTGTGGCTGTGGCAGCAGGGTGGGAAGGCGGGTGTTCAAGTTGGTGGCATCAGTAAGTCTTGTACTTCATGGCTGTGGCAGCAGGATGGGAAGGCGGGTGTTCAAGTTGGTGGCATCAGTAAGTCATGTACTTTGTACTTTGTGGCTGTGGCAGCAGGGCAGGAAGGCGGGTGTTCAAGTTGGTGGCATCAGTAAGCCTTGTACTTTGTAGCTGTGGCAGCAGGGCGGGAAGGCGGGTGTTCAAGTTGGTGGCATCAGTAAGTCTTGTACTTTGTGGCTGTGGCAGCAGGGCGGGAAGGCGGGTGTTCAAGTTGGTGGCATCAGTAAGTCTTGTACTTTGTAGCTGTGGCAGCTGGGTGGGAAGGCGGGTGTTCAAGTTGGTGGCATCAGTAAGTCTTGTACTTTGTAGCTGTGGCAGCTGGGTGGGAAGGCGGGTGTTCAAGTTGGTGGCATCAGTAAGTCTTGTACTTTGTGGCTGTGGCAGCTGGGCGGGAAGGCGGGTGTTCAAGTTGGTGGCATCAGTAAGTCTTGTACTTTGTGGCTGTGGCAGCTGGGCGGGAAGGCGGGTGTTCAAGTTGGTGGCATCAGTAAGTCTTGTACTTTGTGGCTGGGGGGCAGCTGGGTGGGAAGGCGTGTGTTCAAGTTGGTGGCATCAGTAAGTCTTGTACTTTGTAGCTGTGGCAGCTGGGCGGGAAGGCGGGTGTTCAAGTTGGTGGCATCAGTAAGTCTTGTACTTTGTGGCTGTGGCAGTGGGCTCCTGAGGGTAGTTGTTGTTGCTGTTGTTGGTTGTCAGCACTGTTGTTGTTGTTGTCGTTGTTAGTGTTGTGCGACATGCTCAAGTTGGGGTTGATTCCTAAAGAAAGCCACACCATTTTTCTTTATTGTCTTCTTTTCTTCATTTCTCCCATTCCCTTTCCCTTCTGCTTTCTGGATTTCTTCCCTTTATTCTTTCCTTCCTACTTTCCTTCTTTCCTACCTGACTGCCTACCTACTTAGATACCTACCTACTACCTGCCTTTCTTCCTTTTCTTTGTTTCTTTGTTTCTTTCTTTCTTTCTTGCCTTCCTTCCTTCCTTCTTTCCTCCCTTCTTTCCTTCATTCCTTCTTTCATTCCTTCTTTCTTTCCTTCATTCCTTCCTCCATTCCTTTGTTCTTTGCTTCCTTCTTTCTTTCCTTCCTTCCTTCCTTTGCCTCTCCTCTCTCTCCATCCTCCCATTTCCCTTCCGGTCCTGTCCAGTAGGTCAAATTCATCATGATTGCCACCATCATCATCATCGTCACCAGCATCATCGTCATCATCATCAATCCATTAACTACATGGTAGTTGGGGCACCACAAATAACTGTAATCAATGTTCTTTATGTTCCCCTGTTCTCCACTGCCCTCTGTGAATTTGCCAAACTCCAGGCCTGATGTTCTCTTCGCACCTCTTCCTTTGTCCGCCTTGTCTTCTTCCCTCTTTACTTGTTAGAGCAGACGGGATGGCCAAATGAATAGAGCGTCCATCTCCCAGTGTGGGAGATCATGCGATTCGAACCCACGGGTTCGAACCCTGGTCGAGTCATACCAATGCCTTAAGAATTGATACTTGTTGCTTCCTAGCCATGCGCTTGGCATTATTAGGATAGGGCAAGGACTGGTTGGCTCACTGTCAGTGTCAGGATAATGTGATTGAGTGGGATATCAGGTCATGGTGCTGGTGGCTTGGTCTACCAGTGGGGCAGCACTATAACTTATAAGGTTGCCATGAGTGTGCACTGTCACAAGTCAGTACGCGTCGTGATATGACCTTAGATGTTGCCAGGACGTAAAATTCCAACAACCAACCAAATTTTCCCCCTTTCACTCCGGTAGGTATCTCCCCTCTTCCACCCCTTTCGCCCTCTTCCCACCACCACTTCCTCGCCCGTCCCCCCCCCCCCCCCCACCCCCCCCCCCCCCCTCTGCACTGTTACTAGCTCCTCCTGTACACTGTGCAGACTACCAGCTTGGGTCATCACTGGGTGGCGTTATCTGGCCGCGTTTGTCTCTCCCCGCTGTGACCTCATTAACACGTCACGTCTTAATTACCGCTCTAATGACGGAGACCACCGCCAGGGGGTGTGTGGGTGTGTGGGTGGCGGGCGTCCCTTTCACAACGCCGCTCCTTACCCGAGAACGCCTTCAAGTAGGAGGGCCACCTGGTGGGTTCTTTATGAACTACAGGGGGAGATGAGATGTGTATATGGGTTAGGAGAGGGGGCTGCGGATGTCACTACTAATAATGTCCGTGAAATATGCATATTTGACTTCCTCCCCTCCCCCCTTCGATTTCTCTGACCACTACCCATTGGAAGCCAACTCCCGGCCACATGGGACCGCCTTCAGCGGTGCCCATACAGTGCTGCAGATTTGCAGCCTTCAGCGTGCCAACACGACTAAAACCTCCCCAAAAATAAATACAGAATAAATACAGCCTCAATAAAAAAAAAAATTTCAAACAAAAAAAACAACCAACAGTTGACCTTGGGTGCTCAAATGGAAGAGGTCCCGGACCTCATTAGAACCGGCTTTGACTGGTCCACCTCACTGATACCCGTTACTAATGATGGATAGACCTACTTCCGGTTTGTGTCAATATCCAGTTTCCTGATGAATACTCAGAACAGATAAATTACCAAATGAGCAATTATTTGAGCAGCTTTTCTTGTTATTCTTAGATTTCATCGGCTTCTCTCCATGGTGGCAATTCTGCTGGTATCTTGAATTCTCGCCACATTAGTAGACTGACATTATCACTCATCGATATCCGACATTCCGGTAGTATAATTCTGCTGATATCATTCTGACATTCTTGTGATATGGTTCTGATTTTGCCCGCATCTGGCATTCTTGTGATATGAATTTGCTGGGATCTGGCATTTTCGTGGCATGATTCGCTGGGATCTGATACTAAGTGATAATGATACTCTGATAGTCTTCTGACATGAATCTGCTAGTATTTGATATCCTCGTGACCTCAGGACTCTGCTGCTATCTGACATTCTGCTTATACACTCCCAATATCCCAGTAATATCCAACATTCTCATGACATCATGACATCGGTAATTGTGGTATCTGGTTTTCTGCTTCCATGCTTCTACTGATATGATAATTGATATCCGACATTCTCATGCCATCATGACTCTGCCAGTAATGGTGGTATCTGGTTAAGTTACATACTTCTACTGATATAATTGATATCCGACATTCTCATGCCATCATGACTCTACCAGTAACTGTGGTAGCTGGTTAAGTTACATACTTCTACTGATATAATTGATATCCGACATTCTCATGCCATCATGACTCTACCAGTAATGGTGGTATCTGGTTAAGTTACATACTTCTACTGATATAATTGATATCCGACATTCTCATGCCATCATGACTCTACCAGTAATTGTGATATCTGGTTAAGTTACATAATTCTACTGTTATAATTGATATCTCATGACATCAGGACTGCTGCTATCTGACGTTCTGCTTATATGCTCCCAATATCCCAGTAATATCCAACATTCTCGTGAAATCATGACTCTGCTGGTAATTGTGATATCTGCTTTTCTGCTTCCATGCTTCTACTGATATGATAATTGATATCCGACATTCTCATGACATCATGACTCTGCTGGTAATTATGGTGTCTGGTTTTCTGCTTCCATGCTTCTACTGATCATTGATATCCGACATTCTCATGACATCATGGTTCGAACCCTGGTCGAGTCAAACCAATGACTTAACAATGTATACTTGTCGCTTCCTAGCCAGGCGCTCAGCATTATTAGGACAGGGCAAGGACTGGTGTGCTCAGGGTCAGGATAATGTGACTGAGTGGGATACCAGGTCATGGTGCTGGCGGCCTGGTTTCCCAGTGGGACAGCACGATAAAATCGCCATGAGTGCAAGTAGGTACCCATCCTGATATGACCTTAGATGTTGCTAGGACCAACACACAAACAAACAAACATCATGATTCTGCCGGTAATTGTGATATCTGGTTTTCTGCTTCCATGCTTCTACCGATAAAATAATTGATATCCGACATTCTCATGACATCATGACTGTGCCGGTAATTATGGTGTCTGGTTTTCTGCTTACGTGCTTCTACTGATAATTGATATCCGACATTCTCATGATAGCATGCCTCTACTGGTATCTGGTGTTCTGCTGAAAATCTTTTTTCGCTGGTATCTGGCTTTTTTTCTCTTATTTTGTAAAGCTCTTCCATGTTTCTGCTGGTATCCCTCTCAGTACCACTGAGGTGGTGGAGGTGTAGGAAGAGGATGAGGTGGTGGTGGTCGGGGTGTTCTATGCACCGACGGGACTCTTCTTCTTCTCCCCCTCCTCTAGCCATTCCCCTCTCCCACCCCCTTCCCCTCATCCTCACCCTCCTCCTACTCCCACACCTCTTCCTCGTCACCCCCATCTGAGCTCTTTCTACACCCCCATCTCCACTAACTACAAGCGGACTAGACAAAAGATTCACACTATATTTGCAGTAGGGGTGAATGACACCGTATAGTTTGTTTGTTTGTTGTTGTTTTACGTCCTAGCAACATCTAAGGTCATATCAGGACGGGGCACCGTATAGTAGTCTAAACATGGGCGACAATTGCTTTAGTAATATATGGAACAACTGGAATTCCTGGTTCCAGTACCAAATGGCTACTTATATTAGCACAGAATTGGTGAAATGGGAGAGAATGCAAAAAGACAAGACGGTGACGATAGAAATTAGAATGCTGCCGATTTCACTTTTAAAGTTCATTAAACTACATATTTTATTATATTTTATTGAACTAAAAAAATAGCCGGTAAACATGAAGATGTATATAAAGAATATATTTTGCTTCTTAAATTAAGAATGTATCTGCGCATTTCAATTACCCAGCCTTACCCAACTTTTCGCAACTTTTTCTAATGTGTTGCTTTTGACCTCTACTGCAAGTACGAGGTGAATCTTTAAAGTTTTATTCTGTTTACAAGCGGACAAGTGCGTTATTGGATGGAACCAGCGCGGCGCCTCCTGACGGCCACTCAGACGGCGACAGCACTGACTGTCCAGCCGCCTAATGCGCGTGCGCATGCGCAGCGGGATTTACCCAGATTAACGACGGGTAGCTGCAAGCCCTCGGCGTCTGTTCGGCATTATTTGCGCTGTGCTGCGCATGTTTTTGATTGAGTTTGACTGGGGTGGGCGTGGGTGGAGAGGGGCGTGGGCGGGGAGGGGCGTGGGCGTGGAGGGTGGTCGGCGGGGAGGGGGGATTAAAGAAAATAAGAGCGAGGGAAGAAATGACTTTCCGCATTCCACATTGTCGCTGTGTTATTATTTCTGCGCATGCGCACTTGGTTAAGGATGTTGTCATGGAGACAGCGGCTTTACTTTTAGAGTGGCGACTGCATGACGTCACGGGCCAGGGGGAAGAAATCTGTGTCTGGGTGGAGTGGGAGTTGGGGATGGGGGTAGATGTCACGTGACGGCACAGGGACAGGCCCAGAATGCAGCGCGCGGCCTCCATCTTGTTTTGACACCTGCCGGTTGTTGGGTCAACCAGGGGTAGGGGTGTGGTGGTTAGGAGGGTAGGTAGTGGGGTGGTGAAGGGAGGCACTGTGGATAGGGGAGGGGGCGGGTCGCTGGGGAGGAGAGTGGGGGGGGGGGGTCATCGAGAGGTTGACATCCCCTGAGCAACAAGCTGTTCCACCCTATGCACTCATTCATTCACTCACACATATACCCTCTCTCACTCAGTCACTCATTCATTCACTCACACGCACTCTCAATCACTCACACTCACTCATCCACACATACGCATCCACTCACACGGTGTAGTATTAATTCAGCATTTTGATAACTTTGTTGGTTGTTGTTTGTTTTTGTTGTTGTTTTTATTGTTTTTTTATTGAGGCTGTATTTATACTGTCCATAGCATGTAAGCCCGGGTACCCAGGCTTGTTTTCAATGCTGGCCAGCTGTAGTTTTGGTGTTGTCTTACCAAGCAGTAGCTGCTGATAAGTTATTTGATTGTCGGCATTTCAGTAGCAGATAGATAGTCTGTTGGTATGTTTAGTAATAGTAGTCTATGTTAGTTTTTTTGGGGCCCTCTTGGCATTGTATCTTTGTTCTATTCTTATTACTATGTTAGTTGTTTTCTTAAGGTTCTATGTTAGTGTTTTGGGGTTTTCTTGGGAAGAGTTTTCCACTTTTTTCTACTTAATTCTATACTGGCCTATTTTTTTTTAGCTGAAAGAGGACAATAGTCCAGTAATGGACTTGGCCACTGTGGATCTCCTCACATTAACTTGAAAAAAAAAGGTGTTTATTGATCAATGAAATAGTCGGTTGTTTTTAAGACTTAGTCTCCTGGCTGTATTTTAGCACTAAGACGAGCACATTTCCAGTACACGCTTATCGCGCATGCTCAGAGTGGCGCATGCTCAGAGTGGCGCATGCTCAGAGTCAGAGTCACTGGATTCCGCTGACCACGATCCGAGATCGGTGTAGACACTGCCTAGTAATAGCACATTAATAGAACCCAATTGTACGACATTCAATCAGACCCAATTTTACGACATTTTTTCTTCTTGAAGATTTATACTGCCTATCAATCATGGATAAGTCTGAATAGACTTGTTTTCACCATTTGACAGTTTGGTAGAAAGCCTGAGCCTACACTATTTCCCCACACCACACAGACATGGTATGAGGCTAAGAGCAACTGACCTTTGATGACGCTGTAAGTTATTCACCGCGGTGGAAATCCAATTTGGCAGAGATGATGGCACAAGGGATCGAACCACTGACCTTCAGATTAGGAGGCTGACCTAGAAAAAAGTAAGACAATCTAACCACTCCACCACAGAGAACACCACACTCAATGGGATTTTTCATGTTACCTGGGCAGCAACTCTTTCTGTAATATCGTCTCAGCAACCCCCCCCCCCCCCCCCCCCCCATTGCCTGAACAAGCTTACTTTGCTGTATATTCCTCCCCTCCCCTCCCCTCCCCTCCCCTCCCCTCCCCTCCCCCTCCCCTCCCCTCCCCTCCCCTCCCCTCCCCTCCCCTCCCCTCCCCTCCCTCCCCTCCCCTCCCACCCCTCTTATCTCACATTTCCCGCGCCTTTGCAGACATTTCCCAGTGACCACCCCACCCCTAATCCCCCCACCCCCCAGCCCCACCCCCAGAGCGTAGCCATATTGGCTGTCAAGTCGCCTCCTAGCGGCAATCCGAGACATGACGATGACGGAGGGGGAGCCTTGGTCTGACTACGTCACTCAGCGCATGTGTCTGTACTGGGGCGATCGCCCTCCCTTGGGCACATACGGTGGTCATCGCCCTCCATACCCCGGCGCGTATAGGACATACGGCAATGATACAATGTGTACAACACACGTCAATGGTTCACATCAGTGGCACAGTGTGTATATATAGCTAGGGGCAGTGGTCAGTGACACTCAGTAGAAACTCATTACACACGGAGGTACACAAACTATGAACGCACACACATTACGTTACCTTGCTGCAACCGTGCTTTCTGTTCGTCCAAATTATGTTAGTAATATGTCAAATCAATACAACATAATCCCATAACCACTATAACATATTTGTAAATGTGCAATTATTAACTCGCACAAGTCGGGATAATGTAACTGAGTGGGATATAGAGTCATGGTGCCGGCGGCCTGATTTCCCAGTGTGGCTGCACTATAATGTCGCCATGAGTGCGCACTGTCACAAGTTGGTACCCGTCCTGACATGACCTTAGATGTTGCCAGGACGTAAAACCAATCGTTTACCTTGATGCAACGGTTCTTTCTGTGTGACCAAATTATGTTAGTAATAAAGAGTCAGTACAACATAGTTCCAAAAAACACTATACTATCTATAACAAAATAAATTAAATTTTTTTTAAACCACAAATACAAATCCATGCTTCTATACTACCAATTTAAAAAAATGCAATTGTTTACTTCGGCCGGGGATCGAATCCACGCCATTCTGCTCTGAAGGTGAACCCTGCCCTGGTGTTCTGTCCTCACCAATATCGACGCAAGCTTGCTAACTTTATAAGCACAATCAAGTCGCAGTAGAGACCATGAAATCAACCAATTATGTTCCCAACGGAATCTGAAGTCAATTAGCACTTGCCTTCGGAATGCTGCCTTGGGCTCCATCTTGACCGGCCTGGAGATGGGGGAAGGGGGGGGGGGGGTAAGGGGTGTGTGGGTGGTGCCGGTGATACTGGGGTATTTTATGCACCAACTCCCCTCACCCACCCCCTCACCCTCACCCTCACCCCCCTTCCTCTTCCTACACCTCCACCTTCTCCCCCCCCCCCCACCTCCCCTCCTTCTCACTCTCCCTCTTCTCACCCTCCTCATCCATCTCCTAGTCCTCTTCCTTCTCACTCTCCTCCACCCTCCTTTCCCTTCTCCTCACCCTTCTCCACCTCCATATCCTCCATCTCCTCCACCTACTCCTCCCCCTCCCCCTCCTCCCCCCCTCTTCCCCTCCCCCCTCCCCTTCCCCTCTTCCTCTCCTCCCCCTCCCCCTCCTCCTACCCTCCCTCTTCCCCCTACCCTCCCTCTTCCCGCCCCTCCTTCCCCACCCCTTCCCATCAACCCCTCCCCCATCCTCCCCCTCTTCCCTCCTCCTCTCTTCCCTCCTCCCTCCTCCTTATCCTCCCCATCCTCCGCTCCTCAGTCTCTCCTCCAAGTCCTACCCCCGGTACCCCCCCCCCCCCCCCCCCCCCAACCAGCTCTCCCCATTCCATGCCCCCCCCCCCCCCTTCAACACCCATACCGCTATAACTTATAAGTATAACGGTTAGGGCCCTGTTGAACCCCCCCCCCCCCCCCCCCCACCTCTCCTTCCTCGCCTCCCGCCTCCCCTTTCCATCAGCGGTACTGGCTACCGCCCCGTCCCGCGTTGATACCGCTGACTGTCGCCAGGCGGCGTGTTGTGCACGAGCGTCCAATAGCGGGGTCACCCCCCACCCACCCACCCTTTGCACCTCACTATATTCATATATCTCCCCCCCCCCCCCGCACACTTCGCTATTGCACTCACATATTTACAATAGCAATCCAAGTGTAGGGGACGGAAATTGTCATGTTGGCTTTACCATTTTTGTTACTGTATTATTGTACTTTTTTTGTTACTGTGCAATTGTCAAAATAGTTATAAGTTATATGCATAGATCGGTTCATGTTGAACAAAATTCTCGGGTTCACTAACTATCGTTACAAATTTATTTATGTTCCATTATTTCATTTCGGCAATGGCTATACATGTCTCTAGATGGTTGAAAACCATATTATTTGACACACCGTAACACATGACAAACACAAATATTGGTGGAGAACGTTAACTCTGCCTGGCCAACATTTCTAGCCTACCATTTCTTTTGTATAGTCAAAATTTCCACCGGGAGTGACTTGACTTCTGGAGGGTTTGTAACCTTACGATGGTTACTGGCTGCAGAACTGCAACAATATAGAGAGGCACTGATAAATTGGTCCAATCTTTGGTTGAAGATTAATCTTCTGGTGAGGCGGTTGTAGAAGCTGGGGACATCTTTACAATCCATCAAATCACGAGTCATTGGGGCGGCCCTGAATCTCTCTGGTCCGGCGGTAGCAGAGCACTTGTATCCAGTCAACAGCAGCAAGGGTTCAGGTGGAAGGGACGGGTAAAGGTGGCTTCAGCGGTTCCAGCAACAAGAATAAACCGAGAGAAACGATAAGGTAAAGGGCCCCATGCACTCAAGCAAACAACTTCCTTGATATGGGGAAGAAGTAAGACCGGGAGAGAGGAAAAAAGGTAGAGTATAGGAAAGAGAAATGAGGAGAGTTGAGTCAAAGGACCGGCGAGCTAAAGACACGGACAGAGTAATAGTAGAAAGTGAAATGCTGGCGGGCTCCCCTCCCGGAACTCTTTTCAGACATTATCAAGGAGGAGCAAGGCCAGCAGAAAGGAGATAGAGAGAGGTGGGGACGAAGTGCGGTCCAGATAGCAAGTGAGTGCACCAGGAGTGATATCGATAGCGGTGCACGCGCCTGTTCGCGCCAGCTCGACGGCTGCTCTCTGTGGGTTTGCCTCACTGCAAACCCAAGTCACCCAGGCCAGTGCTGTCAGCGGTTTGGGCGATAGTAATGTTCGGTGGACGAGACGCTACCGGCACTCAGTTAATAATATTAATATAATGTATTTATGTAGCACAATATTGTGTGATGACGAGTAACCAAATGCTCGCAGTAAATAGTTTTTAATTAATCTCTGCTTGATTTATGACACTTTGCTCTGTCAATGTCAGAGTGCATGTGCATAGTCGTTGTATATCAGTTATCACCATCAGTCACTGTCAGTTTGTAATTTTAACAGATACACGCCTCTTGGTCATTTCCAGTCGATACCACAAAGGGACTTGCTATGTTGAATGGAATAAAACTAATACTATATATTTACTCAAAGCATACAGTATTGTAATGGTATGTACTGACCTCAGACAATGAGCCACATAAACAGGTAGGTGTGGATAGAGTGATAACATCAGGGAGTCAATAGACTAATGGCAGGACGCTAGCTCCGCAATGGCAAGAAATGTGGTTTCGAACCCTGCATATCTAAGGGGTTATTTTGCTCCCCTTCCCCCCACCCCTCCCTTCCCCTCCCATCTATCCTTCTCTCCTCCCCTCCCGTCCCCCTTCCCCTTCCCTCCCTCTCCCCTCCCTCTCCCCCCCCCCCCTTCTCTCTCCCCCCCCCTCCCTCTCCCCTCCCTCTCCCCTCCCTTCCCTCTCCCCTCCCCTCCCTCTCCCCTCCCCTCCTCACCCCTCCGCTCCCCTCCTCTCCCCTCCCCCCTCTCCTCTCCTCTCCTCTCCCCCCTCTCCTCTCCCCTCCTCTCCCCCCTCTCCTCTCCCCTCCTCTCCCCCCTCCTCCTCCCCCCTCCTCTCCTCTCCCCTCCTCTCCCTCTCCCCTCCGCTCCCCTCCTCCTCCCTCTCTAGCTCCCTCCCTCCCTCCCTCCCTCCCTCCCTCCCTCCCTCCCTCTCTCCATCCCTCCCTCCCATCTCCCTCTCTCTCCCCCCCCCCCCCGTCCTGATGCGCATGCCCGCCCGTGCCGTTGGTCACCTCCGGACAGCGCCACGTCGCCGGGCCCAGTGGAGTGAAACCCGACCGGCGCTAGTGTGCGCGCGTCCCACCAGGGGGGCTGTGTCACCAATTACACGCCGCCATCTTGGTTTCCAGGGCGGGCACTGACGTGTATCCATGGTTTTTGTAAGACACTTCACACACTCCTAGCATCAAAATAAAGCTCAGTACAAAAACACACACACAACCTTAAAACGTTAATTTTAATGATGATTCGAAGATGGGGTTATGTGTGGTATATCGAGTATGTGAATATTATGAATGTAATACTTCTGCTCCTAGTCCTAGTGACATTAAGCCTAAGGCTAATGCCATGTACACACATAGCGTATAGGATTCGCGCATAGGACTCCCGATCAGCTTAAAACTGCAGTCGGGCCGATTCATTTTTCGAATCGGGAATCGCAATCGTAGTGCTAGCGTACACCTACCGTTTTAGCCCTAAAAATTAGTTTTAGTCGTGAATCGCAATCGGTAGGTGTGCTAGGGGAGTGCACACCTCACGATTTTTGGGTAGTTTTAGGTCGTATACGCTAGGTGGGTGCGGGGAAAACGATCGTATACGCTAGGTGTGTACCGGGCATAAGGGACTTGTAGGTCGAGCGGCCTGGAGAACCAGGGTATGCATGTTCCTACAGCTTCCACCTGGCTCGCCCTACTCTTGACCTATTTCCTTCCAAAAGTACTCTTGAATAAAGGTAATGGTGGTTCAGTAGCAACTCTCCAAATACTTGTTGATTCTTCTTATAAAATTATATGGATATGCTATGCTAAATCAATATATATATATAGATTGTGATTGGATGGAGCTTGCCAGAAATTGTTTATCCTTGTATGGATATGTAATAATTAAAAAAATATATAAAACTGTATATAAATTGTGATTGGATGGATTTTGTGAGAAATGGTCAATCTTTATAATGATTTTTTTTCTTTCTTGAAAATAATACTTTATATAGATTGTGATTGCATGAAGCTTGCCAGGATTTAGTAATAAAGATAGTATTACTCTTGGCCGATTTAAAAATGAATATGTCAGTGGGTGTTTATAGAGTTGAGACTTGTTTTCTGTTTGTGTGTGATGAATTTATTTACTCTGCTCATAACGGGTAAGTGTGTTAATACTTGTTTTCACCGCTGGGCAGCACTAGTCCAATTTGATTCAAATCTTTGGAATTTAGTTTTAGTAATAATTTAGGTTTTCTTGCTTCTTGTTTCTGGCTCTGAGACTAGCAGCACGCTGGTAAAATGGTGTTGAGGTGGGTGTGTGGTGGGATGTGGGTGTGAAGAGTGGTGGGTTTGGGTTGTGAAGAGTGGTGGTGGGGGGGGGGGGGGTTAGAGAGAAGGGGGGAGTTGGGGGGGTTAGAGAGGGGGAGCTGGAGGGGGGTAGATAAATAGGGGTGCGGGGTGTGGATGCCTGGTGGGTGGGAGGAGAGGGAAGGGAAGGAGTACATAAATAGGAGGTGTGTGTGGGTGTGTGTGTGGTGATTCCTGGTAGTTAGGGAATAGGTACACAAATAGAAGTTGGAAGGTTAAAAAGAAAAGTTATATTCCCGAGGTCTCTCCGTATTGAAGGCTATTTGTTTGTAAGTAGAAGAGCACCTTTATCAGACCGTGGACACTGGTAATGTGTGCAAGTCATGTTATTCACAGTCCCTGTAATCTCAATGATAAATACATATATACCAAGAAAATCCAAAAAAACTAACATAGGATATTAACCATACCAACCAATTATCTACCTGCTACTGAAATGGAGGCAATCAAATACCTTATCAGCAGCCACTGTGATGTAAGATAACACCAACACTACAACTGGCCAGCATTGAAAACACGCCTGGGTACCCGGGCTTATATGCTTTGGACAGTATAAATACAGCCTCAATAAAAATATATAAAAAAAAGAAAAAAAGGGAGAGTTAGAAAAGGGGGAGCGGAGAGGGCGGGGGGGGGGGGGGGCTGTCCAGTAGGGGACTACAACTCCCACTGAATCCTGGTCGAGTCAAACCAATGACTTATAAAATAGGTACCTGTTGCTGCTCGGTGCTTGGCGTTATGAGATCAGGACAGGGACTGGGCGCACAGTGTCAGGATAATGTGACTGTGTGGGACATCAGGTCATGGTGCCGGCGGCCTGATTTCCCAGTGGGGCAGCACTATAAAGTTGCCATGAGTGCGCGCTGTCACAAGTCGGTGCACGTCCTGGTAGGGCCTAGGGTCTTACTGGGGCGTAAAACTACACCAACCACCCAGCCTCCCCCGGCCCTCTCAGAGGACTGTGGTTGGGCTCCTTAAGCTGCCTTTTTCCTTCCTCCCAACCTCCCCCCCCCCCCAATTCCTCTGATCACTACCCATCTGAAGCCAACTCCCGACCACATGGGACCGCTTTCAGCGGTGCCCATTCAGTGTTGCAGATTTGCAGCCACCAATGCGACTGAAAACTCCCCCAAAACAAAACAACTCCCACTGTACCGGGATAATTGTGACGGAGGAGGGGGTGGGGTGTAACATAAACAGGGGGCGTGTGGTGTGGTGGGAGGGGGTGGGGGGCAACGGGCTTGTGTGGGAAGGGTAGAGAAGAGGAAGAACTGGAAGAGAAGAGGAAGAACTGGAAGAGAAGGGAACAGATGTTGCGGAGGGGTGGAGGGAGGCGGGATCTAAGGCGGAGGTTCTTTGTAGGGGGTGTGTGTGAGGGGGTGGAGGGGGGGGGGGGTGAGTGGGCCGGCAGTAAAACAGCGATACACAAGAACTTGAAGAAGGCAATAAAAGGGGGGGGGGGGAAGGGGGGATGAATGGGGGGGGGGCTAAAGTAGTGATATATGACAACACACCCCACAGGTTGTCCTGTGGCTTAGTCCTAACCACTGTTTGTTTGTTGGGGTTTACAATCCTAGCAACATCTATGATAATATGAGGACGGGTAGCGACTCATGGTGACTTTATAGTGCTGCAACACTGAAGAGATGAGGTCGCTGGCACCATGATCCCATATACCACTCAGTCACATTATCCTAACACCGAGCTAACCAGTGATGCTGAGCGCCATGCTAGGTAGCGACAAGTATACAATTTTGTAAGTCATTGGTTTGACTCGACCGGGGTTAGAACACATGGGTTCGAATTCCATGATCTACCAAAACGGGAGATGGATGCTCTGAGCTCAACTCTTTCGGCCATCCCGTCTGGTCCGAGGAGAAGGAGAAGGATAACATACTGGACAGTCATGTTAGTTTCTATTCTTTAAAAAACACCGCCAAATAGTTCCCTCTGTTATCATTGGACGGGATGGCCGAATGAGTTAGAGCGTGTGTCTCCCGTGCTGGTAGGTCGTGGGTTCGAACCCTGGTCAAGTAAAACCAATGACTTAAAAATTGATATTTGTCGCTTTGTAGCTTGGCGCTCTGAATTATTAGGATAGGGCAAGGACTGGTTGGCTCAATGTCAGGATAATGTGACTGAGTGGGATATCAGGTCATGGTGCCAGTGACCTGGTTTCCCAGTGGGACAGCACTATAAAGTTGCAATGAGTGCGCCCTGTCACAAGTCGGTACCCATCCTGATATGACCTTAGATGTTGCTAGGACATAAAACAACAACAAACAAACAAACATCTCTTATCATTGTGTCTGATACGGTTCCAATGTTGGCACTCGATGTGAGTTATGTGACAAAAAGAAGACGCGAGTTTGGCCTTGTGTTGGCTCTTCTGGCACTCGTCCAACACTGTGACGACTCTGCCTGACCCACCCACCCCCGGCGTGTCCCCTAGTTCCACTGGCAGTCACGAGGTGGCGTGTGGCTTCTGTCTGTGCTTTCACACAATGGCTAGCTCCCCCTTGGTGGTAAAGCATTCTTGCAGAGACAGTTGGATTGTGCCACAACAGAAGTGTGTGTGCATGTGTGTGTGATGGAGAGGGTGTGAGAGCTGTGTGTGTGTGTGTGTGTCTGGGGAGAGGGGAGGAGGGGAGGGGGGAGGTGTCTGGCGAAGGCAAAATCAGATCTCAAATGCGTAGACGTTAGAAACCATGGCATGTCATACGTGTGTACAGTAGTGCCTGTCACCAGTGACCCTCTCCTTCTCCCTCTCCCTCTCCTCTCCCTCTCCTCCCCCCCTCCCCCTCCCTCTCCCTCTCCATCTCCATCTCCGCTCCCCTCCTCTCCTCGCACTCTCCCTCTGCTTCTCCCCTCCCTCTCCCTCTGCTCCTCCCCTCCCTCGCCCTCCCCCCTATCCCTCTCCCCCTCTCCCTCTATACCTCCCTCTCCCTCTGTCTCCCTCTCCCCCCCCCCCTTTCAAACGAAGCAGAATTAGTGGAGATTGAAGTGTTTTAAAAAGGGTTAAAATATGTCAAATTTCGCGCTGCGGACACCGTATACGCCCACTTTGGAGTACCTACTAGATGTCACCAATATTGATGTCCCATAAGTTGAGTTGAGTTTTATTTAACTTGTGTAGTTTGGTCCCTCTATTATTATTATTATTGACCTCTTTGGTGCAGGCTTGTGGTAGCCTATACAGCTTCCCCAAATTTTGATCTTCCAGCCAAGTAACCAATGTTGCGATAAATTGAAGTCCATATATTATGCGAAATACATTGTTGCAACTAATCTGCAATTGGAATCTTCACCAGGATTTTCAAAAGTCGGTAATTAAAGGATAGTTCAAATATATCTATATAGTCTAGTTTAATCATGGCGAGTATCGCAGGCTGACTGTTTGTTGGGTCCCGACTAAATGCACGGTCTGCGCCGGGCCTTGTGGGGTGGGGGGGGGGGGGGCAGCTCCAGGTGGAGCGGCTCAACGTGCTCAGGGTCAATGCGCCTCGAGAGGTGTCTGCACACGTAGTGCGGCTAACCGGAAGTGACCTCAGTCTGCACGCTGTGCTCCTATAAATAATGTGTATGGCTGAACCATCAGGACCAGCCCCTCCCCTTTCGGAAGTGTCCACACTATGGAAGACCAGCACCTCTTCTCCTGCCTTCACCTACACTCCACACCGGAAGTGTCCACACTATGGAAGACCAGCACTTCCTCTCCCGCCCTCACCAACACTGCACGCCGGAAGTGTCCACGACTGTACTCATGTAAGGCTGAACTAGGATGACCAGCTCCTTCCACCACCCACGCTCCACACCGGAAGTGTCCACGCCAGACTAGCTGTACACTCATGTCAGACTGAACCATGAGAACCCACCGCACGCCTAGCCACACACACACACACTATACATAGCACTACAGTTTGCTGTCTGGCTGTCAACCTTAGGAGAATCTGCTTAGCCAACTCCTCGTGTCACCCTCAGCAACTTCCGGTGCATGAGTGGGTGGCGCCCCCTGGTTCTCTGTGTCATAACAAGGGCGGCAGTGACGCCGGAAACGAGCCCCGGCGCCCACTGGTGGCAGGTGGACGAACGGTCGGGTAAGATGGCTGGTGATAAATGGGGTTTTACCGACAAAACTGAATGAGGGCACCGGTGGGAGCAGTGCGGCCATGTAGGGGCAGAGGGGCATGTGGGCGTGAGGGCATGAAGGAGGGCATTTGGGAGGGTTGGAAGGTATGTGTGAAGAAGGTTTGTTGGGAGTGAATGAGGGCAAGTGGGGGGGGGGGGGAGAATGATTGTTGGGAGGGAGTGAAGGCATGTGGGGGAAGGGAGGACAGGTGGGGAGGAAGTAAAGATATTTGTGGGAGGGTATGTGTAGAGAGAGTAATGGAGGAGGGAGTGAGAGCATGTGGAGGCAGCGAGTGGTGGTATGTGGAGTGAGGTAATACATACATACATGTATATATACATACATACATGCATACATGCATGCATGCATTCTTACATACATATAGATACATATACATACATACATGCATGCATTCTTACATACATACATATACATACATACATTGTGGTGTTCTCTGTGGCAGAGTGGTTAGAGTGCCTGACTTTTGTCTAGGTCGGATGCCTAATCTGAAGGTTGGTGGTTTGATTCCCCGTGCACCCCCCACCTCTGCCAATTTGGATTTCCACCTCTGCGTATAACTTACAACATCATCAAAGGCCGGTTGCTCTCATACCATGTCTATGTGGTGTGAGAGGTTAAAAATCCCTTGGGTCGGTAAAAGTGTAGGCTCGGGCTTTCTATTGACAAACTGTCTAATGGTGAAAACAAGTCTATTCAGACTTATCCATGATGGGCAGTATAAATCATCAACAACAACATACATACACACATACATACATATACACAAGTACCCCCTCTATCCGCGCACAGACCCCACCTCTCGTCCCCGTCCCCGTCCCCGCCCCCGTTCCCGCCCCCACCCCCGCCCTCACCCCCGCCCTCGTCCCCGCCCCCGCCCTTCCCTGACTGCGGCCGGGTGTTTGCTCGCCCCACTCCACACCCTAACCTTCACCCACTCAGACCCGGGCGTCTGGTTTCATAACGGCCGAAAGAGTCAGCCCGGCCAGCCCGCCGGTCAGTGCCGGCGGTCAGTGCCCGCCGGTCAGTGCCGGCGGTCAGTGCCGGCGGTCAGTGACGGCGGTCAGTGCCGGCGGTCAGTACCGGCGGTCAGTACCGGCGATCGGCCCGACCAGCCCGGCCCGGGGGTCAGTGCAGGAGGTCGGCCCGGTGGTTAAGTCCGGCGGTAAGTCCGGCCAGACCGGCGGACATTACCGGCGGTCAGTGCCGGCGGTCAGTGCCGGCGGTCAATGCCGGCGGACATTACCGGCGGTCAGTGCCGGCGGTCAGTGCCGGCGGTCAGTGCCGGCGGTCAGTGCCGGCGGTCAGTGCCGGCGGTCAGTGCCGGCGGTCAGTGCCGGCGGTCAGTGCCGGCGGTCAATGCCGGCGGACATTACCGGCGGTCAGTGCCGGCGGTCAGTGCCGGCGGTCAGTGCCGGCGGTCAATGCCGGCGGTCAGTGCCGGCGGTCAATGCCGGCGGACATTACCGGCGGTCAGTGCCGGCGGTCAGTGCCGGCGGTCAGTGTCGGCGGACATTACCGGCGGTCAGTGCCGGAAGTCAGTGCCGGCGGTCAGTGCGGCGGTCAGCCCGGTGTCACGGTTTAGATTCTCCATGGGTTTACATTCTACGCTCGGGGTTCTGCGCATGCGTGTATTCGATTATCACGACCCAGGTGACTCGGGTCACCTGAGTTGCTAGAAATTCAAATAGAAGACCGCAAGTGGAGTTGACAAAAACATGTGCCGTGTGCAAAAAGTCTCGACCCCAGTAACCCACCTTTTGGCTGGGGTTGGCTAGGAACGATGACGTCAGATTTGTGATGGTACCGTCCTGTAGCAGTACAAGTCCTATGTGTGTGGGGTTTTTTCGGTTTGTTTTTTAAATAAACCAGATTAATGAAATTGAAATATAACTAAACTATACAATCAAAAACTATTTAAATACTATTTTGCTGTAGTTATATTGGTTATGAAAATAAAAAAGAACAAGTTTTGGATCACGCCCCCCCCCCCCCCGGAGCTTGGAGAAGCGTATTCAATTATTCAACCCGAGTCTGTAGGATGTGCGCATGTGCCAAAAAGTCGCTCGGGTCACCCAAGTTGATTAATCGAATATGCCCAATTTGGCGGAAATGCCATTAGATTTTGACGCATGCGCAGAACTCGGCGGTGAGTGCAGGCGGTGAGTGCCGGCCACTAAGTGCCCTCCAGGTGCGCCCCTGCCCGTGTGGACACCTTAGATCCACATGGTGCAGATAAGCCCCTCTCACCCCAGTGTAGATTACACCCTCGCCGCCCCGCTCTTCACTGACCCTCGCCGCCCCCAGCGCCGCAGCACTTGACCGGTAAGTTCCCAGAGAGCCCACTCCCCCTCCCTTTGTCCCTCTTCTCCTCACCCCGCCTCCTCCTCACACACTCCCTCTCCTTCTCTCTCCCTCTTATTCTCTCTCCCTTTTTTCCTCCCTCTCCTCCTCCTCCTCCTCCCTATCCCTCTCCCTCCCCTCGCCCTCCTCTCCCCCTCCTCTCCCTCCCCTCCTCTCCCCCTCTCCCCATCTCTCTCGTTCTCCCTCTCCCTCTGCCTCTCTCTCTGCCTCTCTCTCCCTCTCCCCCTCTCTCTCCCTCTCCCCCTCTCTCTCCCTCTCCCTCTCCCTTTCCCTTTCCCTGTCCCTCTCCCCCTCCCTCTCCCTCTACCTCTACCTCTCTCTCTCCCTCTCCCTCTCCCCCTCCCTCTCCCCCTCCCTCTGCCTTTCCCCTTGCCTTTCCATCTCCCTCTGCCTCTCAGCAGCATTAATAGTAATATTACTATTATTAGTACATGTATAAGGTCGGGACCCATCCTGATATGACCGTAGATGTTGCGAGGCCGTAAAAAAACAAAAAACAAAAAAACAAAAAAAAAAACGTCCCCCTCGACCTCCCCCTCAGCTTCCCTCTCCCACTCTACCCTCTCCCCTCTCCCATCTCCCCTCTCCACTATCCCATCTCCTATCTCCCTTCTCCCTTCTCCCCGTCCTCCTTCCCCCCGCCCCCACTCCCCCCTCACATTCCCTCTCCCCTTCCCCCTCACCTTCCCTCTCCCCCTTCCCCCTATTCATTCCCTCTCCCCCTCCCCCTCCCTTCTCCCTCTCCTCTCTCCCCTCTCCCCTCCTCTCTCCCCTCCCTTCTCCCCCTATCCTCTCCCTCTCGTCCTTCCTTCCCTCTCCACCTCCCCCTCCCTTCCTCTCTCATTTCCACTCTCCCCCCTCTCTCGTTTCCCTTCTCCCCCTCCTCTCTCGTTTCCCTTCTCACCCTCCTCTCTCCCTTCCCTCTACCCCTCCTCATCCTCCCCCTCCCCAACCCTCCCTTGACCCCCTCCCCCTCTCCTCCTTCGTCTCCCCATCCCTCCCTCCTCCCCTCCCTCTCCCCTCCCTCCTCCCCTCCCTTCTCTCTCCCTTCTCTCTCCCTCTTACCGTGCCCCCTCTCCATCTCCCCCTCCCCTTCTACCCCTCATATTCTCCCGCCTCCTCACCCCATTCCACCCCACTCCCACTCTCCATCCCACACTCCCCCAAATGCCCTTTTGACCCCTGCCCCTGTTGGCCGTTGGGCGAACTACCCACAGCCTCGCTTACCCATATTTTATTTGTTTATTTGTAATACACGGTTGAACTCCCTTCTGCTCGGACATCTGTTGGAGTGGTCTAAGCCATAGCTCTGTGTGCAAAGTGCCAACTACTTCCTTATCCGCGATTCTTCCAGTACATGACGCATGACACCTGCTGCGAGGAATGTATTCTATTCGACATTTTTATTTAATTTATTAGTTATAATTAATTACCACTGACCAACTATTGACCGGAGGCTTACTTTGTCCTTGGTTAATATTTGATTGTGGTAACAAATTGTGTGCATGTTTGTGGACAATAATTAATCTTGACATTGATGACTCAAAATCGCGAATAGTTGTGACATGTTATTTATTGTTCTCGCAGTGAAGCAATAAACGGTTGTTTATTGTGCAGAAATATGTTTATTTAAACCCGCATTACCCGCCTATTTTGAAGGTAAATATATCAGGTTCAGCTTTGTGATCTACTTTAATTAAATTAGAAGTAAGTTATTTTAACAGATTAAGATAGTTAAAATGAAAATATTTTAAATTACTTGGATGTGTACACTGAAATGTTGGGCACACTACGTTTCAACAGTGTAAAGGTTTCTGCATAATGCTAGCGTATAGGATTCGCACACTAAAACTCCCGATCAGCTTAAAACTGAAGTCGGGCCAATTCATTTTTCGAATCGGGAATCGCAATCGTAGTGCTAGCGCACACCTACCGTTTTAGCCCTAAAAATTAGTTTTTAGTCGTGAATCGCAATCGGTAGGTGTGCTAGGGGAGTGCACACCTCACGATTTTGGGGCAGTTTTAGATCATACGCTAGGTGGGTGCGGGAAAACGATTGTATACGCTAGGTGTGTACCGGGCATTAGTTGCATAATTTGATGGTTTTAAGTTTCTGTCATTTTGTTAGATAAATATCTTAAGTTGATCATTATAAATTATAATAGAGCTTACATTACTTTGAAGTAGCTTGTTTTGTAAATGGTTAACTTTGCAGATAGAGCTTTAGTAGCTTCTATTAAAGTTGCATAGTCGGATGGTTTTGAATTTCTGTATTTTGTCTGAGATAAATATATTAGATGGATCTACTTTACACTAGTTCAAAGTTACTTTTATTTTAAATGGTAAACTTTTTAGATATTTTGAGTGCAAACATGGAAAATTAGTTTTGGCAAGCTTGCCAAAACTCTGACACCATAGACTTCTGCAGTAACAGACCAGATGGGATGGCCGAATGAGTAAGAGCATCCGTCTCCCGTGCTGGTAGTTCGAGGGGTCGTGGGTTCGAACCCTGGTCGAGTCAAACCAATGACTTAAACATTGATACTTGTCGCTTCGTAGCCAGGTGCTCGGCATTATTAGGACCGGGCAAGGACTGGTGTGCTCAGTGTCAGGATAATGTGACTGAGTGGGATACCAGGTCATGGTGCCAGCGGCCTGGTTTCCCAGTGGGACAGCAAAAAGTTGGATTAACCGATCGTTTGGTTTAAGTTTAACCGAGCTTGGTTTAACGGGGTGGTACTGTAATTAATAAGTGCACCAGTATCTAAGTTGGATATCCAGGATGAAATCTACATTAGTGTTTTTTTTTGGTACATTAGTTGTTTAAGCAGGGGAAATTTCAGTCGCAGGCGATTGGTCTTCCTCATTCCACTGCTCCTTGCCCTAGCCTAATAATGCCGAGCGCCTGGCTAGGAAGCGACAAGTATCAATTTTTAAGTCATTGGTTTGGCTCGACCAGGATTCGAACCCACGATCTACCACATGGGAGATGGACGCTCTAACTCATTTGGCCATCCCGTCTGGTTTCTACTTTCGAAAATGTTATGTTTTTACAGATTAGGCAGCTTTAGGCTGACGTAATATTCCTTCGGTGTCCCAATAAAAAGTTTGTTTAATTTGTGCACCGGTATCTTAAGTTGCGAGTCAACAAGGCAACTCGAGAGGTTGCCACTGCGGTAGCCACACACCTGCACGAATCAAGATGCCGACTTATGAAACTCCCATTAAAATATGCTAATTAGGCGAGGTAGATTGTCAACTTCCGGTTCTACTGGGTTCTCAATATACGATTAAAGGGGCTCGCGGCAGGATTTTGTGACACTGTGATATATGCCCGGTGGGGTGGTGGGAATGTTGTACTGTTCCCTGTGCCCCCACCTCTGCCAATTTGGATTTCCACCGCTGTGTATAACTTACAGCGTCATCAAAGGCCAGTTGCTCTCATACCATGTCTATGTGGTGTGGGAGGTTAAAAATCCCTTGGGTCGGTTAAAAGTGTAGGCTCGGGCTTTCTATCGACAAACGGTCTAATGGTGAAAACAAGTCTATTCAGACTGATCCGTGATGGGCAGTATAAATCATCAAGAAAAAAATTAAAGGGGCTCGCGACAGGATTTGTGACACTGTGTGATATATGCCCGATGGGGTGGTGGGAATGTTGTACAAAGGATTATTTATAGGTCAGTTTGTTTGTTTGTTGTTTGTTTGTTTGTTGTTTTACGTCCTAGCAACATCTAAGGTCATATCCGGACGGGTTATAGGTCAGTTCTAAATGGTGTTGTTGTTGGTTGTTATTTTATGTCCTAGCAACATCTATGGTCATATCAGGATGGGTATTGACTTGTGACAGTGCTCACTCATGGCGACTTTTATAGTGCTGCCCCATTGGGAGACCATGCCATCAGCACCATCATCCGATATCCCATTCAGTCACATTATCCTGACAATGAGCAAACTAGTCCTTGCTTGCCTTATCCTATTAATGCCGAGCGCCAGGATAGGTAGTGACAAGTATAAATTTGATAAGTCATTGGTTTAATTCGGTTGGGATTCAAACTCCCGATCTTCTGCACGGGAAGCCTGAGTTCTACCGATTTGGCCACCACGTCCAGTGATACAACTGAAGGTGATACTGAACCATCTAACCGCATTCACGGAGATTTTACCATGACCCGATATCCCACTCAGTCACATTATCCGGACACTGAGCTAAACCAGTCCTTGCCTTATCCTATTAATGCTGAGTTAATGCCGAGTCAGTGCCCGGCTAGGAAGCGACAAGTATCAATTTGATAAGTCATTGGTTTGACTCGACCAGGAATCGAACTCCAGATCTCACGCACGCGAGGCCGACGCTCTACCGATTCGGCCACCGCGCCCGGTCTCTGAACGGTGTGGTGGTGGTGGGGGGAGTGGGGGTTGTCACGGGTGAGTGGGTGGGGCGCGGAGGGGAGGTGACATTAGAGATGGTGTCGTGGCTCTCAGGCTTGTGTGGAGAGACTAGAGCGTGTGTGTTTCTGGTGTCAATGCGCCTGCGCAAGGGAGCAGACGACAAAGTGACCGGAAGTAGCCAAAGGAGAGGGACGCTGACAGACATGTCCGAACAGGGTTTCTGTTGCACTGTACCCCCGGTCAACAGGGATGCTGGCTAAAATAAAAGCACTGGTCAATGGTCACTCAGTCAGTTGTTTTGGGGAGTTTTCAGTCGCATTTGTGCACTGAAGGCTGTAAATCTGCAGCACTGTATGGGCACCGCCAAAGGTGGTCCCATGCGGCCGGGAGTTGGCTTCTGGTGGGTAGTGGTCGGAGACATCAGGAGCAAAGGAGAGGGTGGGCGGGTAGCTGGGGTGAGAGGGTGGAGAGAATAAGGTCACCTAGGAGTCCAACCCTGGTCCTCTAAGAGGGCTGGGGGAGATTGGTTGGTTGGTTGTTGTTGTTTTATGTCCTAGCACCATCTGAGGCCATACCAGAATCAGTACCGACTTGTGACAGTGGGAACTTATGGTGACTTTATAGTGCTGCCCCACTGGAAAATCAGCTCGCCGGTACCATGACCTGATATCTCACACAGTCACATTATCCTGGCACCGAGCTTACCAGACCTTTTCTTATCCTATTAATGCCAATTGCTAGGCAAGGTTGCGACACGTATCAATTTTATACATCATTGGTTTGAATCGGCTGTGATTCGAACTCCCGACCTTCCGAACGCTATCGATGTGCCCGGTAAATGTGTGTGATGGTGGTGGTGGGTGTGGTACTGGTAGGTATGTATTGATCAATTTGACGTAAATGTGTGGTGGAGTGTATGCATGTGGTGTGGTGTGGTCGCTGGGTGTAGTGTGGTGGGTGGAGTGGGTATCGTGTGGTGGGTGGGTATAGTGTGGTGTGGGGTGGGGTGGGTGTGGTGTGGTGGGTGGGTGTGTGGGTGGGCGGGCTAATGTCACAGTCTATGAATGGTGTTACAGTGAGGAGTTGAGGTCTGTATTTATGTACTTAATGGCGTCTACTGACACATGTCGGCGGCTCCCCCACTGAGGTTGACAGCTGGACATGTGACTGCGCTATTTATTACTACAGTCTAATGATCAGTAAGCAAGGTGACAGACGCTACTGTCAACCCTGACAGCAATCCGATAAATTAGGGCCAATGGCGGATGGGGGGGGGGGGGGGTGCATGGTGCAATGCACCAGTTTGCATCGAATCATGGCTACCAGACAAGATGGCTGAATGAGTTGAGCGTCCATCACCTATTTTGGTAGATCGTGGGATTTGAATATACGGATTTAAACCCTGGTCGAGTCAAATGAATGACTTTAAAATGTATTCTTGTCGCTTCCTAGCCAGGCACTCTGCATTATTACTAGGTAGGATAGGGCAAGGACTGGTTAGCTCAGTGTCAGGATAATGTGACTGAGTGCGATTTTGGGTCCTAGGGATGGCAGCCTGATTTCCAAGTGGGGCAGATCTATGAAGCAAACATGAGTGTGCACTGTCATAAGTCGGTACCCGTCCTGAAATGACCATATATGTTGTCAAGTCGCTAAACCCCAACAAACAAACGCCCCATATCTATATGATGTAGACAGAAACATTAGCCTGCATAAGGATAGGGGTGGTTGCAGTTTTACACCCTAGCTACATCTAAGGTGATATCAGGACGGGTAAGGATAGGGGGCAACAGCAGCAATGTGGATTGGAGAGTTTATATGGTATAACACTACGGTTTGTGAGGTTTGTGTTGTATGACATTAAACAGGTGGTGAATTAGTGGTAGCTAACCGTGATTTCCTGCACTTACTATAGACGAGATCGCCATTCCGACTGAGCATTCGCCGAAAACGGCGTCGAGAGCAAAATGAAGATGTACGGCCATTGACTATGATTGAATTTGCCGATACGCGCAGTGCGAAACTTGGATTTTATTCAAAATTAATAGGGATACAGAACAATTTGGCATAAACATGAATGCATCCATGTAATATAATAATATAATGAATATGTTTAAGACATAACTCTATAATTAAAGATGTTGATCTAAGAAACATACACTTTACAGGCTAATGTTTGCAGCACCATTTGTCAAATTCTTGTTCTAAATATTAAAATGTCAAATGTGTTAACAGAAATTTGTTTCAAAGAGATATATAACCAATGTCTGATTAACCCTACCAATTTCCTAGCTCTACATATATTATTAATTCTAACACTAGTCTGAATGACTAGATTTGTTTATATCTAAATGCAGATAGCATTAGACATGCTGATATTGATAAGATTGGTGTAAATGCAATGCTAGATAAAAGATTGACATCTTAATTTATTATAAATGTATGCTATATATACACCCTCTCCAGGTGTCATAATGAGTGTGGACCTTGCTGTCAACACGACATTAAAACACCAGCAACCAATCAATAATCAATTGTCGCTATAGCTCAGCTTAGTTTTCGACATTTCTAATATGTCATATGAGTTATAACAGTTTAACGTATACCTTTTTCTTCTTTTATTTTCTTGAAGATTTATACTGCCTATTATGGATAAGTCCTTAGACTAGCTTCTCTCTAGGGAAGACATATTAAATTTAAATAATTATTATTATTATTACTAGGATATGTTCACTGAGCAGTGACATGGGGAAGATAAATTGTGTGCGATTGAAATCTTCACTGCTTAAAGTTGATGGTTTTGAGTTTCTATTATTTTCTGAGATAAATATATCAGATTGATCGTAAACATCGATCTTACATGAGATCTGGTTCAAGGATACCATCAAGAGAAACCTGAAGCTGAGAGACATTAAGACCGACTCATGGAGACCACTCTCACAGCAGAGAGCTAAATGGAGAGCGGCAGTCAAGTAATGAAAGCAGTCTTTGTCGCATCGTGACCGACAGCATGTTGATGATGACATGAGCTTGAAGTTACTTTGATTCAGAATTGCTAAGTTGGGAGATGTTTGAAGTGTAAAGATGCTAAGTTAATTTTGGCGTGCTTGCCTAAATTCTGACCCCCATAGACTTCAACAGTAACAGGTTCTATTCAATTCCCTTCTATATTAACAGCATAACAACAAATACGTAATAAGTGCACCAGTATACAAGTTGGATATGTAGGTTCAAATGTAGATCAGTGTTCTTGCTTTTGAAAATTTGATATTTTCATCGGACTATGTGGCTTTAATCAAGGAATGTAGGGTGAAATTCCCAAACCAAAACACAATTAGTTTATTCATGAAGAACGCCATAGCTGGTTGATTTCCGGTCAATGATACGCGATGTGTGGTGGGTGGGTGGGTGGGTGGGTGGGGGGAGCAACAAAAGGGACGCTGTGGGGGGGGGGGGCAGGGGGAGGGGAGGCAGGTGTATCGGGCAACTGGTGTTCGGGTGAAATGAAGAAGAGAGAGAGAGGAAGGGAGAGAGAGAGAGAGAGAGAGAGAGAGAGAGAGCGGAGGAGGGTGGGAGGGTGGGTGTGTGGGTGGGTGAGTGAGTGGCGGGAGGTAATCATCGGAGAGGCTTAGATGGCCGGGTAGCGTCTGTCCCACAATGCACCACTGCTTCGTATCCCGCTGTCTACTTCCTGTTCTGCGCGAGGCGTTTTGGGAGCGGTCTCTTTGATGTAGGATGTCGTCTGCATGGCACTAGCTTCACTCCTCCCTTCCACCCTCGCCCCATATCCACCTACACCTACGTATATATACACGGCACCAGGCCACCAGCACCATGTCCCGATATCCCACTCAGTCACATTATCCTGACTCTGAGCTACCCAGGCCTTGCCTTATGCTAATAGTAATAATCGTCTGGCTAGGAAATGACAAGTATTAATTTTGTATGTCATTGGTCTGACTCCACCGAGAACCGAACTCCCGATCTCCGCTCTACCGATGCGGCCACTGGTATAGCGGCCACCGGTATAGCAGTTGGCAGGCACCAGCCCTAACTTCCGGTGTGTGGCTGTGACCCGTCATGTTGGTTCTAACATCTAAGCTTCAGTCCTTCGTGAGGGACACACTGAAATTGGAATACACGTATATTGTAGATACAAACGCTTTCATGTCTCTATTCTTCCTCTCTCCCCTCCTTCCTTCTCTCCCCTCCTTCCTTCTCTCCCCTCCTTCCTTCTCCCCTCTCCTTCCTTCTCTCCCCTCCTTCCTTCTCTCCCCTCCTTCCGTCTGTCCCCTCCTTCCTTCTCTCCCCTCCTTCCTTCTCTCCCCTCCTTCCTTCTCTCCCCTCCTTCCTTCTCTCCCCTCCTTCCTTCTCTCCACTCCTTCCTTCTCCCCTCTCCTTCCTTCTCTCCCCTCCTTCCTTCTCTCCCCTCCTTCCTTCTCTCCCCCTCCTTCCTTCTCTCCCCTCCTTTCTTCTCTCCCCTCCTTCCTTCTCCCCTCTCCTTCCTTCTCTCCCCTCCTTCCTTCTCTCCCCTCCTTCATTCTCTCCCCTCCTTCCTTCTCTACCCTCCTTCCTTCTCTCCCCCTCCTTCCTCCTCTCCCCCTTCTCTCTCCCTCCTCCTCTCCCCTCTCCCCTCCTTCTCTCCCTTCATTCCCCTCTCCCCTCCTTCTCCCCCTTCTCTCCCCTCTCCCCTTCCTCTCTCCCGCCTCCCTCTCCCCGCACTCTCTCCCTCCTCCCTCTCCTTCCCTACCCTCCCTCTCTCCCCTCCCGTCGACCCCCACCTCTCCACCAGCTACCTCCCCATTAACCCTCCCCCTGCCCCATTAGAGTCAGTGTGGTCTCACCCTTGTCTCCAATAAGGTTCCGCAGCACCGACCTTGTAATCTGAATCTGCACTGGCGTCCCTCTTTGTCGCACTCTCCCAGCACACCAGGGGGCGCCATCCACACACAGTCGCCCCCTTACCGCCGTGGTGTTTGGAGACTGACGTCAAGTCGTTGTTCTTGACGGCTGGCCGACATATGTCGCAGAATCGACGAGGCTACCCCGTCACCCCCTCCGAGACTACCCCCTCCTCCTCTCCCCCCCCTCTCGCTCCCTCCCCCTCTGCCTCCCGCTCCCCCTCTGCCCCCCCCTTCCCCCTCCTCTCCCCTCCCCCCCTTCTCCCTCCCTCCCCTTCTCCCCCTCCTCTCCCTCTCCCATCTTCTCTCTCTTCCCTCTCTCCCCTCCCTCTCCCCTCCCTCCCTCTCCCCCCTCTTCCTCTCCCCTCCCTCCTCCCCTCCCTCTCCCCCTCCTCTCCCCCTCTCCCTCTCCGCTCCCCCTCCCTGCCCCCTCCCCTACTCCGCCTACCCCACACACAGGAGCCATCTACTCAATACCAAGCAGTATGCTACCAAATTAAAATAAGAGCATGGTGTCTAGATGTAGATTTTGTTTTGCTATATATACACACATTTTATATTATGTTATATATATTAGATATATATCACAATTATACAACCTATTGACTATTTGAATCTGAAATGAATGTCATCCGAGCATTTGTCCGTAAGCTGTCTCACTCAGTCTGCGTAATTTGCGCAGAGATTGTATATTTCGCGGGCACTGGTCGGTGAATCTTTTGTAATGCGTGCCCAGACTGCTGATAACATACATTGTCGGCCATGTTTTGTCTGCCCGTTCAGATGGAATCACAATCACGGTTCAACCGAATGCACCTCGGCATTCACCAACTATTTGTTCGGTGCCCTCCACTTTATTTTCGTGGGGATGGACTAGGTGGATTCGATGGTATTTTATTCTTAACGCCACCCAATCGCCATGTCAGTTTATGTGCACTGCATGCAGGGAATGAAGAGTAATGTTTTCTGGGTCCTTGTTTTGTTTTGTTTTTGTCGTTTTGGTGATATGGATGGGATAGCAAATAAAAGAGGAGTCAAGCATTTTCTTTCGCCAAAATTGTGTGGTTGCGAAAATAAGGTGCGTGTGTGTAATTATGTGTGGTCCGATTGGTTCGGGACCAGTCTGTGTGGCACCAGCAGCGACTACCGGCGTCTGTCTGGTACCCCCACCCACCCCTCGTCTGCTCTCCTCTCTCCACCGCTCCTCTGCCCTCTGCGCTGCTCTGCTCTGCTCTGCTCTGCTCTGCTCTGCTCTGCTCTGCTCTGCTCTGCTCTGCTCTGCTCTGCTCTGCTCTGCTCTGCTCTGCTCTGCTCTGCTCTGCTCTGCTCTGCTCTGCTCTGCTCTGCTCTGCTCTGCTCTGCTCTGCTCTGCTCTGCTCTGCTCTGCTCTGCTCTCCTTTTCTCTGCTCTGCTCTCCTTTTCTGTTTCTCCCTTTCTGTTTCTCCCTTTCTGTTTCTCCCTTTCTCTCCTCTCCTTTTCTCTCCTCTCCCTTTCTCTCCTCTCCTTTTCTCTCCTCTCCTTTTCTCTTCTCCTATCCGCCCTGCCTGTCCTCTCCCCCCGACTCTCTTCTCTGCCCCCTGCCTCTCTTCTATTCTACTCCAGCCCTATCCACCCTTCACTACCCCTCCTCCTCTCACCCCCCTTCTCATCTCATCTCTCCTTCCCTCCCCACCCCTTCCTATCCTCTCCCCAACTTCCTCTCCTCCTCAAGTCCTCTAAGCACATCTCCACTCATCTTCCCTCCTCTCCTCCAATCCCATTCTCTCCTCTCCTCTCCTCTTCTCTCCTCTCATCGCCCATCCTCTCCTCTCTTATCATCTCCTCTCCTCTCCTCTTCTCTCCTCCAAACCCCTCCCCCGTCCCCCTCCCCCCCTCCCTCCCCTCCCCCTCCCCTCCCCTCCCCTCCCCTCCCCTCTCCTCCCCTCCCTCTCCTCTTTCCTACCCTAACCCCCCGCTGTCCAGCCCCTTTCCCTCCAGCATGACTGTACCCCTCCTTACACACAACCCCAGGCTGTGCCCCCACCTGTCTATCACTACCATTCACGACGACCACATGTTCACCCTTCTGTCACCTCCTCCATCCCCATCTAAAAAGGGATTAACAAACCTTACACCCACACACAGCCAATCTTGTGCTGCTTACAGATGACAAAACCCCAAACCTTTTGAAGTGAATTACAAATGAGGTATCAGAATGTATATTGTTGTGTGGCGTGGGTGGAGGTGCGTATAGTTAGAGATGGTTTCTCTCAATATGTGCACCCCCCCTCACCACCAACGCACCTTTGCCTCTCTTCACCCTGCGCTGAACTTCATACCCTCCGTCCTACCCAAAAGCAACAGCAAAATGAATGTGGGCCAGTCTTCCTACATAATATGATTTGACCTTTCAAATGGACATGGGGTGGGGAGGAGGAGAGAGGTGTTACAGAGATAGAAAGGGACAAAGAGACAGAGAGAGAGAGAGCTAGATAGACAAAGAGAGAGAGAGTGACCTACTGAAGAACGGGAATCAATATGATGAAGCTAGATGGGGATGGCCAAATGTTGAGTGTCCGTCTTCTGTTTTAGTAAATAGTGGGATTTGAATCATGGTCGAGTCAAACCAATGACTTACAGATTTATACTTGTCCCTTCTTAGCCTGGTGCGCGACATCATTAGAATAGGGCAATGACTGGTTGGCTCAGTGTCAGGTCAGGGTGCTGGCAGCCTGGTCTCCCAGCGAAACCACCCATGAGTGTGAACTGGCACAAGTTGGCACCTGATATGATATCACCTTAGATGTTGCCAGGACGTAAAACTCCAACAAACAACCAACTAACCAGCCAACCAACCAACCAACCAGCCAACCAACTTGAGGAAGCTTCACTTTGTTGTGCTTCAGTTTGTGGAGTGGGATGGGCGAGGGAGTGTGTGAGTTTGGGGGAGGGTGGGGGGTGATGTGGTGTGTGTGGGTGGTGGATGTGTGGGGGTGAGTGAGTACAAGCGTCTCGGGATATTATTAGCTGCAGGTACATTCAGTGGTCACTCACTGGTCACTCTGACTCTTCACCTTCACCTGACCGCTGACATACACACACACCCACACACCACCCCAATGTCCTCAAGCACCTTCTAGGTCTAGGTTCCAGGCACGGCTCACACACCACACCACACCTGATGTTTGAGGGTGCCACCCCCCTGGTGCTTCTGTATGCGTCCGATTGGTTTTAGGGAGTTAACGAGTAGTTAATTGTCATTTAATTGTGGAAGTTTAAAAAAGTGACATTTGAAGATGTATAAGAATAGGAAACTAATGCAGTTAGTGCTGCTAGTGATGGCTGCCAGAGATTGCTCGCTTGTACCTCAGAACAGTTATCTTATGGGGGGTGGTTTTTAGTTTTATTTATTGGTGTCAAGAATGAAAACACACCGGTACCAGTGTAGTGTACGATACGGAGGAGACACTGGTACCAGTGTAGTGTATGATAAGGAGACACCGGTACCAGTGTAGTGTAGTGCTCAAGATTGAGGAGACACTGGAACCAGTCTAGTGCACAAGCATGGGTGGACACCGGTACTAGTGTAGTGCATGGTAAGGAGGAGACACCGGTACCAGTGTAGTGTATGATAAGGAAGAGACATCGGTACCAGTGTAGTGCTCAAGATGGAGGATACACTGGTACCAGTCTAGTGCACAAGAATGGGTAGACATGGGTACCAGGGTAGTGTATGGTTAGGAGGAGACACCGGTACCAGTGTAGGGTAGGATAAGGAGGAGACACCGGTACCAGTGTAGTGCTCAAGATGGAGGATACACGGGTAGCAGGGTAGACACGGGTAGCAGGGTAGTGTATGGTTAGGAGGAGACACCGGTACCAGTGTAGGGTATGATAAGGAGGAGACACCAGTGTAGTGCTCAAGAAGTAGGAGGCACGGGTACCAGTGTGAACTGCGAACACTGTAGAACAGGTGTGAGTAGTTAGCCTCATTCTGTAATCTCTGTAATCTCACCTGACCATTCCCCCCACTCCCTCCTTCTCCCACCCTCCCATCATCTCCCTCTTCCTCTTCCTCTCCCCCTCACCCACTCCCTCTCTCCCTCTCGCCCTCTCTCCCTCTCTCCCCCCCCCCTTCCCTCTCTCCCTCTCCCTCCCCCTCCCTCTCACTCTCCCTCTCCCTCCCTCTCTCTCCCTCCCTCCCTCTCCCTCCCTCTCCCTCTCCCTCTCCCTCTCCATCTCTCCCTCTCTCCCTCTCTCCCTCTCCATCTCCCTCTCCCTCTGTACCTCTCTCTGCCCCACTCTGAGTTGTCGCTCCGGGGCATGTCACCTTCATTCCCCCAAATCAAGCGCTCGACCCCTATTGCCGTGTGTTCATCGTAGATTAGCACCCTCCCTCTCCCCCCTCCCTCTTCACACACACACACACACACACACACACACAGGCCGAACCCGGCCACTTAGGTCTGGCTGCGGATAGATCGGTGCGCGTAATTACCTCGCGAAAGATGATGGGTGTAGGCGGTACATGGACGCGAGTCGGCCACTTACCGGGGCGTCTGTTTTCCAGGGAACCCGAGAGGAGGGAGGAGAGTTTACCAGGAGGGGATGTCCAGGCCATTCATTGTCTAGTGCCCCCCCCCCCCCCCCCACACCCACACCCACACCCACACCCACACCCACACATTCAGGCCCAGTCTATGAACCCATACCCACACCCACACCCACACCCAGGCCCAGTCTATTAACCCATACCCACACCCACACCCAGGCCCAGTCTATTAACCTATACCCACACATCCCCCCCCCCCCCATCGCACACACCCTCCAGTTACCCTCTACTCACCCACACCCACACCCACACCCATACCCATACCCATACCCATACCCATACCCATACTCTCTCCCTCAAGCTAGCATTCCTTACAGTGACTAACTTACAAATGGTATGCGGCATTCGAATGCGGCAAAGAATGGAAAAGCATCTAAGTGAATGGGGGTGCTTCCATGCCTCCGAATGCGAATGCGGCAACTGAATCGGTCCCTGTAGCCATCGTTGCAGCATGCAAATGCGAATGCTGCTGCATTTGCCATAGAAACCAATACCATTCCCTCACAAATTGGGAGGAAAAGCCCCAACAAATGTTGGGGGTTGGCATATATCTACGCCGCATATACGACATTCGCATGCCGCATACCGCGTGTAAGGAATCCTAGCTTTAACCCATACCCACACATCCACACCTCTACACACCCACACCCACACACTCTCCCTTAACCCATACCCACACATCCCCTGTTACACCCTCCCACACCCACACACTGTCCATTACCCCACCCACACCCATACCCATACCCCCACACCATACATTCCTCCCCCCACCACCACCACCACTCCCTAACACACACACTATCCCTTACACTCACCACCCACCGACCCACACACCATCCCCTGTCCAGCCCCCACACCCTCACCCACCCACACTCCCCTTTACCCCACACCCACACAGCCCCACACGCCTACGGACATGCGCGTTCACTCCTCCCCTCCCACCACCTCACACCCAGTATAATAGGGCTAATCATTGATGAGGATTATATGGCTGTTTTACTTCGCCACCACCACTAACTGACACCTAGTATAATAGGGCTAATCAGTAATGAAGGTTATATGGCTTGTTTAGTGATTGGATAGTCAGGTTGAACCAATTATTATTCATGGTTAATTTTCTCTTGATATTTATATGTTGTGACTGAATAGGGGAACGAATTAGAGTGTGTTCCACGACCAAATTATCCTTGTGTGTACCTTGGCTTTATACCCAGTCTGACTACTGCTTGCGACTATCTATGACCATTTCAGCGACCACAAACAAAGTTTGGTTGCAAACGACATATTCCTGACCTAAAAACTAACAAAACATATCTGTGCAAAATAAGGCTAGGAAACCCCCAGTAAACTGCACTGCAAAAGGGGCATGTGATATGTCACGGCCCACCAGCGGGATGCCCAATGAAAGGTAACCATGCCAAAAGTAGCCAGATAGCACACCACACAGCTACGTACAAGCCTATGATATGTAAATAGGAGTAGGCTAGTCTAGTAATAAGAGTAGAAAAATAAATACATATATACCAAGAAAATCCAAAAAAAACTAACATAGGCTACTAACCATACCAACCAATTATCTATCTGCTACTGAAATGCAGGCAATCAAATACCTTATCAGCAGCCACTGTGTGGTAAGATAACACCAACACTACAACTGGCCAGCATTGAAAACAAGCCTGGGTACCCGGGCTTATATGCTATGGACAGTATAAATACAGCCTCAAAAAAAAAATGGTCGCAAATGATCCTCAGTGGTCGTCGACCTCTATGTGACCAATTTGGTTGCAAGTAGGTTGCAGCGACTGCGCTAAAAACTTCCTTGCAACCATTTTGGTCTCAAGGAGATCTATGACCTTTGCTTTGCTCGCAAGGAAGTCACTAGTGGCTGTAGTCCAAAGTGGTCGCAAGCGGTCGCACGGTGTAGTGTGACTCAGGCACAGCGTAGATTATCACTAAGGCCAACAAAAAAAGAATTGGTGATCGTCCCCGCCCGTGCCTGAAAAATGGTCCGCCCTTGAATTTGTATATATATATTAACTGTTAAAACTGCGTCGAGCTAACAGCAATTCAACTTTAGTTAAACAATTTAAGTCATTGGTTTGACTCGTCCATGGTTTGAAACCAGGAGTCCAAAGCACACAACCTACCAGAATGGGTTCTGTTGTTTTGCTTTGTTTGTTGTTGTTTTATATCCTAGCAACATCTAAAGTCATATCAGGACGGGTACCGACTTGTGACAGTGTGAACTCATGGTGACTTTATAGTGCTGTCCCACTGGGAAACCAGGCCGTCGGCACCATTTCCTGGTATCCCACTCAGTCAGATTATCCTGACACTGAGCACACCAGTCCTTGCCCCGTCCTAATAATGCCGAGCGCCTGGCTAAGAAGCGACAAGTATCAATCTTTAAGTCATTGGTTTGACTCGACCAGGGTTCGAACCCATGATCTACCAGCATGGGAGACGGACGCTCTAACTCATTCGGCCACACTGTCTAGTCTGGAGCTGGACGCTGAACTCATTCGGCCGTCACGTCTGGCTACGTATGATATCCATGTCAATTTAAAAAATATATATAAATACAAATAAAATCCACCCGTCGGACCCTGATTTTTATTTCAAAAGGATGAGCACCAATTTTTATATTATTTTTTTTGCCCAAGGTTCAGCGCGTAAAACTAGCAAAAGCTCAGGCTTGCTTGTTGACACTGAACAGTGTAAGAAGGCGGTGAGGGGGAAGACGAGGGGCCGGCGGTTCAGTGCAGCGGGGACGGACGTCACTTTGTCACCCGCCCTTTGTTGTGTAAACAGCAGGTTTACTGCTCCAATTGCTTAATCACTTAACCTCTCCATCTCTGCTGACGTGACCTTGGAATGAAACTTGAAAGCCACGCTCTCCTACCCCATTCAATGGGCGGGGTGTGTGGTGGGTGGGGGGTGAGAGGGGCAAGCTCTAGGAAATCCGCCATCAGGTGACCATTCTGTATATATATAGGTATATATATATATATATATATATATATGTATATATATGAATATATCTATGTATATATAGGTATATGTAGGTATATGTGGGTAGATATAGGTACATATAGGTAACTATATGTACATATAGGTATATATAGGTATATATAGGTATATATAGTTACATATACGTATATATAGGTACATATAGTAAAACCTCTCTAACCGACCACCTCCACAGAGCGACCACTAATTGATCGCTTTATTTGGGTCCCAACAATATCATTGTAACCATATTCTAACTCCATATACCGACCACCTCCCTAAATGGACCACTGATAGTCGGTCCCAAGGTCGGTCGATTTAGAGAGGTTTTACTGTATATGTATACAAATCCTCAGGTGCGACTGGCACTGGTCTACATCTGGTGGAGGTGAGGAGGCCGCAGGTGGCACCACCAGTATAGTATTGGGTCTTATGGAGTATAACAATAATCATAATAGTTCCCTTATGTATCTTTATACTCGCATAATTCATTATACATCACATATGTACAGTAAGAATTTTGTTTTTATTGATATGGTATTTATTCTGCCCATAGCGTGTAAGCTCCCCCCCTCCCCCCGCAAGGGTGCGTGTTTTCAATGCTGGACAGCTGTGAGGAATGTTATGGTGTATGCCCCAGTTCCGGTTCCGGGTTGGTATCCGGGACATCCACCAGATTATATTTAAGTAGTTAGTATCTATGTTAGTTTTTTCTGGGGTTTTTTTTGGGGGGGGGATATAACTTCCTATCATATAACTAATATCGTACCCTAGTATGAACATCTAGTGAGATGGTAATACTAATAGGCTTGTGGATGAGGATGTGTTCCCAGAATTTGTTTGTTTGTTTTGTTTGCAGCTTTCCTTTCACTTGCCCTGTCCCTAGTTAGACGCCATGAGTGCTTGCTGTCACAAGTTGCTTTGTGACTGTGGCCTGTAAATATATAAAGTCGCTATGACTAGTATGAGTGCTTACTGTCACAAGTCGATCGGTGGTTGGTTTGTATATGTATATATGTGTATATATGTATGTGTATGCATGTGTATGTATGCATGCATGCATGTATGTATGTATATAGTGATAATCTCGTGTCAACCCTATTCCCATATTAATAATCGGGAATGGTCTGTCAACCTTCCACTTCCATCTGCTAACGGGCTCGGATTGGGAGGATCCCTAACCCTGAACAGCTAAGTCCACACTCTCAAGTTTGCACTAATAAACGATGATTGCTCGGAGTTATGTACCCTTGCCAAACATCTAAAGATATATATGTAGATTGGGTAATCAGAGAAAGTATATATATATATATTTATTTATATATACTTATACCTCATCATCATTATGCTGTTGGTCGTGATGCGACAAAGACTGCTTTCATTACTTGACTGCCACTCTCCATTTAGCTCTGCTGTGAGAGTTGTGTCCATGAGTCAGATGTCTCTCAGCTTCAGGTTTCTCTTGATGGTATAGTAGTGGTCTGCACTGACCTCTCAGGCAAGTAACCACATAGACAGGTAGGCGTGGGGAGTGTCTTGATATCAGGGAGCCTAGGTGGTGTAATGGTTAGCACACTGGCCCGGAATGCAAAGAGATGTGGGTTCGAGTCCCGCTCTAGGCGCAATATTTCCCATTTTCATCACCCCCATGACAGTATCCTTGAACCGGAGACGAGAGCTATACCTATGTCTCTGATTATCCAGATATATTAATATGTATAGCTTTACCAGACGGGGTGGCTCAATGAGTTTAGTCTCTGCTTATCATTTTGATATGTCATGGATTGACTCAACCAGGATTCAACCCCGGGGGTTCGAATCCCATGACCTACTAAAAATGGGAGGTTAGTGCTCAACTCATTCACCCACACCGTCTGGGTCTGTATAGTCAAATGTTGCTACATGTACTACTCTGGGGGAGGGGCCGGGGGGGGGGGGGCTGGGGAAAGTAGTACTCATTGTATTACCAAATACAATGTATGACAAGATGTGCCACTCAGTACTTTCATATAAGAAGTGATTAAATAATCATGCAGTGGTGCCATCCCATGGCAAACAAGGTGCATTGTCTTTGATCAGGTGTAGTACTAGTTTTCTTACTCAGACATAATCACAAATTTGATTTATGCATGGCACCGATTAAAGTGCTTAAAGCATGTTTGAACTTTACTAAGCTATTATATTGTTTTCATCATTCATTTTAGGATATAATACACTATAATTGTTGCACATTGTCTTTGATGGTACAGCAGTCAGGGTGGGCTAGGGAACATGTCCGGTTGTTTCAATGGTACAGCAGTCAGGCTCGGCTAGGGGACCTGTCAAATTGCCTTGTTTGCTGTATTTCACGGGAAAGCGCTGAATGGCGCTGCATCATGTCATACATTGTATTTGGTGTTTCCATGAAAATTTGGACAACTTGACAACGGCCGCTAAGTAACCATGCCTCTTCTCACTCTCTCTCACCTTACAGGACCTCAGCGGCCGAGCCGCGCGCCGTGCATCAGCTCCAGGTGCGTTGTGCTGAGGGTGCCATCTCGTGGCAGCAGGCAGACGGCGCCCTGCGCATTCTCTTCGACTCGCCCGCCCCCTTACGGCCAGGCAGACAACTAGAGACGTGCGTTAGCATAGTGACGCATCTCCTGGAAGTCGTCGTCTCGACGGAACCGGGGACGGCGACCGCCCCGGCAACGGCCAAGTCCTCGGCTGGCGGAGGCGGGGGGAGGGCGACGGCCCCGGCAACGGCCAAGTCAGAGCAGCCAAGGGAGGCGATGGTGCCATTGGCTATGCTGACCAGAGCCTACCCGAGAACTGGACGTGATTTGTGTCTGCGCTCTGACCGCGCCGTCAGCCTCTTCCTGGAGACTCAGCCCGGGGACGAGAACCTCGGCCTGGGCTACGTCAAAATCCGTTATGACGTGACGAGCGTCAGCAAGAATGAGGCGGACAACATGGAAGGTGGGCCCTTTGTATAGTTATTTGCTAAAGTTCTTGTGGCGTTCTCTGTGGCGGATTAGTTAGAGTGTCGACTTTTTTCTAGGTCGGACTCCTAATCTGAAGACTGGTGGTTCGATTCACCATGCCATCACCTCTGACAATTTGGATTTTCACCGCTGTATATATAACTTACTAAGGCCAGTTGTCTATGTGATGTGGGATGTTCAAAATCCCTTTGGTCGGAAAAGGTGTAGACTCGGGCTTTCTATCGACCAACTCTGTAATGGTGAACAAATCTATTCAGACTTATCGCTGATAGGCAGTGTAAATATTCAATAATAAATAAAAAGGTTTTGGCTTCCAATGGCTCTTGTATCAGCCATATTTTGTTTGGTTAATATATGTATATATATATATTAATATATATCATATGTTGTGTTGATTGTTATCTGCTTTGCTTGATCCCAGTAGTCCTACCCCGTCCCCAGTAGTCCTACCCCACCCCCAATAGTCCTACCCCGTCCCCAGTAGTCCTACCCCACCCCCAATAGTCCTACCCCGCCCCCAGTAGTCCTACCCTGTCCCCAGTAGTCCTACCCTGTCCCCAGTAGTCCTACCCAGCCCCCAGTAGTCCTATCCCACCCCCAGTAGTCCTACCGTGCCCCAAGTAGTCCTACCCGCCCCCAGTAGTCCTACCTGCCCACAGTAGTCCTACCCCGCCCCCAGTAGTCCTACCCTGCCCCCAGTAGTCCTACCCCGCCCCCCAGTAGTCCTACCGCGCCCCCAGTAGTTCTATCCTCCGCCCCCAGTAGTCCTACCCCGTCCCCAGTAGTCCTACCCCCGCCCCCCAAGTAATCTTACCCCGCCCCCAGTAGTACTACCCCACCCCAGTATGTCCTACACCGCCCCCGGTAGTCTTACCCCGCCCCCAGTAGTCTTACCCTGCCCCCAGTAGTCCTACCCCGCCTCCAGTAGTCCTACCTGCCCCCAGTAGTCCTACCTGCCCCCAGTAGTCCTACCCCGCCCCCAGTAGTCCTACTCGCCCCCAGTAGTCTTACCCCTACCCCGGTAGTCCTACCCCGCCCCGGTAGTCCTACCCCATCCCCAGTAGTCCTAGCCTGCCTCCAGTAGTCCTACCCCGGCCCCAGTAGTCCTACCCCACCCCCCAGTAGTACTACCCCGCCCCCAGTAGTTCACCCCCACCCCAGTACTCCGACCCCGCCCCCCCAGTAGTCCTACCCCGCCCCCAGTAGTCCTACCCCGCCCCAGTAGTCCTACCCCGTCCCCAGTAGTCCCGCACCGGTAGTCTACCCCGCCCCCAGTAGTCCTACTCGCCCCCAGTAATCCTACCCCGCCCCCAGTAGTCCCACCCCGGTCCCCAGTAGTCGCTACCCCGCCCCCAGTAGTCCTACCCCACCCCTCAGTAGTCCCTACCCGCCCCCAGTAGTACTCACCCCCAGTATCCCCCGCCCCCAGTAGTACTACCCCACCCCCAGTAGTCCCACCCCGCCCCAGTAGTCCCACCCCGCCCCCAGTAGTCCTACCCCGCCCCCAGTAGTCCTACCCCTCCCCAGTAGTCCTACCCCTGCCCAGTAGTACCACTCCCACCCCCCAGTAGTCCCACCCCGCCCCCGGTAGTCCCACCCGCGCCCCCAGTAGTCCTACCCCGCCCCCACCACCACGGCTGTCTCCGCCCACCTCCCGTACCTTAACTGTGGTTACAGAGAACAGGTAGGGGCTATGTGTGCCTCAGTGAGTTGTGTGTGTGTCTGTTGATTAACTCGGGGTGTTGTTCGGGGAAGGTGTGTGTGTGGATGTGTGTGGGTGTGTGGGCGTGTGTGAGGGGATGGCGGGGGCAGCTTTGGCGCCCCCTACCACTTACCGCGGTAACTAACCCGGGGTGGGCGCCCCCAGCCCTTCACGGAGAGACGCCAGTGTGCCAGACAACCCCACCCCACCCCCACTTCAACCCCCACCCACCTCCACTTCAACCCCCACCATCACTGCGCGCTCCTTAAAGCTACATAGTCCGAGAAACCATACTATTTTCGAAAGCAGGACACTCATCTAGATTTGAACATACATATCCTGTTTATAATACTGGATAACTTATTAACTTTGTATTGAAAGGCATACTAGTACTATGTCATTAGAATATAATCTGCCAATGCTGAAGTCTATGGGACCATAGTTGTATTAACAAGCACAACAACATTATTTTGTTGTGCTTTTGTTATAATTTCCCTGTGCCCCCACCTCTGCCAATTTGGATTTCCACCACTGTGTATAACTTACAGCGTCATCAAAGGCCAGTTGCTCTCATACCATGGCTATGTGGTGTGGGAGGTTAAAAATCCCTTGGGTCGGTAAAGGTGTAGGCTCGGGCTTTCTATCAACAAACTGTCTAATGGTGAAAACAAGCCTATTCAGGCTTATCCATGATAGGCAGTATAAATCTTCAAGAAAGAAAAAAATATATATATTTGACTATCTCCCCAAATTAGACATTTTTAATCAAAGTTACTTCAACCTAAAACTTAGTAAAAGTGAAGTAGACTATTAGCAGAACAATCAACCTGATATATATTTATCTCAGAAAATGACAGAAACTCAAAACTACCTGACTAAGCAACTTTAAATAAATAAACCTGGGTACAACCTGGAGTTTGAATCAACTTCAGCATTAAGCTAAGATTCCTTATACGTGGTATGCGGCATGTGAATGCGAATACAAATCTAAAAGCATGTAAATGAATAGTGGTGCTTCCATACATCCGAATGCGAATGTGGCAAATGGATCGACCCCTGGACCGATTGGTGTGGCATGCGAATGCGAATACTGTTGCATTTGCCATAGAAAACAATACTGTTCCTTCACAATTTTGGAGGAAAAAACAAAAGGGTTGGCATATATCTACGCCGCATATACGACATTCGCTTGCCGTATGCTGCATGCCGCATACTACGTATAAGGAATCTTAACTTAACTTGAGTAGAACATGGTCCATAACACAAGTATACACCGGGTGAGGTGGAGATGGGGGTGGGGGTGGGGGGTGGGTGGCTGTTGTTTTACAATCTATAAATGAGGCACTGAGTCAGCACTCAAAATAATTAAAGAAAACATTGATTTGGAATTGAATTCATTTCCGGACCTCGGAGCCGAGGTATAGTGTGGCCTCCCCGCGGCGAAACTGGTTGTGCGTCAGTCAACCTGGTCATATAAATGCAGGGTGTTCACCAAACAGACTCTAGCTGACCTCGCCCACCCCATTTATTTGGCATGTTTATAATTCAAATATATCCAAAGATGGTCGGTTCAAATAAAAATTGCTTCAAGGAATGTAGGTTATAACGATGAACCTAATATATCTATCTCAAAACATGACAGAAACTCAAAACCATCGGATTATGACTCTTTAATCAATGAATGAGAGAATTAGAGAGACAGACAGAGAGACCATGACCAGATATCCCACTCAGTCACATTATCCTGACACTGAGCAAACCAGTCCATGCCCTATCCTAATAATGCCATGCACCAGACTAGGAAGCGACAAGTACCAATTGGTCACTTTTTTAGTTTTTCTTAAAGATTTATGCTCCCTATCATGGATAAGTCTGAATAGACTTGTTTTCACCATTAGACAGTTGGTCGATAGAAAGCACAAGCCTACACTTTTACCGACCCAAGGGATTTTTTAACCTCCCACCCCACATAGACATGGTATGAGAGCAACTGGCCTTTGAGTTTGATGCTGGAAGTTATATTAGATATAAGCAGCATGCTATTCCGAAACATGATATAGGACCCCCAAAAACTGATGGTGGAAATCCTAATTGGCAGATGTGATTGCATAGGGAACTGAACCACCGACCTTCAGATCAGAGGTCCGACCTAGAAAAAATTCACTCTAACCACTCCGCCATAGAGAACTTATCGGAATTAATACCAGACAATGCAGTTGTTCTTTAGAAACTGGCCTTTTCAGTTGTTGTTATTTTCTCGGCTTCTCTGATTGGTTGAAGCTGGCCATTACTATTATTCTACGTAACTGGAGTGCCCGATAATGTGGCATTGATAAGAGAGTTCCTGTCTCCAGTTATCGTGCGTTATCAGTGAACGTGACAGCACTCGTTTTTCTTTGGTTCGATGGATTTACCAAGAAACAGAAATACAATATTGGAAAAAAAGGATGTATTTATTCATGTTCCCGTTGTAGCTTTGTAGCATCAAATAATGTCGTATTTCTCTTTCTCTCTTTCTCCCTCTCCCTCTCCCTGTCCCCCTCCCTGTCCCCTTCCCTCTCCTTCACCCTCTCCCCATCCCTCTCCCTCTCTTTCCCTCTTTCCTTCTCTCTCTCCCTCTCTCCCCCTCCCTGTCCCCCTCCTCCTCTTCCCTCTCCCTCTCTCTCTCCCCCTCTCTCTCCCTCTCTCTCCCCCTCTCTTCCCCTCCCCCCTCTCTACCCCCCTCTCCCCCTCTCCCCCTCCTCCCCCCTCTCTCCCCCTCTCTCCCACTCTCTCCTCCTCTCCCCCTCTCCCACTCTCCCCCCTATCCCCCTCTCTCCCTCTCATCTCCCCATCCCCCTCTCTCCCTCTCTCTCCCTCTCCTGTCTATCCCTCTCTCTCCCCCTCTCCCCCACTCTCCCCTCCCTCTCCCCCACACTCCTCTCCCTCTCCCCCACTCTCCCATCCCTCTCCCCCCCTCTCTCTCCCTCTTTCTCTCCCTCGCTCCCTCCCTCTCTCTCTCCCTCTCTTTTTGGCTACTAAGTATTGAATGACATCTGATAGAATACAGCGGGCGCGGTGATCGAATTGGTAGAGCGCGGGCCTCGAGTGCGGGAAATCGGGAGTTCGATTCCTGGTCGAGTCAAACCAATGACTTATAAAAATTGGTACTTGTCGCTTCCTAGTCTGGTGCATGGCATTATTAGGATAGGGCATGGACTGGTTTGCTCAGTGTCAGGATAATGTGACTGAGTGGGATATCTGGTCATGGTGCTGGCGGCCCGATTTCCCAGTGAGGCAGCACTATAAATTCACCATGAGTGCGCATTGTCACAATATGATATGACCTTAGATGTTGCCAGGATGTAAAACGTCAACAACCAACCCACCAACTCTCTCTTTTGCCACTAAGTAGTGAATGACATTCTCTGATCAAATGCGTCCTGATATGACCTTAGATGTTACTACGACGTAAAACAACAACAAACAAATATCAAATTGAATTGATTTAATTGTTGTTGACCTGACTGGATCCAATACAAAACATCACGCCCCAAACTCAAGGGAGCATGCGCAGCACGGTGTTATTTACAACTAGCGTTGTTGGTACTGGAAAGCTAAGTGCTTAGAGTGTCAGCTTTACTGGAATCGAACCCACCTCATCGCTGACCGTTAGAGTCAAACCAAATAGCCACAAGGTTGGCCAGGTGTCGCTACCTAACCTGGCGCTCGGCACTACTAGGATTGAGAAAGCACCGGTTAGCTCAGTAGGAGGATAATGTGACTGAGTCAGGTATTGCATCATAGTGTTGGTTGTGGGGCAGCACTATGAAGGTATCATGTGCAATTTACGTTAGCGCAAGCCCATGCCAATCTTGATATGACCTTAGTTGTTTTTAGTTGATAAAACCTCAATCAATCATTATAACCTTGTCTAGAGTGAAACTTGCAGCAGACAAAGGGTACCGAAGCTGCTATTCGGAAATATACTGCAGTTAAAGTGTAGATTCAAAACCCAAAGTAGTAGTTTGTAGTAATTTGTTTTTTTTCTCTTGAAGATTTATACTGCCTATCAAGTATCATGGATAAGGCTGAATAGACTTGTTTTCACCATCAGACAGTTTTGTCGATAGAAAGCCTGAGCCTACACTTTTACCGACCCAAGAGATTTTCAACCTCCCATACCACATAGACATGGTATGAGAGCAACTGGCCTTTGATGACGCTGTAAGTTATACACAGCGGTGGAAATCCAAATTGGCAGAGGTGGGGGCATGGGGAATTGAACCACCCACCTTCAGATTAGGAGTCTGACCTAGAAAAAAGTCGGACACTCTAACCACTCCACCACAGAAAACACCACTTGTAGTAGTTTGTAGTAGTTTATAGTAGTGTGTAGTAGTAGTGTGTAGTACTAGTAGTGTGTAGTAGTAGTTTGTAGTAGTTTGTAGTACTAGTAGTGTGTAGTAGTGTGTAGTAGTATTAAGTAGATAGTTTGTAGATAGTTAGTAGTAGTTAGTTGTAATAGTAGTAGTTAACAGTAGATAGCAGTAAGTAGTTAGCGGTAGTTAGTTAGTAGTAGTTAGGAGAAGTTAGTAGTAATAGTAGTAGCTAACAGTAGTTAGCAGTAAGTAGTTAGCGGTAGTTAGTTAGTAGTAGTTAGTAGTAGTTTGGAGTAGTTAGTAGTAGTTAGTAGTGGTTAGCGGTAGTTAGTAGTAGTTAGGAGTAATAGTGGTAGCTAACAGTAGTTAGCAGTATGTAGTTAGCGGTAATTAGTTAGTAGTAGTTAGGAATAGTTAGTAGTAATAGTAGTTGCTAACAGTAGTTAGCAGTAAGTAGTTAGCGGTAGTTAGTAGTAGTTAGTAGTAGTTAGTGGTAATAGTAGTAGCTAACAGTAGTTAGCAGTAAGTAGTTAGCAGTAGTTAGTTACTAGTAGTTAGCAGTAGTCATGGTAGTAATACAGGTCCACAGTCCTCGATCCGAAATTCTGAAATCCGAAAAGTTTTGAGAATCTTCGGTTTGTTTTCCACGTATGCCATATTTAAATAAACTGTGATAAGCTCGACAGTAAAACCTCTCTAAATCGACCGACCATAGGGCCGACTTGAATTGGTCCATTTAGGGAGGCAGTCAGCTTATGGAGGTTTTTAAAATCATTACAGTGGTATTGTATGGGCGATCGTTTGGCGCCCAAATAAAGCGATCGATATAGGGGAGTGGTCGATCAGTGGAGGTGGTCGGTTAGAGAGGTTTGACTATATATGCAAACTAGACCTATCTGATGTGGTGTTTCTCATCTTGCAGAATGTCGACCGTGTACTGATGATGAACTTCTACTCTCGGCGTGTTCAATGGACTTTGGTGAGTTGATTGAAAGCATTCTTTAATATGTATTATGTGTAATTTGAAGCACGCTATAGATCTAGCTATCAAGAAGTGCATATTCTTCTAGCTTATTTGATCTCACCTAGCATTGTCTGCAAACATTAAATATTGTCTGCTAAGAATGAGGTTACATCAGACAACATTTATTTCTGCACTCTTCTTCATCTTGGTGATTGGGCGGCAATACTTCAGGCAGATGAATTAATGGCATACAAAAGTTATGGATAGGCAAGATATAAAGATAGACGAGATTTACAGATTAACAAGTGTTATTGATAAAGAGTTATTGATAGACAAGCGTTATTGATAGACAATAATTACAGATAGATAAGAGTTATGGATAGACAAGAATTGCAGACAAAGAAGGGTTGCGGATAGACAAGAGTTATTGATAAAGAGTTGTGGATAGACAAGAGTTATTGATAGACAATAATTACAGATAGATAAGAGTTATGGATAGACAAGAATTGCAGACAAAGAAGGGTTGCGGATAGACAAGAGTTATTGATAAAGAGTTGTGGATAGACAAGAGTTATTGATAGACAAGAGTTGCAGAGAGAGATTCTGAAAGACAAGAATTACAAATAGAAAAGAGTTATCGATAGACAAGGAATTACAGATAGACACGTTATTGACAGACACAAATTACATATAGACAAGGGTTATTGGTAGACAAAGAGTTACAGGTAGACAAGAGTTATTGATAGACAAACGTTACCGATAGACAAGAATTGCAGATAGACAAGGGTTGCGGATAGACAAGAATTAAGAATAGACGCGATTTAAGGGTAAATAAGGGTTAATGATGGATAAGGGTAAATGGCAGATAACAGTTAAATGGACAAAAGGTAATAGTAGATAATAGTTTTAAAGTAGGATAATAGTTAACAATGGCTACCAGTTAATGGTAGATACAGTTAAAGGGGTAAGAGTTAACGATTGATAAGAGTTAACGATTGATAAGAGTTAACGATTGATAAGACTTACCGATTAATAATAGTTAACTATTGATCAGAGTTAACGATTAATAAGAGTTAACGATTGATAAGAGTTAATGATTGATAAGAGTTAATGATTGATAAGAGTTAATGATTGATAAGAGTCAACGATTGATAAGAGTTAACAATTGATAAGAGTTAATGATTGATAAGAGTTAATGATTGATAAGAGTTAATGATTGATAAGAGTCAACGATTGATAAGAGTTAACAATTGATAAGCATTAAGAATTGATGAGCGTTAATGATTGATGCGAGTTAACGGTTGATAATAGTTAACTATTGATAAGAGTTAACCATTGATAAGAGTTAACAATTGATAAGAGTTAAAATGGGATAAAAGTTAATTATGAATAAGATAATGGTCAGTAATAGCTTGTGGGGAATAAGAGTTAATTGTGGATAAGCGTTACATCGGATAAGGGGATAAGAGGTAAAGGAGGATAATGGTTAAGACCATACAGTAGGATGAGTTACTGGTGGATAAGAGGTAATTGTGGATAAGAGGTAGTGCTATATAAGTTACCGGTGGGTAAAGCAAGAGTTAATGGTAGATAATAGTTGGAGGTGCTCTATATTACTGAAAGCGTCAGTATGTACTGTCAGCAGGTGCTACTGATAAAAGCACCTCCTTCTTGGTGCTGGCATCTATAGTGATGAGGTGGAGTCATCCCAGGTGGGGCAGGGTGGGTGGGAGTGGATGTGGTAGGGTGGGGGCTGACGGTTACCTGTCGGAAGCATTTAGAGTGCTGAGTGAAAGTGACTCCACCCGTCAGTGTGTGTGTGTGTGTGGGGGGGGGGGGGGGGGTCAGGGGCGGGACCCCCCACCTACTCACACTCGATAATCTCCTGCATGTGGAATAATCTAAATGGAATATGGATTAACGTCGACAAAGTTGATACGTTACATATAAATACAAAGAAGACAGACACATATATTTATCAATGAGCCTGTCTCAAAAGGTGATAACTCTTCTTTTTTTGTTGTCCATTGTAACGATTGACACAAAACAGCACAGAAACGGTTACACTGAAAACACAAGGACATTTGCTTCAAATCAATATGTATTCTATTGGGATTATGAAACACCATGTAAAAACAAATCAGTTTATCCTGAGCAAATGCATAAGTAGATAGAATATTGATCGTTACAATGGACAAAGTTTTGTCCCATATTCCTTAGCACCTTTTGAGACAGTCTCATTATATAGAGGGACATAGCTAGCCCCATGCGGATGCAGAGGAGGATGGAGATGGCATGCCATCCGTAGTTTCGTATGCAGAAATGTGTATTATTAGTAAAAAATAGCAATATGTAATGAGTTAAAATATTCTGTTATTTATACTCGCATAATTAATTAGTCGATTCTTTCTTTCACAATCTGTCTTCCTCTCACTGTCTGTCCTTACCTCCTTATCCGTCTCTTCTGTTCTCCTTTCTCTCTCCCTCATCTCCCTTCTCTCCCCCTGTCTCCTGGCTCTCCATCTCCTCAACCTTGCTACAGCTCGCTACCCTCTCCCCATCTCCTTTCTCCCATCACTCCTCTCTTTCCTGTCTCCACTCTCTCCTCCCTTTCCTCTCCTATACTTTCCTTTCTATTCCCTTTCTCCTCTATCTTCCCTCCATCCCCCCTTTCCGTTCCCTCCCCCCTTTCTAATCTCTTCCCTCTATCCCCTCATTCCACTCACTTCCCTCGCCTCTCTGCCCTCTCTATCCTCTCTAACCATTCTCCTCTCTCTGGCTCGCTCTCTCCATGTATACATATTTATATATGCAACAAGCTTCACAACACTTCTTTCAAGAACCCTTTACAGTTAAACTAATTTTTACACGTAGAACATAATTATCCTTGCTTTACCCTTCCAGCCGTGAGCGGCAAGATGGCGTCAGTCCTCAATAGCAACATCCTCGAGCAGACGACAATCACCGTCAAGGTCGACAAGATTTACCGCCAAAAGGGCCGCCATTTCACCGTCCCTCGCGAGAACTCTCGCTCGCGGCGAGATATCGCGAGACAGTCCGAGGAGTCGGCGGAACTAGACGCCGACGAGTCTGGTTACGGCACCATCGTGGCGCCGTACAAGTGCGGCATCCGGTATGGGGAGGGCGACTTCCTGTTTATCGGGCGCATGCGCCTGGGGAGGGCGTTGTTGCAGTGCGCGCCTCGGATGGAGGATTTCAGCGAGATGTGGAAGAAAGCGGCAAGGACAGGACACAACCAGTGCAATCTGGACTGACCGGCCGCGGGCAGTGTGTGACCAGCCAGGCCGTGTCGCTGTACTCTCACAGCTCCGCCATCTTTGAAATGTGGCGTTGTCAATGTTATTGTTTTTGTGTGTGTGTTTTTTGTTTTTTTTTAATGAATCGTTTTAACTAAGTCAGCATTCCGTCCAAGTCACAAAGTGGATTAATTAATTATATTTACTTACTGCCCTGTATGTATATATGTGAATGAAGTTAGCGCACAGTCACCGGAAGTAAGGTGGGGTAGGGTGAGGCGAGGTGAGGTGAGGTGAGATGAGATGAGATGAGATGAGGTGGTGACTGTGTTGATCTCAACATAGTTGTTAATCTGGCATATCAATAACAGCAGCACCAACAACAGGAGCACAACAACTAGAAAACAGCAGTAGCACAACACAACAGGAACTGGAAATGCCCTGTGCTGTTTGGAACAGATTCAGTTAATTGGAATTGCTGTAAATTTACCAAGGCTGTCCAAAGGTGCTTGGAGTTGTTCCGAAGTGTTCGGAAGTGTTCAAGAGTTGTTCGGAAGTGTTCAAGAGTTGTTCAGAAGTGTTCAACAGTTGTTCAGAAGTGTTCAACAGTTGTTCAGAGTTGTTTTAGAGCAGTTGTTCGGAAGCGCTCAGAAGTGTTCGGAAGTCTTCTGTACAGCTCATTATACTCCACATGATTTGCAGCACACGCCATCTGTCAGCACTTTGTCCGGTACCACAGTGCCGGCTTGGTTAGAGCAGTGCGTAACACATACAGTCCTTGTGTGTATGTGTGTATGCGTGTGTGTATGTTGTGGGTGGTTATCATAGGGTCCCTACGGGGCCTGGAACGTCTTGAAAAGTCTTGAACTTCATTTGCCCCAATTCAAGGCCTTGAAAAGCCTTGCATTTAACCCATTTTGGGTAATTAGTCTTGAAAAGCCTTGAATTCCATTCAACTGTCCCCGCTGATCTAAATTTGTCTGAAATCACCATTCACTATTGTTGTTTTTTTCCCTGAAATCCAAATGAAAATAGTCTTGAATTCCTATTTTTTTTAAACAGCCTTGAAATAGCCTTGAATTCCATATCTTCACATGTGTACAGACCCTGTTATCAATGAAGTACACATCTTCATCCAACCCTTACACACCTTTAACCTTTAACCTTTAACACGCAACTGTTTGTTGGGATCATCTTCCCACAATGCAGTGCATGCATCTCGTTACTTCCCCAGCATACATCCTTGCAGGCCTTGTTTAGTTATTTATGTTGAACAGTTTTTTCTAAGTTCAGCTATTTGCACCTGCCTGCGTCTTCTTCATTCCCTTCATTTTGCTGCGATGAGTCAATGCCAAGATTGCACGAACGCGTTAGCCGACTTGCAGTTTACTTCATACGAAATGTCATGTCCGATGGGTGTAAGCGACATGTCTTTTGTAAGATTCCTCACATACAATTGATTAGGAGTACATTTTTTTTGCGGTGGGCCATAAAAGTGATAAAAAAAAAAACACTGTCAAAAGTCGATACCCATCCCGATATGACCACAGGTGTTGTTATTGTTGCTAGGATGCAACAACAAAAGATTTTTAAAATATTGCATTAATCAACTCTGAGTATTGATTGGACAGTCTCATTCTGCCGATTTTATTGAGTAAAACACCCGTTTCTGATGTCATGTCATGGGATTTCCCATAAAAAAAACCTTGTAGCTGTAATATTCAGGTATTTCTACATTATGTGATTAGATTTTTCATACAAGTACCCCCCCACACTCCCTGTGACAATGCACAGAAATAACTCATTGATGGAATCGAAATAATAGAATGTTAAGCCATTGTTTTGATCTTTTGCACAATAGATCCCTCGTATGATGCACATGGAATCTTAGCTTAAATTTGTTAAAGCTGCATAGTCCTATGAAAGCATAACACGTTTGAACAAAAATTGCTTTTGATTTTTTTTCTTTTGAAAATCTTTTTCCGTTGGAAATTTTCTTTTCTTTTTAATTTGTTCTCTCTTTTGAATTTTATTTTACCGTAATCTATGGTAGGGCGCTTTTTGGGTTAGGATCACCCCTCACCCTCCCCAAGGGGGTGATCTTCCTACCTGTACACCCAATTGAGTATTTATGCAAATAAAACATTTACAGAGATTTGATCCTACATAACCGACTGGGGCACTTATCAAATCATTTAGTATCAAAACATGCTCCTATGATTTGCTATTATTAGTATTAAATTGGAAACTAACCAACAAAGAATAAAAACCCAGCAATTTGGTGGGCACAGCAAAATTAACTTGACATATTTCAAGTTAAAATTTTATATTCAAAGTTACCCTTCGAAATCAAATTAAAAGTGACTTCAAACTTAATTAAAGTAAATTAATATTATCAAACATACTATGGCAGAAACTCAACAACGATCCAATTATATAGCTTTAACGTTGCATAGTCCCATGATTTTGAATTTCTGTCATTTTTCTTAGATAAATATATTAAATTGATCGTAGCAATTTACCTTACTTTAGTTTGAAGTAACTTTTATTTTTATGTGGCTAACTTTTTAAATATTTGAAGTGAAAAGACATAACGTTAATGTCGGCGCGTACACCAAAAACTCTGACCCCCATAGGCTCTATCAGTAACATGTTCTATTAGTATTAAATTTCCTCAGTCAATATTCCCGTCTTGCAACAACAAATGCTTAATAAGTGCATCAGTATCTAAGTTAGATATGTAGAAAATTTTTTTAGATAATTGTTTTGGTTGTGAAAATTTGATACTTCATCGGATTATGTAGCTTTAAGTATATAACTATAAGCAGCTAAATTCGTGACAGTGGCTCTTTAACTTTAAGAGGCTGTCAATGTCGTGACGTAATCGGGCCGGTGCTGGTCGCTGGTTCCCGCCTGCTAGGAGCACCCCACCCCTACCTCCACCCCCACCTCCTCTGTACTTAGCGGTAATAACGCATGCCGATCACCAGCGAATTAAGATGCGCAGTAACAGACTGCGCATTGTCCATACCACGTGGGTACCCGCAGCACCCCGACCACCACCACCACCACCACCACCCACATCCCCTGGCGGCCTCTCTGGTAACTAGTCACCGACTCCGAGACAAACGTCAGACGCCAGTCCCTCCTCCCCCCCCCCCCCATTCTCTTCTCTCTCTCTCTCTCTCTATCTATTCTCTTCTCTCTATCTCTCTTCTCTCTGTTATCTTGTATCTTCTCTTTGTTTCTCATCTCTCTATTTCTCTTCCCTCTATTTATATTCTCTCCTTTCCCCTTTATCTCTTCTCTCTTTTATCTTCTCTTTATTTCTCTTCTCTTTATTTCTCTTCTCTCTATTTCTCTTCTCTCCTTTCCCTTTGATCTCTTCTCTCTTTTATCTTCTTTTTATTTCTCTTCTCTTTATTTCTCTTCTCTCTATTTCTATTCTCTCCTTTCCCCTTTATCTCTTCTCTCTTTTATCTTCTCTTTATTTCTCTTCTCTCTATTTCACTTCTCTCTATTTCTCTTCTCTCCTTTCCCCTTTATCTCTTCTCTCTTTTATCTTCTCTTTATTTCTCTTCTCTCTATTTCACTTATCTCTATTTCTCTTCTCTTCTTTCCCCTTTATCTCTTCTCTCTTGCCTCTTTTCTCTTTTCATTTGCACTAGACGCAGTGGCCCAATCGATAGAGTGCAGGCTTCCCGTGAGGAAAGTCGGAAGCCTGAAAACCCAACCGAGTCAAACTAATGACTTACCAAATGTATACTTGTCGCTACCTAGCCTCATGCTCGGCATTACCAGTATAGTGCAAGGACTCCTGTCTCTTTGTCTGGTCTCTCTCTCTGTCGCTTTGCCTCTCTTTCTGTCTTGTCTCTATCTATTTCTCCCCCCCCCCCCTCTCTCCCGTTGTCTCTCCCAGCCGCCATCTTGCCGTGGTGTGTGGGTGGTGGTCGCAATCTTTGGAGGAGAATAATGATAATAATAGTAATGTGATGGAGATTGATTGATTGTTTATAGCCAGAAGCTTGTGAATGTGGGTCAGGTGAGGGAGGGGAGAGCGGAGGTTTTGTCTTTTTTTTGGTTATTGGTACATTAGTTGTTTAAGCAGGGAAAAGTTCAGTCGCAGACGACTGGTCTTCCTCATTCCACTGCTCTTTGCCCTATCCTAATAATGACACGTGCCTGGCGAGGAAGCGACAAGTATCAATTTTTAAGTCATTGGTTCGACTCGACCAGGGTTTGAACCCATGGTCTACCAACATGGTAGACGGACGCTCTAATTCATTCGGCCATCCCGTTTACGTTGTTTGGGGGGGGGGGGGGGCAGGTTTAAGGATCCTTTGTTTATTTGTGGGGGGGGGGGTTCAGGGTGAGTGGGGGGGGGGGGGTTTCAGGGTGAGTGGGACTGGGAAATGTGGCTCGGTGGCTAGTTGGTAACGCGGTGTGTGAGGTTGATGCTGGTAGCTGTTGTAGCCATCAAGGCTAGTCGAACATTGTGAATGGGCGAGACTGTGCGAGACTGCGCGAGACTGCGCGAGACTGCACGCTCGCACACTGTCGCCATATTATTGCCGGCCATGTCAACATTCCCATTCCTTGTAACAAGCCGGAGAGGCCTGCCTGCCTGCAACCCACACAGACATTTAGCAACTAAATGTTGCCTCATGTTGCCCACAAAGACTAGACAACTGCGACTCACTAAACTGGCTAATCAGCCAGCGAGTCGGGAACCAGTTTTCTAGCTAGTCGGTGACCTATGAATGACGTTTGTCGGGAATGACGTCACTTTTTCGTATGAATATTTAAATGAGTAGTCGGTCAGACAAGCAGGCTCAAATTCTTTCTAAAAAGTTAAAACTATATAGTCCGATGAAAGCATCAAATTTTCAAAGCCAAAGCAGTATACCTTCTTTTTCTATCCTAAATATTCAACTTTTTCATTGCTTTGACTCGGCTGGGATTGATCCCTTCACATCTAGCATGGGAAGCCAGCTTTGACTCGGCCGGGGTTTGATCCCTCCACATCTAGCATGGGAAGCCAGCCGGTGCTCTTAGTCTTACCGAGTTGGCCATCCTGTCTACTCATGTTGTTTTGAAGAAGACGAGGGCGGGTAGTGTGTGGGATGTTGCCATGTTGGCGCTAAAGTCGTCGAGTGTCGTCTGCTGTTAATTATTGTCGTCTGGTGTGTGTTTGTGTGTATAATATTCACTACAACCTGTTGTCGCCTCAGTGGATGTTGCTTGTACTGGGTAAGCGTATCCAAGTGGGTGTAAATGTCGTACTATGACAACGGGTGACATATACTGGAGAAACACGTTACGATGTTGTTTGCCAGGTTCAAATTATGTTTGTTTATGTGTGTAGGGAAACACCTATGCCTGAGGAGCCCGCCACCCCCGCCTACACACACACACAAAGCCCAATTTCCACCACCACCACCCCCCCCCCCTCCCCTGAGGGCTGATCTTTATATAACACGAGTTATGGCTCAAACAGGACAAATCGCCAATAGTCATTTAACTTGAAAAGTATTCCGTCTTCCCCCTCTCTCTTTTTATTTTTCAGTTTCTTGTAAGTCCCCAAATTAGTGGCGCTCGTTTTCACCCGGGACCTTTGAAGTTGTCTGAAAGTGGGGAGGGGGTCTAGTTTATGTTTGGTTTCACCTTTCTCTAGATAATATCTTTCGCGAGGCAGGTAAAAAAAACAAGTTTATGGTAATTTGTTGTCGAAGCTATGCACCTGCAGCTGTAAGTGTAAGTCTTTTTCTTTCTTTCTTATTTCTTTTGCTTCACCTTCTCCCCCCTCCTCTTTCTCCCCCCTCCTCTTTCTCCTCCCCTCCACGCTCCTCCACTCCCCCTCCTCCTCTCACCTCTTTCCATCACCTCTCCCCCTCCTCCTTCTCCTCTCCATGCTTCTCCATGCTTCTCCACTCCCCCCTCCTCCTCTCCCCTCTTTCCTTCACCTCTCCACCCCTCCTCCTCCCCCTCCTCCTCTCCCTTACCCCCTCCTCTCCCCTACCCTCTCTCCCCTCCTCCTCTCCCCTCTCCCCCTCCTCCCCTCTCCCCTCTTCTCTCCCCTCCTCTCCCCTCTTCTCCCTCCCCCTCCCCTCTCATCCTCCCCCTCTCCTCTCTCCGCCCTTCCCGCTCCGTCCTCCATTCCCTACCCTCCCCCCACCTTCCCAATCCGTGCTGTGGGTGCGCCTGTTCGCCTGTTATCCCCAAGCAGTGTTTTAACCAAGCCCGCCAAGCAGAAAACCACCAGTCGAAACTGGCCTAAATCGGCTTTAGGGTGGTTCTTTAGGTTTAGTCCTCAATCCTTCTAAAACATGCTGACAGCTTATTATGCGTGATATGGCCGAATGAGTTGAGCGCTTGCTTCTGGGTTCGCTTCCCAGCCGAGTTTAACCAAAGGCTCATCAAATAGATAGTTCTCCCTACATTCTCTGGCGCTCAATATTAACAAGACAAGGCAGTTGAATGAGGAAGACTAATTGTCCTCACTGTCGGTGGAATCCAGAGGAGCAGCCTAGTCGACCCCTGTCTCCTTGGTTAAAGTCCGGCATTAACCCCATTTCTCCACAAAGAGGGTGCTGTGGCGTGACTTACCATATGTTCTACTAATTTCTAAAAAGATTTAACCCTCACCCCGCACCCACTCCTACATCCCCCAACCACCACCCGCCCACCAACCCCCAAAAAGAAAGACAGGGTATGAAAGTGTTAATACCCTCTTCATTATGGATCCATGTTCATGATGATCTGACATTAAATTAAAGCTCTCTGTCGGACCAATTCAAAGAAGGTACTTTTGTTTGTTAAGTATGACTGACTGTAATGTCTGAGTTTGATTTTTTGTTTTTTCGTTGTTAGTAAACCAGCCCACCTGAACCCACAGGGAATTACAAAGAAACGGCAATTTTTGTCAAATGTCGTCTGCGCCAACAACATAAATCTGTGTTTAACCAAAATTCCATCCTCCTACTCCCTTTGAAAATGTATTTGATTTACGATGGGAGTAGATTAACCTGGTTCTAAATGACGTCTGTGGTCCCATTTCAATGAATACAGACAATTAGTGGATACAGACGACACACTTTGAGGCAGCAGACGACATTTAGTTGAAGCAAATGCCAAGGAGGCGGGAAAGAGGAGGGGGGGGGGGAGACTTAAGACGCCAAACTTTAAAGTTACGCTTTCTTATCGCCTCAAGATTGTGGTCGCTAAAACGAGGCTGGGAGCCGGCGAGCAAAAATACGATTGTCAACAATAAGGTCAACACCTTACGATAAAACTAACAGATCCATAAACAAGCAGACATATGCATCCACATTTGGATCAACGCAAAGTACCGACAACAAATGTGGCGGCCATGAATGAGGGTGTGCTGGTGGTTATTTATTAAAGCCCCAGTCACACTATATAGGGTATGCGCTGACGTCACGCTAAGCGGAAGTGCGGCCATTGTGGAGATACAACCACAATAACAAACGCACTGATCAATGCATTGTCAATGGCAGTGAGCAATCTGCATACAGAAAAAATGAAATATCTCTAAAACCACATGACCTAAACACAAACCGCTTGGAACACGTATAGAAAACATGTTTACCAACAAGATTATATTAAATTTATAAGGTTAGGGTTCTGGATTTCTATTAATTTGGACTAAAACTGATGTATTTCGTTGCGCGTACCGGCGAACCCAATGCATTGTCAATGGCTGTGAGCAATCGTCATACAGAAAAAGTGAAATCTCTCTAAAACCACACGACCTAGAAAGAAATCGCTTGGTACACATATAGAAAACAAGTTTAACACCAAGATTATATTAAATTTATATGGGTAGGGTTCTGGATTTCTATTAATTTTGACTCAAAATGATGTTTTTCGTTGCGCGGACCGACGAACTCAATGGATTGTCAATGGCTGTGAGCAATCTTCATACAGAAAAAGTGAAATATCTCTAAAACCACACGACCTAGAAAGAAATCGCTTGGTACACATATAAAAAACATGTTTACCAACAAGATTATATTAAATTTATAAGGTTAGGGTTCTGCATTTCTATTAATTTTGAATGAAATAGACGTTTTGCACTGCGCGTACGGCAAACTCTATGGGATGTTTACTGGTTGATATCACCACAATGGCCGCGCATCCGGTTGATGACATCACGTGAATACCCTATATGGCTTGCGACCACTTTAGACCAAAGAACCCACAGTCACCAGTGACCTGTTATAGTGAGTGACCAAAGCAATGCTTGGCGACCTCCAGGTGAATATTTCGGTCCCAAGTAGGTTTTTCCTGCAGTAGCTGTAGCCTACTTGAGACCAAAGTGGTCACAAGGTCAGCAACCACTGAGGACTACTTTGCGACCTTTTTGTGACCACCCTTTTTGTGGTCGCAAAATGGACATAAGCGGTCGCAAGCAATAGTGTGACTGGGGTATTTGGCGCGCGATCGCAGCAGACGACATTTAGCCACACTGAAAAGAGCAGATGACATGCAGGGCTGTGGGCGGGGTGGGGGCTGAGAATTGTCAAGCGGGGTGGAGGGGTATTATTAGTGAGGTATATTGCTGTCTTATTTGAATGTATCGGTCAGGTGGTGTGTAATTTTATCAACTCATGACATATTCATTTTCCTTCCTTATTTTGTTTCTTTGCTGCATTTGGAGTTTGGTTTTTGTTTGCTTTGTTCGTGGAGATTCTTCAGAAATGATACATTGCCATAAATATTTGATATGTTGTTAATGTTATGCCCCTTGCGTTTGAATCGAGACTATTGATATGGCAGACAGGTTTAATACTGTAATAGTTATCAGTGTGCTCAGGATTCAAGAATATATCAAAACGGAAATTGAGTCACAGATTGCATGTTATGTGAGATTCTTAAAAAATAACAGGAGAATGTGAGGGAGGGGGGTTGTTTCATTGTAAACTGGCCTCGCATTGGTGTTGACGGCCATTTTGGATTTTAAATTAGCCCCATCTTAAGTCCTGTACACACTGGCGAACGAATTGCCTTAAGTGAGGCAAGAGTTCATGACCTTATCGATTAAGTATTGTGTGTCTTCATTGTGCATTGGCATTTAAGGCAGATGTAACATTCTGGAATTAATATATGTGCATGTGACTGTGACTGACCCAGTTAATCAGATAGAATGAAGTTAGAACTAGAGTTGAGGGATACGCTAAAACAGTTGAACCTATATCTTGTCTGGTTTTATTTTAAAGGTACAATATCTGATTGTTTTCTCACTCAAACTTGACCTATATATCACTGCCATTTTATATTATCGATATAATACATCTCGTTACCACCAATAGTGGTGGTGAGATCTCTGTTTTTGCTGATTTCCCACGACAAAAAAAAACCGACAGCCCAATTTAGCGTTATAATCCCAATTTAGGGTTGGGATTTATTTTTTTTTAGCAAAAATCAGATTTCCACGGGCTTTAGTTTTTGTGTTGTTGTTAACAATAGTCTGACTGCTAGAGTTCTAGTTGGATTTTTTTGCCAACCAAAGTACAGTGAAATCCCATTATAACGCGATCATTGACGTCCATAAAATGTCAACGCGAAAAAAGTATGGTCGTGCTAAATCAGGGTTCAGTTTACTGGATTACATTTGAATTAAGGAATTCCGGGTGTAAGTAAGTGTAAGTCCTTTTCTTTCTTTCTTGCTTCACCTTCTCCTCATCTCCATGCTCGTTCACTTCCCCCGCCTCCTCTCCCCTCTCCTCCTCCTCTCCCCTCCTCCTCTCCCCTCTTTCCTTCACCTCTCCCCCTCCTCCTCTCCCCCTCCCCCCCCTCCTCCCCTCCTCCTCTCCCCTCCTCCTCTCCCCCTCCTCTCACCTCAAGCTGTAGCTCTAGCTGAATTCACCTTAAATTAGGGTGAATTAAATCGGGTTTAATTGTATTATATTAGTCCCATCACTTCCAGCAAAAAGAGAGACAAAAAGTGTTTTGTTTTGTGTTTTGCGTTCTAGTAACATCCAAGGTCACATGAAATAAACTTAATTATGACTATGAAGGGTCCAGGCACAAAACCCCCCAAAACGCCATCCTGGCTGAAATGAAACCATGACAACGACGTTTGAGCTGAAGCAATCGTCATTCTTACAATCAAATCCACTATTTCGCTGAAGCTGCCATTACATTCTCCCTACATTCTCTGGTGCTCAATATTACCAGGACAAGGCAGTTGAATGAGGAAGGCCAATTGTCATCACTGTCGGTGGAATGCCGAGGAGCAGCCTAGTCGACCCCCATCTCCTTGGTTAAAGTCCGGCATTAACCCCATTTTCCCCCTAGAGAGGGCGCTGCGGCATGACTTACCGTATGTTCTACTAATTTCTGAACATGAGATTGATAGATTTTAACTGGCAAGCACAACAAAAAAGTATATTTGACAGAAAACCACTAAAATAGATTTGTTAGTTTTTGCACCCAAACCTTTCACACAACAAATTTAATAGCTCAAAATACTATATATTTACATTTTATGTAGGATTGGGGCGGTGGGGAAGTGGGGGTGCGCCTTTTAATGTGTTTTTTATTGCATCTCAATCGAACGCTGCATTTGTATCTCCAAGGTCACCTAAATATAGAAATATTACAATGTCTGAATAAGTTTGCATGTCATTATTTTGTTTAGTTGTTATTGCATCATAATGAAACACCGCATTTACATTTCTGAGGTCATATAAAGCATTACTAGAGGATAATGCTTGGATATTGTTGCCATTTTATGAATGCTCTTGCCCCATGTTTATCCGGCACCTTCTCCTGCTTGTTCCCCTGGTGAATGTCATACAGCGATATGTTGGACTGTTTCTTAAATGCGCATAGCAAATGTTGTGACATCACTCCTAAGTGTTGTCATAGTTATATAGGTCACCGCTAATTGGGTCAAGGTCAGGAGTCCGCGCGAAAAATAAAGCAAAACGTCCTATTATTCTGTTCTCAATGAGAAATCAATATAAATATTTTAATATCCAACCCATATAAATGTTGGGGGTAATGATTCTTTAATTAAGAAAAGGGCTTAGTAAATATACTTTATTTTGTAATCCAATAATAACACAAAGAAATGCTCGTTGCCCCAAAACCCCACTTTTAAAGGGGAAAAGGGTCTATTGTATTTGCATTAATTGTTTAATTTTGAGGAAAGCAAAAGAAATGATTGATACAATATGTAGGTGAGCCATCCACTGTAAGCAAGCACTCAAATGTTTGGTATATTTCTTTTAAAAGAAGCAAGAGAAATTGAAAGAAAACATTTCCCCCCATTTTAAACTGGTTGTACATTCGCTTTCTTTATTATTGCATTAAAAATAATATTTACAGAAATGCGGATAAATAAATAACTGAAGTCACAATAAGGTTTGGATAGCTTTTAAAATATCCTCGCTCTAACATACATGTACATACTATATATGTACATTTTATCACAGCTTCAATATAATAAATATCACATTCACAAATATTATGGTTTATCCACGGATTGTAATATATTACATTATATATAGATCATTGTATATATGTTGTATATAGAATGGAACCACCTGTGCTGTGCGTGGAGTGGAAATCGTGTAAATAAAGTATGTGTATAAATGAGAGCTTTGAAATAAAATGGGGGAGCTAGCCCATTGTGAATAAAACAATCTGGTTATTTGTCTGTTTAATGGAGTTTTACGTCCTGGCAACATCTATGGGTCATGTCGCGATGGGTACTGACTTGTGACTGTGCACTCAGGGCGATTTATAGTGCTGCACCACCAGCACCATGGCCTGAGATCCCACTATCCTGACACTAAGCGAACCGGTCTTTGTCCTACCTTAATAATGCCGAGCGCCTGGCTAGGAAGCGATAAGTATCAATTTTTAAGTCATTGGTATGAGTCGACCAGGGTCAAATCCCACGATCCAACATAACGGGAGATGGACGCTCAACTCATTTGGCCATCCTGTCTGGTCGGTTCACGAAGGAGGAGAGGGAATATCAAGAGGAGGATGGCTATGTAACCAGGTCACGTGACTTCTCGTTCAAAGCCCGACACTCTCTCTGCAGATTCACTGCACCGGAACTGCACCACAAGGACGCCGGCCCGGCGATGTGGACGCAGAATCAAGATGGCGGACTTGATAAGCACCAGTCCCCAAGTAAACCTGGCCATCGTGGGGACATAATAATTGTAAGGTTTCCGGCGCAAAGATCCGACAAATCCATTTTAGTTCTTTTCTGTAAAATGGAATTTAGTTTGGGACTTTCCAGTTAACTAAAGTCTTATTGATTTCATATTGAGTAGGGCATTATATAGGAATATGAGAGCTTCCGCAACAAAAAAACACCTGAATTTGATTATCAGTTGATGGCAGCTTCAGCTTAAAGCTGCATAGTCCGATGAAGCATAACATTTTCAAAACCTAAACAAGTATCTCAATTTGATTCTACATATCTAACTTAAATACTGGTGCACTTGTTAAATATCTGTCACCACATAGAACAGAATAAATACTGAGGCAATTCAATAGAACCGAGTACTGCAGAAACCTATGGTGTCAGAGTTTTGGCAAGCTTGCCAAAACTAATTTTTCACTTCAAATATCTCAAAAGTTAGCTATTTAAAATAAAAATTACTTCAAGTGAAAGTAGGGTAGGTTTTAACGATTAACCTAATATGTTTATCTCGGAAAATGTCAGAAACTCAAAACCCATCGGGCTATGCATCTTTAAGCATGGTTTCATTTCAGCCTGGATGGCATTTGTCAGTTTTGGCAGCTGAATATTTCATATCCAGCCCTCTACATAGTCGGTACAAAAACTGACGAATGGGTTGATAATGCTAAGAATGTTAATGCAAGATTTAACCTATTATTTATTTCAAGAATCCTTTAGAAATTATGGCGAATTCATAATACTGATAATCACCAAAAAATATGAAGTTTGCACAAATATATATATAATCAAATTATAAGCAGATTTCCTGGTCAAGATGCTGCATGAGAGTAGAGCCGATGTGAGAAAAATAGTGCTAGCCCGAGAATTATTTGGTTTGTCGTACAATTATCTGAAAATGTTATTGCATGTTATCCAAAATGTTCTCAAAAAAGATTCCGTTTTAGAATTGAGCCATAACTGTCATATATAGAATAAAATTGAGTACGTTTTGGGTAGAGTACCTTTCACCAGAACTGTCATATATAGAATGAAATAGAGTAAGTTTTGGGCAGAGTATTTTTCACCATAACTGTCATATATAGAATGAAATAGAGTATGTTTTGTGCAGAGTACTTTTCACCATAACTGTCATATATAGAATGAAATAGAGTACATTTTAGGCAGAGTGCATTTCACCAGAACTGTCAAATATAGAATGAAATAGAGTATGTTTTGTACAGAGTACTTTTCACCATAACTGTCATATATAGAATGAAATAGAGTATGTTTTGTGCAGAGTACATTTCACCAGAACTGTCATATATAGAATGAAATAGTGTATGTTTTGTGCAGAGTACATTTCCCAAGAACTGTCATATACAGAATGAAATAGAGTATGTTTTCGGCAGAGTACTTTTCACCAGAACTGTCATATATAGAATGAAATAGAGTATGTTTTGGACAGAGTACTTTTCACCTGAACTGTCATATATAGAATGAAATAGAGTATGTTTTGGACAGAGTACTTTTCACCATAACTGTATTATATAGAATGAAATAGAGTATGTTTTGGGCAGAGTACATTTCACCATAACTGTAACATATAGAATGAAATAGAGTAAATTTTGGGTAGATTACTTTTCACCAGAACTGTCATATATAGAATGAAATTGAGTATGTTTTGGAGAAAGTACTTTTCACCATAACTGTCATATATAGAGTATGTTTTAGGCAGAGTGCATTTCACGATAACTATCATATATAGAATTAAATAGAGTATGTTTTGTGCAGAGTAGATTTCACCAGAACTGTCGTATATAGAATGAAATAGAGTACATTTTGGGAAGAGTACATTTCACCATAACTGTCATATATAAAATGAAATAGAGTATGTTTTGGGCAGAGTACTTTTCACCATAACTGTCACATATAGAATGAAATAGAGTACGTTTTGGGCAGAGTAGTTTTCACCATAACTATCATATACAGAAGAGTATGTTTTGGGCAGAGTTCATTTCACCATAACTGTAACATATAGAATGAAATAGAGTACATTTTGGGCAGAGTACTTTTCACCAGAACTGTCAAATATAGAATGAAACCGAGTATGTTTTGGGCAGAGTACATTTCACATTGGCAGTACCTAAGCTTGGCATGTAGGCCTATATATATGTATATATATATATATATATGCTGCATAAGTTATTATACAAATATAAATAAGTTATAGATAATCCTTATTCATGTTCTGTCGGAAGAGCGATACCAGCAGATTATTCACCACTGGACATCCAGCAGCTGAACCCGATGGTGGTGCCACCAATGGCTGCTTTTGACACTCCTCACTACTGTACGATCAGCTCAGTCTGTTGTCTAGCCTTGAAGCTTTGACAGCGGAATGTCACATTACCTTTTGGGTATTGTTGTATTTGATATCATGCTTTACACCATAATCTGAACATAGCTAAACTTATAGCTGAGGAATCCAATAGCCACTAACTTACCTGTAAACACATCAGGTGACAATGGCGATCAGTGGGCAGGAAACAGTCACCTTGAACCACCGGTGGTGGCGCCACTGAGTGCCAGGCTAAGTAGCGACAAGTAAAACATTATGTTAGTCATCGGTTTCACTCGGCTGCTGCGCTTCGAACGCCCGACCTTCTGCACGGGAGCGTGGGGAATGTCGGGAGTTTGGTTCCCACTCGAGTCAAACCAATGACTTTAAAATTGATACTTGCTGCTTCCTAGCCTGGGGCCGTATGCATGAATCGGAGTTAGGGCTTTAACCTCGGCTAGGGTAGCACCATCCGGCTAAAGTTGGAAAATCAGCATGCATGAGCTGGTGCCAGCACTAACCGCCGACCGTAGCCTAGGCTAAGTTACCCTGATTACAAGTCAGGTTTAACTGCTAGCCGCGCTGGTTAGTGTGCGTGTGTGGCTCTCAATCTATTCAATGCTGTCATATTTAACAGAATTACGTACGCCATAAGTGAACTTTGATCAATTTAACCCTAAATGTGAAGCGATATTAACGCTGCTGCCGCACCAGCGGCGATATTAATATTTTCAAATCGACAAATGTAAAGTAAACAAATTGCCGCCGCCGTAGCGACGTCGATATCCATACTGTCCAATGTCAACTAAACATGGCCGCCGCCGCCGCCGCCGAATCGGCGGCAATATATTAGGTGCAAATCTATTCAATGCTGTCATATTTAACAGAATTACATACGCAATAAGTGAAATCTGAATATGAAAACCGTTATTAACGCGCCCGCTGCATTGGCGGTGTTATTCATGTTGTCAACTCGAGGGAGTTCCCAAATCTCTAATTAACTTCACGGTTAGCTATCCGCCCCGGCTACGACATTCATGCATCCGGCTTGACCTAATTAACCAAGGCCCTCCTAGCCGCGGATAGCTATCCCATAGGTAGTGTGTAGCACCGGCTATGCATAGCTCCAACCCATGCATACGGCCCCTGCCCTTCGGCATTAATAGGATAGGGCCAGGACTGGTTAGCTCAGTGTCGGGATAATGTGACGGAGTGGGATATCGGGTCATGGTGCTGGTGGCCTGATTTGCCAGTGGGGCAGCACTATAAAGTTGTCATGAGTGTGCACTGCCACAAGTCGGTACCCATCCTGATATGACCTCAGGTGTTGCTAGGATGTAAAACAACAACCAACAACAACATCAACTGCACGGTAAGCCTGCGCTTTAACCGACACCGCATCCGGTTAATATATATATATATGTTTGTTTGGGTTTTACGTCCTAGCAACATCTAAGGTCGTATCAGGACGAGGTTTAAAGTTGCATAGTCCGATGAAAACATCAAATTTTCAAAACCAAAACACTTATATAGACATAATTCTATGTATTCACCCTTGATACTGGTGCACTTATTAAGCATGTTTTGCTTCATAAAAGGTCGAAATTAGTCAATTTAATAGAACCGGTTACTACTGAAGTCTATGGTGCCATAGTTTTGGCATGCTTGCCAAAATTAAATTAGTATATTTTGACGTCAAATATCTCCAAAGTTAGTCATTTAAAATATAAATTATTTCAAACTAAACTAATATAGACTATAATGATTAGCATAATGTTTTTATCTCAGAAAAGGTCAGAAATTCTAATGCATCGGACTATGCAACTTTAATATATATACACCTATATAAATGTGTATATATATAGATATATGTATATATCTATGCATGTATATATATATATATATATGTATATATATATATATGAGTCAGCCTCACAAAAACGGGCCAATCGGTGGTCAAGTGAAGATGTCGGTGTCACAATTCTTAAAAGTGTAGTGCATTTCTTTGTTTCATATTAAATTATCCTAGAAACAAATCAGGTTGTTTTATTTTCTCGACCTTTACATTCAGGATAAATTTAAAGATTTTCCAACACCTCTGTCAATGCTAAATCATAATTATATCGATCGACGCCGACATCCAATGATCGACGCCGACAACTTTAACCGATGTCAGCATCGCAATTCTTAAAGTGTCGTGCATTTCTTTGTTTTATATTATATTATCCTAGAAACAAATCAGGTTGTTGTATTTTCTCGACCTTTACATTCAGGATAAATTTAAAGACTTTCCGACACCTCTGTCAATGCTAAATTATAATTATGCCGATCGACGCCGACATCCATGCTCGACGCCGACAACTTCCACCAATTGGCCTCTTTTCGTGATCCTGACCCATATATATATATGTATATATATATGGATAGTGATAAGTCTGTTATCGCATGTAATAATATTTGTACTGTCCTGCCCCTAGCCCCCCCCCCCCCCCCCCCCCCCCCTTCTGGGTGTGGGGAAGGGGGGTACCGGCATGCTTCATTCCCCATACCCCCTTCGCAGGGCTTTCTCACTCCACCCGCTCGGATATATATATATAGATGAGTAAATATATATATATATGTATATATATATATATATATACATAGATATATATACACACACATACACACACACAGTGCACAGCCGACTGATGTGTGAAACATAGATGTCCGATTGTCGGGTGGCGTGTTCCCACGCAACGACCAAGTGCCGCTGCACAAATTTGGTGAATGCGACTTCATAACGCCCAGTACACCAGCGGGCGGAGGGCGCCTCTACACCGCCCCGAGGGCAGCGCCATTCTAGATATATGTATATATATGTATATATATGTGACTGTGTGTGTTTAGGGGCGGGGCCCTCCTAGATGACGTCACGCAGCAAATTTCGCAGCCCCTTTCTTTCTCACAGTAGCTAACTCCCTCCGTCACTCTCCAAATACTCTTTTGGAGTTTTTGTTGTTGTAAATATGTTTATTCTGCTGAATAAGTCTTTTGTCAGTGCTGAAGTGAAGCACTGGTCTTCCAGCCATTTTTCAACTCATGATTATTTACCCAAAAATGGTGTTCTCTGTGGCGGAGTGGTCAGAGTGTCTGACTTTTTTCTAGGTCGGACTCCTAATCTGAAGGTTGTTGGTTCGATTCCCTGTGCCCCCCACATCTGCCAATTTGGAGTTCCACCGCTGTATAGCTTACAGCATCATCAAACGCCAGTTGCTCTCATACCATGTGATAAACATGTAGAATGAGCTACCGGAAGAAGCGGTGGAAGCAGCTACCATGAATCAATTCAAGAATGCGCTGGACAAGGCCTGGGCCAGAGAAACATTCCTGTACGATTTCGAGGCTGCATACCATTAGAGCTGAGAGCTACGAGCTTTGTATAGGCTACCACAAGCCTGAATCGAAGAAGAGGATAATAATAATAATAATGTCTATGTGGTGTGGGAGGCTAAAAATTCCTTGGGTCGGTAAAAGTGTAGGCTGGGGCTTTCTATCGACAAACCTTCTAATGGTGAAAACAAGTCTTTTCACACTTATCCATAATAGGCAGTATAAATCTTCAAGAAAGAATACAGTGGAACTGGTAGTCATATTCTGCTGGTTTTGAATTGTTGTGGCTTTTCTCTTTTTAAGATAAATTCTATTAAAGTTGGATAGTCCGATGGTTTTGAGTTTCTGCCCTTTTGATTTAAACATAAATATAAAAAAGTTGATTGTTATTATCTACCTGTTGCAAGTAACATTCATTATAAATGGCTAATTTAGCTTATATTTGAAGTTTTTGTTTGTTTGTTGTTTTACATCCTAGCAACATCTAAGGTCATACCAGGATGGGTACTGACTTGTGACAGTGCGCACTCATAGCAACTTCATAGTGCTGCCCCACTCTGAGACCAGGCCACCAGCACTATGACCTGATATCCCACTCAGTCACATTATCCTGACACTGACCGAACCAGTCCTTGTCCTATCCTAATAATGCAGAGTGCCAGGATAGGAAGCGACAAGTATCAATTTTTAAGTCATTGGTTTGATTCAAACAGCATTCGAGCCCACAAACTCAGGGGTTCGGATCCCCCGATTTCCCAAAACAGGAGACGGATGCTCAACTCATTCGGCCACCCCGTCTGGTTTATATTTGAAGTGAAAATACGTTAAATTAACGTTGGGCATATATGTCAAGATCCTTGACACCATAGGCTTCACCGGTTACAGGTACTATTGCAGTGATTTAGCATGCCCTTATATGCAGTACCCCGTCCTGATATGACCTTTTGATACCAGACAGGATGGCCGAATGCGTTAGAGCATCCGTCTCCCGTGTTGGTAGATCGCGGGGTCGTGGGGTCGAACCCTGGTCGAATCAAACCAATGACTTGAAAATTGATACTTCTTGCTTCCTAGCCTGGCGCTCGGCATTATTAGGATAGAACAAGGACTGGTTGGCTCAGAGTCAGGATAATGTGACTGAGTGGGATATCAGGTCATGGTGCTGGTGGCCTGGTCTTCCAGTGGGGCAGCACTATAAAGTCACTATGAGTGCCCACTGTCACAAGTCGGTACCCCTCCTGATATGACCTGAGATGTTGCTAGGACGTAAAACAACAACAAACAAACAAACAATGACCTTAGATGTTGGTAGGACGTAAAACAACAAACAAACAAACAATGACCTTAGATGTTGCTAGGACGTAAAACAACAACAAACAAACAATGACCTTAGATGTTGCTAGGACGTAAAACAACAACAAACAAACAAATGTATGCAGTAGCAAATGCTTAATAACTGCACCAATATCTAATTTGGGTAGGCAGAATAAAATCTAGATAAGTGTTTTTGCTTTCGAAAATGTGATGCTTTCATCGGACTATGCTGCTTCAAATCAGAATAGGTGACAAAATAATCTCTTCCTCTCAATCTTCCCAATTGCGGTGGTGAACTGGTTGAGATTGCCTAACAATGCAGTGTCAGTGTGCTTCCCATTCAGGAGGTGGAGGGTTCGACTCCCGGCTGAGTAAAATCAAAGACTTGCGAAGGAATTTATTATGTGTTAATTGTAACTTCACCTAGAGCTGTGAATTGGTTTCCCCCGACCCCCAACCAAGCACGCGTCAGAATAATGTGACTGAGTGGCATATGAGGTCATGGGGCCGTCAGTGGGATACCCTAGTAGTAAGGTAGCAATTTAAAATTGCATGGTCCGATAAAAATGTTAAATTGTCCAAAGCAAAACACTTGGCTAAATTTGGACCTACATATCTAACTTATACCCCTGTCACACTACGACGTAACGAGCAAACGTAAGGCTGACATGATCACGTTTCGTCATTACATTGACGTACGTTGGGTTACGTTATGATGATGTCAGAATGACGTTAGACTGACGTCGAGCTATGTCACATTACGTCGTGTGACATCGGCGCGCATAAAAGTTTTGAACCTGTTCAACACTTTCGACGTAACTCGAACGTAAGGGTTTATGTTCGCCATACGTTCTGTACACGTTCGGCGAACGTCAATGACTTTAAACGGACGTTAGTCAAATGCTGCTCACTACGTTCAACTACGTTCCAGTATGTTGACCCACATTAAACCCGGTGGAAACGTCCACGCGGCGTAATTGGAACGTCAGGAGAACGTCAAGAGAACGTCATACGTTCAACGTTTCGCCACCGTGTCATGACGTATGTAACATCACGTAACGTAGTTCTGGCAATGGAATAACGTTCGTTCCGTGAACTTAATGAAGTTGTCCTCTCTCGTTGAATGACGGTATCACTACGCTTTACCGACGTTACGCTCTCGTCAACTACGCTGCACCCACATTCAACTTGTGCCAAAATTTGCATACTACGCCAAGAAGTTCAACGTTCTTCACGTTCTGCCTATGCCAACGTCGTTACATCGTAGTGTGACAGGGCCTTTAGATGCTTCTGTTTGTTTATTGTTGTTTCACGTCCCAGCAACATCTAAGGTCATATCAGGATGGGTAGCGACTTGTGACAGAGCCTAAGTATCAATTTTTAAGTCATTGGTTTGACTCGACCAGGGTTCGAACCCACGATCCCATTGTAATATAACTGGATGCCCCAGCCGTCAGAGCCACGGAGATACCACAAAACTCCCCCCAGGTGCGTTCTGATGACGGTCTATCAGTTCACACCTGATGCCCCTCTCAAACAGACTCATAAGGAAGAAAGGGAAGACAAGTCACGCAAGATTGACAGTGAAAAAGTTGTGCTTTATCGGCATCAACTCCTGTTTACCTACTAGTGACCTATCACCCTGACCCCTTACCTTCTGTCCACACAGATCCTCATTACTCTAGTTAGTATGTATCAGAATCAGTGCCTACAGCCCATTGAACCAGAGTCTCATGGTTGTTGCACCCAGCTCAGTTTGTATATGAAAGGTGGAGCATCATACAGAGTGTCTGGGTTCCTGCTCAAGAGAAGAGTGTGTCTCACTCAAGAGTCAGGAGGAGAGTGTGTTCACTTCAAGAGTCCATCCAGAAGTGTCCAGTAGTGCCTGTAGCAGCATATAGATCAGAGTGTCTAGAATAATCAATATCAGGTCAGGTGGGGCAAAGGGGTGCAGGTGACTGGGCCTCCCACAGCCAGCCAATCAGGCACCCTCCACAGCCTGGGCGGCGATGCCCCCAATAGCGGTGGCTGTCACTCAACCCAGCTGTAGGTGGTGTCCATAATGTATGCAGAATGGCTCGTGTGCTTGCCCATCGGCCCTGTGGTAACAGGTAGTTGCAGACAGTTATAATAAATATATATATTAAAAATGTCCTTCTCCTCCACTTGCACCCTTACTGGTGCATAGAGGGAACATTTCACCAAACATTAACTGTCTCTTATATCGGAACATCTCGTCATAATCTTGGGCACTATGTATTAACTTATATTTCACATAGCCTACAATGTCACACAGCAAGTGGGGCACCCATTGCTTTTCTATTACATAACCTTGGTCACCACTCCATCGCCCGAGGATAATAATGCTCTCTGCCAATATATAATTCCGAACCAAAAATCCGTATATTTTTACCCCATGGTCTACCAACACGGGAGACGGATGCTCTAACTCATTTGGCCATCCGGTTTGATTGTTAGATACTACTCTGGTGCACTTATTAAGTATTTCTCGCTACATAGAAGGGTGTACTCAACCAATGTAATAGAACATGCTACTGCTGAAGTCTATGTAGTCAGAGTTTTGACAAGCATGCCCAAATTAATTCGGCAAGTGTGGACTTGAAATATTTCCTAAGTTAATCATTCTAAATTAAAGTTATTAAAAACTAAAGTAAGAGAAAATGAGACAAACAAATAACATGGGATTATGCAACTTTAAAACCATCACCTGGTGCACTGCGACAAATCACTACCCATACTGAAATACTCTTAGATGATGCCAGGATGCAAAACCCCATTCACACACTCCCTCACTCATACCAAACGCGGTGGCCGAATCGGTAAAGCACAGACCTCCCCTGTGTGAGATCAGGAGTTTGATTCACGGTCGAGTCAAACCAATGACTTACAAAATTGATAGTTGTCGCTACCTATTCTGGCGCTCGGCATTAATAGGATAAGGGCAAGGACTGCTTAGCTCAGTGTCAGGATAATATGATTGACTGGGACCCAACGGTCATGGTGCTGGCGGCCTGATAAAGTCGCCATGAGTGTGCACTGTCACAAGTTGGTGCCCATCCTGATATGCACCTTTTATTATCAAATGACCGGTGCATTTCACGAGAGCCTTCCCCTCCCACCCCCTCTGCAAGCGCCTGATTTATGGATCGTCCCTTACGCAGGTGTCCATCTCACAAGCACTCACACGGCGGAAGGATCCGACATTTGATCAACCTTTTTTTCTTTTTCTTTTTTTTTAGCATCCTACAATGGCGTGGGTGTAGGCACTTGGGTTCAGGCAGGTACAAAGGCAATATAACTAACTGTATTATAAGGCACCGGAGTATCTTAATGCAGAATATAAGGCGAATTTATATAAATAAAGTACCGTGTAGGCCACTCGACCTAAATTCTACTCATGGTCGGTGCAAGAAATGGTCAACAATGGAATAATTAAATAAATAAGGCATCATCTAGGTCACTTAGCCTAATGATCAGCGATGCAACTGGAATGAATATATAAATAAGGCACAATGTTGGTCATTTAACCTAATGATCAACAATGAACTGACATAATTGCATAAATAAAGCACCATCTAGGGCACTCGGCCTAATGATTAATACTGCCACTGGAATAGTTATACAACATATAAATAAAGCACCATCTAGGGCACTCAGCCTACCGATTAATACTGCCACTGGAATAGTTAGATTACATATAAATAAAGCACCATTTAGGGCACTCGGGCTAATGATTAATACTGCCACTGGAATAGTTGTACAACATATAAATAAAGCACCATCTAGAGCACTCGGCCTAATGATTAATACTGCCACTGGAATAGTTAGAATACATATAAATAAAGCACCATTTAGGGCACTCGGCCTAATGATTAATACTGCCACTGGAATAGTTGTACAACATATAAATAAAACACCATCTAGAGCACTCGGCCTAATGATTAATACTGCCACTGGAATAGTTAGATTACATATACATAAAGCACCATTTAGGGCACTGTGCCTAATGATTAATACTGCCACTGGAATAGTTAAATTACATATAAATAAAGCACCATCTCGGGCACTCGGCCTAACGATTAACACTGCCACTGGAATAGTTATATTACATATAAATAAAGCACCATCTCGGGCACTCGGCCTAACGATTAATACTGCCACTGGAATAGTTAGATTACATATAAATAAAGCACCATCTCGGGCACTCGGCCTAACGATTAATACTGCCACTGGAATAGTTATATTACATATAAATAAAGCACCATCTAGCGCACTCGGCCTAATTATTACTACTGCCACTGGAATAGTTATATAACATATAAATAAAGCACTATCTAGGCCACTCGGCCTAATGATTAATAATGCCACTGGAATAGTTATATTACATATAAATAACGCACCATCTAGGCCACTCGGCCTAATGATCAACAATGCCACTAAACTAATTATATAAATAAAGCACTATATAGGCTACTCAGCCTAATGTAAAAAGTAAATTCCACTGAAATGATTAAATAAAATATAAATGAAGCTCTACATAGGACAGTCAGCCTAATGATTAACAAGGCTACTTATATAATTAATTAAAAAAGCATAGTATTGGTCAGTTGCCCTAAATACAAAATACAGTCGAGAAATGGTAAAATCGCATGTTAAATAAGTTTTAAAAGCGTCCGCTTCGCGTGTGGATTCTGCCTTAGGAATACATTAGTGAATCAATATTTAAATTGCCCATGTAGGTTCAAATCTAGGTGCGTGTTTTGGCTTCGAAAATGTGCATTTCTTTCATCGGGCTATGCAGCTTTAAGTAAGATATTGCACTAACAAAAATGTGATATATTGCATAAACAGAACGGCAATAAAATCAAATAAAATCTGTACATGGATTGCTTTGTCCAATCATCAGTTGGTTCGTTGTTTGAGCTTTAAGTCCTAGCAACATCTAAGGTCATATCAGGACGGGTATCGACTTGTCACAGTGTGCACTCATGGCGAGTTTATAATGCTGCCCCACTGGGTGACTAGGCCACCTGCACCATGACCTGACATTCCATTCAGTCACATTATCCTGACACTCAACCAACCAGGCCCATTCCCTATCCTATTAATGCCGAGCACCTGGCTAGGAGGTGACAAGTATCAATTTTTAAATCATTGGTTAGACTCGACCAGGGTTCGAACCCATGTAGGCAAATCTATGTTGGCATCACATTTTGAGTATGGGGATATAATCTTCATGGGAGGGAGTAAAGCGCAACTGCATAAACTGCAGAGGATCAAAACCGTGAATTCGAGTCCCACAATCTACCAAAACGGGAGACAGATGCTCAACTCATTCGGTCATCCCATCTGGTCCAATCATCAATAACCACCTCACTGTGAAATCTACGAAAATAGTGATCCAGGGTTTTATACTAATCTATACTAATTTGTAGGCCCCACAAACAGCATATCAACATCAGCAGTAAGCTTCTGGTATTCAGGTGTTTGTTTTTGGGGAGTTTTCAGTTGCATTGGTGCAGTGAAGGCTGCAAATTTGCAGCCCTGGATGGGCATCATCGAAAGCGGTCCCATGTGGTCGGGAGTTAGCTTCCGATGGGTAGTGGTCAGAGAAATTGGGGGAGGATTGGGGGGGGGGGGGGGGGGGGGGGAGGAAGGAAAAAGGCAGCCTAAGAGCCCAACCACAGTCCTCTGAGAGGGCAGGGGAAGGCTGGGAGGTTGGTGTAGTTTTACGCCCCATTAAGACCCTAGGCCATACCAGGACGTGCACCAACTTGTGACAGCGCGCACTCGTGGCAAGTTTATAGTGCTGCCCCACTGGGAAATCAGGCTACCGGCACCATGATCTGATCTCCCACACAGTCACATTATCCTGATACTGTGTGCCCAGTCCCTGTCCTGACCTCATAACGCCAAGCGCCGAGCAGCAACAGGTACCTATTTTAAAAGTTGTTGGTTTAACTCAACCAGGATCTAAACTTCAGTCCCTCCAGATTCACCAGTATGCACAGTAAGTCCGGCCAAGGCCAGAGGAAGAAGTGAAGTGAGGATGGGATTAGTCAGGCAGTGAGTGGGGTTACCTGTTAGTTGTTAGTGAAAATTAGTGGTTAGTTGGTAGTGGTGTCAAATCAGGTATGGGGACGAGGTGGGGTCTGCTAGTCCTCGGTGTCAGGGTCTGGGCGACAGACAGCGTTGATGATATCTGCATTCTGGCGGTAGAAGCGAGCGAGCGCCTTCCAGGATGACCTGGAAATCCTGGAGAGGAGAGCCAGAGCAGTCCTATCACTGAGTTGGCGGTCAGAGTCCTCCCTGAAGTCAATGATGGCAGATCTGTCGGTGGCGCCACATGAGGCGAGTATGTGGGCCACATTGAAGATAATTAGTGCCGCAGGGACAGCGCTGGAGGTTGGGGACATCAATCCAATGGCGGTAGCCAGTCCTGAAGCAGTTGACGGCGACTTGGGTAGAAGCAGGAAGGCCGACTGGATGGGGGATGTTAGTTCTGACCAGGGTGTACCAGAGCCAGCTTATTGAATAAGGGTTCCGTACTTGTTCCTTCTGTGTGGCACGTTCCCAGAGTTTGATGGTGGCTTGAGAAGCGGCGGCGGTCAGTTTGGTGATGGAGGGAGGGATGGCTGTCTCCACGTCTGCTCGGTTGGCACCGGCTATAGCAGCACAGTCAGCCTGGTCATTATCAAAGACCCATAGCAGGACTGTGTTGAGGCGTGCCTGATGTCTGGTGCCAAATGTAAGAGTCCGGGTTAGGGATCGTAACCCACGTGTCGTGCGGATTTCCCTGGTTAGCTGCCAAAGTGTCAATGTATGTGCACGGGGTAGGCTACCGCCTCGAGCGTTAACGTCGTCATCACTAACTCCAACTTGAGCCTGGGATAACGTGCAGGTTAGGGACCGATTCGGGCCAAATCTATTCAATGCGACGATATTTAACAGAATTACATACGCAATAAGTGAAATTTTACCAATTTAACCCTAAATTCGAAGCGTTATTAAGGCTACCGCCGCATTGGCGGCGATATTAATCGCCGAACGTAATGTAAACAAATCGCCGCTGCATCGACGTCGCGTTCCATACTGGCGGCGGCGGCGATTTGTTTACTTTACGTTCGTCGATTCGAAAATATAACTAGTAATATCGCCGCCAATGCGGCGGTAGCCTTAATAACGCTTCGAATTTCGGGTTAATTTAATGAAATTTCACGATTTGAGTATGTAATTCTGTTAAATATGGTCGCATTTAATATATTTGAGCCTAATATATGGCTACAAAGGCAGAGGGATTTCCCAAATCTATAAATAACTGAAACGTTAGCTAACCCGCGCGCGCTTTGGACTAATACATCCCCCGTGACACATATATTAACCCCGACAATAGATACCCCGCCGGCCGCCCTTAACTCCGCAGCCGATAAATTTTGGCTCATACATTTAGCCCCTGGTCGAGATTATAATCTGGATCACGGCGGCAAGGGAGTGTCGGGCATTTGGGCGGGCGATCTCTTTGATGGTATTCAGAGAGTCGGTATCCAGTTTGTCATGCTGCTAACACCCCCCTCTCCATCCCCCATCCCCCCTCCCCTCTTCTCCTCCCCCCTCTCCTCACCCCCTCCGCTCCTCCCGCATCTCTACCTACTCCCCCCCCCCACCCCCACCCCCACACACTCTAAGTGACCGTTGGCTGGCGCTACTGAAGAGAACATCCCGTCTTCTGTTTGGAACCTGCCTGCACGCGATTAGGTGTGGGGGGGGGTAGTGGGGGGGGGGGCGGGGGTGGTGGACTATGAGAGATGGAGAACGGCGAGTGTGGGAACGGGGGAATACGACGAGTGCAGGATGAGTGTGGGGGGGGGGGGGGTGTTATTGGTGGGAGAGAGTGGGTGTTGTGATTCGGTTCGGTACAATTTGCGTTGTTTGGCGGGGTCTGGGCTTTGGATCGGTGGTGTGGATGTTTGTTTGTTGTTTTACGTCCCCAGGAACATCTAAGGTAATATCAGGACGGGTACCGACTTGTGACAGACTCATGGCGACTTAATACTGCTGCCGCCCACCAGCACCAGGACCTGATATCCCACTCCCCATTCGGTCACAATATCCTGACACCAACCAGTCCTTGCCCTATCCTAATAATGCCAAGCGCCTGGCTAGGAAGCGACAAGTATCAATGTTATTGGTTGACTTGACCAGGGTGTGTGTGTGTGTGTGGGTGTGGGTGTGGGTGTGGCTGTGGGTGTGTATGTGGGTGTGGGGGTGGATGTGGGTGTGAGTGTGGGTATGGGTGTGTCTGTGGGTGTGGGTGTGTCTGTGCATGTGGGTGTGTCTGTGGGTGTGGGTGTGTCTGTGCGTGTGGGTATGGGTGTGGGTGTGTGTCTGTGGGGTGGGGGGTGTATGTGGGTGTGTATGTGGGGGTGGGTGTGGATGTAGGTGTGGGTGTAGGTGTGGGTATGGGTGTCTCTGTGGATGTGGGGGTGGGTGTGGGTGTGTCTGTTGGTGTGGGTGTGGGTGTGGGTGTGGGTGTGTCTGTGGGTGTGGGTTTGGGTGTGGGTGTGGATGTGGATGTGGATGTGTGTGTGTGAGTGTGGGTGTGTTTGTGGGTGTGGGTGTGGGTGTGGGGGTGGGGGTGTTTGTGGGTGTGGGTGTGGATGTGGATGTGGGTGTGGGTGTGGGTGTCTGTGTATGTGGGTGTGGGTGTGTCTGTGGGTGTGAGTATGGGTGTGGGTTTGTCTGTGGGTGTGGGTATGGGTGTGGGTGTCTGTGGATGTGGGTGTGGGTGTGGGTGTTGGTGTTGGTGTGGGCATGGGTGTCGGTGTCTCTGTCTGTGGGTGTGGGTGTGTCTGTGGATATGGGTGTGGGTGTGTCTGTGGGTGTGGGTGTGGGTGTGGGTGTCTGTGGATGTGGGTGTGGGTGTGGATGTGGATGTGGGTGTGTGTGTGGATGTGTGTGTGGGTGTGGGTGGTAGTGTGGATGTGGGTGTGGATGTGTGTGTGTGTGTGTGGGTGTAGGGCACAATAGGCATGGTTCCAGTAACAACAGCTGGTCGCCCTTTCCTTCCACCCACACACCTACACTTCACACCTGAATGCTTCCAGTAATTATCACGCATTAAATATTTCGCACTCTTCACACCCTCTCAATAGCCCTACAGCGCATGTGCAAACATGGTAGCCACAGCCAGGCCTCGCACCCAATACGGCACTTCCCACAGGCCAAACATCGGTGTTCACCCAGAGAAAAGATTCACTCTTAAGCCCTGTTCACACACGGGCGTTAAGTTGCCTCAACTAGTTCGCCTTGGCTAGTTTGGTTCACATTGGCCGTGTGGACGTGACACTGAAGCGGATTAAGGCTGAGTCGATTCATCTAGTTTGCCTCAAGTAAAACACTTGGGGAGGTGGTTTATATGAAGCGAACTAGCTTAAGTCGGCCCATCTAGCTTGTGTGGATGGTAGCGGTTTACTTAAGGCGGCTCAAGCATGTCACACGCATGCGCAGTCGAGACCTGAGTTTGTTGATTTTCCGGTCGATATTTTTTTCATCATTTATTTTTAGGTTTTCACTGCCCAGGAGAAGTTTTGACCATTCCAAAACAATACGATTCAGTCTATACATATCTAGGTCGAACCCACACTCTCTCATGGTGACATCGACTAACCGAAAGTGGCGCTGGTTAGTATGGACTTGCTCATGCGCAGATATCGATTCCCGCCTTAAACTGCCCCAAGTACTGCATGTGTGGACACGACTCCCTTTCACACCTAGTTCGCCTCATCTAGTTTGCCTTATCTAGTTCGGCCTAAAGTTGTGTGTGTGAACAGGGCTATAGTCTTACCCAGAGTAGGGGCGAATGACAACTAAGGCTAATGGCCCTGTCACACTACGACGCTTCTCGCCGGCGACCCGTCAACGTGTGCTGTTTTTGGGCGATATTTGGTGAAATATCGAGAAGCGCTGGTGGCGCGTTATGGGCGCGTCGGTACACGTCGGTACACTTCTTTGTCGCCGGCGAGTCGCCGGCGAAAGTCGGCGCGCGTTATTGGTCGCTGAGTGTTTTGAACATGTCAAAAACCACCAGCGACCGGCAACGCGCGCAAATATATGGGTAAGGACGTTAGGCGCGCGTCGCGCTGCGTTGGACGCGCCGGAATAACGTTATGGGAACGCTAGGAAGACGGCGCGCGCGCGGGAGGGTCGTTGCTCACGCGTTGCGCAAACTGGACCGTTTTTGTTTTAGGCCCTAGCAACATTTAAGGTTAAATGAAGACGTCGCGCCAAACTTTTTTTTTTTTTCCCCGGCGCGTCGACACACGTTGGCCGCGCGCGCATAACGCGCCGCGCTGACGCCGATCTTTTCCCCCAAACCGCCGAAAAGTTTGACGTTTCTCGACGCGCAAGATTTCATTTTCAACGCTGACGGGTCGCCGAGAGAAGCGTCGTAGTGTGACAGGGCCATGAATCTGAGCAAAACCTGCCTCACATAGGAATTAACTGTGGAGGTTGTGGTTCCAGTGCCCAGTGTTTATCTATATTGGCACAGAGTTGGTGGAAGGGGAGAAAATGCAAAAAGACAAGATGGTAACCTCAGAAAGCACGTGATTCAAGTCTTAAGCTTAAAGTCTATTAATCTTGATTATTTAATAAAGCCTTCCTTCAAAAGTAGTGGGTAAATATGAAGAGGTATATAAAGAATATATTTTGTTCTTTGATTAAGAATTAATCTGCTGATTTCATTTACCCAATCCTCCAAGCTTTTTTTCTAATGGGTTGTTCAGCAGCCCTGTCCGGAGAAAATGCTGTGGAAGTAAGTAATCTGTAATGTCCACCCATCAACTAGAGATACTCAGGCGTCTGGCAGGGTGGAACACACTGCAAAACTTCACACTGCTCCACATATAGAACCCGGTACCAGGAGAACTCGGAAATGACGTGGTGTAATTTTCCTGATGGTAGTACCAAAAGAATGGAACACCACACCTAGAGCAGGATTCGAACCCAAACGTCTGCCATTCCAGGGCAAGAGTCTTTACCATTAGTCTAGCCAGGCTGCTTGATGCAAATATCGCTGTACCCATATCTATGTGTGCCTGTGATATTTCATCTTTGGAGACAAGTACAACTCATCACACTCATCTCCCCTGATATTGTAAGTCTCATACTTATCAATGCAAATATCCAGGTAGCGCACTAAAAGTTGCATGGTCCGATCAAATATAATTTTGTCAAAATCAAAAGAACTACCTACATTTGATCCTATATATCCAACTTAGATATTAGTACTATTACTAGTGCATTAACTAATGATTTGGTACAGCATATACAGAATAATCTGTGAATTTCTAATCCCATTCCTTTGGACACTCACCTTGAGACAGCCATTAAACAGGGAGACCACTAACCAATTAGGTCAATCTCGTGATCTTATTACTCCTGCCCTCATTCCCAGTACCATATATGGGATTAGTCAGGTTCCAGACTACCTTCACATTAATAGGTCATTCCTCAGCACGTGACCATCGCGAGATGTGAATCTGTGCCACAACAACAAGACTTTTGACAAGCTTGCCAAAATGATTTTGGGTTCTCTCAGCTCAAATTGCTCCAGAATTAGCCATATTTAATTGAAATGACTCAGGAATATTAAATAGTAGGTTATAATAGTCAACCTGATATAGTTATCTAAAAACTGATGCAAGAATTCGAAAGCCATCGGACTATGTAACTTTAACATTGTCTAACAGTCCTGATATGACCTTATATGTTGCTAGGACGTAAAACAACAACAAACAAACAAACAAACATTGTCTACCCAGGGCAGGTTCGACACACACTCAGCATTTACAGCATCCTGGTCATGGAACCAGTGTGATAGAAGTTGTAACCAAACAGAAATATCATTTCTAGGACGCGACTTGAATGCACATTCTGCCATTCAGGGGCAAGTGTCTTAACTGCTAGGTTAATTAGGTACACTGACTCAATCCATCTACCTATACACTACCTCGGATCTGTGATGCATGTGTGGCCTTTGGCATGCCATTAGCGGTCTCTCTCTCTCTCTCTCCATATATATATATATATATAGATCCCCTATATCGATCGCTTTATTTGGGTCCCAAACGATCACCCATACAATACCGTTGAGACGATAAAAAATCCTGAATCCGACCACCTCCCTAAATGGACCATTGAAAGTTGGTCCCATGGTCGGTTGATTTCGAGAGGTTTCACTGTAGAATAATGTAGTGAGTTTCACTCACGTCTCTAATTGGAAATGGCACGCCCAAATCCCAGGAATATATATATATAAATATATAAATATATAAATATATATATATATATATATATATATGATGTATAACACATTATGCAAGCATAAAGGCACAGAAGAGAATTATTTATTGTATTACATTATTATTCTGTACTATGCCTCCTTGACTCCACCCATATGACTGGTGGCGCCTCCATCGGGCTTCTTCGTCACTAATGGACGCACCACATTGTCAGTCACACTGGAGGATTTTTTATCGATGGCTTTTTCTAGGCTATATATATATATATATATATATATATATATATATATATATATATATATATATATATGCACATACACACCAGCGTTCCGCCATATCAACAACTGGAGCATCGGAACGCGGGGGGGGGGGGCGTGGCAGCTGCCAAGAAATTTCAAAAGAGGGCGCTCCAACGCCTCGGGGAAGACAACGTCACTTCCGGTGACTTCTCGGCATTCGAGGGTAGTGGGCGGGGGGTGGGGGGCGGGGGGTCCGAGGGGGTGGTGCGAGGGGAAGGGGCGCTCTCCAAGCGGATATATCACGGTGTGCATAGGCGCTTTGCGTGTGGGCTGGACTACAAGCCAGACTGTGAGTGGAGAGTGGGGAGAGAGTGTGAGAGAGTGGGGAGAGAGTGTCAGGCATGGCGCACAAAGCTGCTGGGTGGACAAAGTGGGCGACACAAAGCCTGACCACAGGGCTTTGATGCGGAAGATGGTAGATGTTCGGTTCCAGTGGTAAATGTGCGGTTTCCATGTCAGATTTACAATGTGGTGTTTATTCGAGGCTGGAATGATGTGGGTGGTTTTTTTTCTTCTCTATCCATCTCAAGAAAAGCTGGAGAAAAAACATTGATCGTTGACTTTTTTATATAAGTTTTTAGTGATCGTTTGTTTAATCTGCTCATAATGGTTAAGTGCACGCATTTGTTTTCATTGCTGCACAGTAGTGGTCATAATCCACACGGTTTGATTTCCTTTATGAATAATTTCTGTAAATTTGTTTGGTGAAATGCACTTGTTTTCGTTGCTGCGCAGTAGTGGTCATAATCCATACGGATTAATTTCCTTTATGAATAATTTCTGTAAATTTGTTTGGTGTAATGCACTTGTTTTCATTGCTGCACAGTAGTGGTCATAATCCATACGGATTAATTTCCTTTATGAATAATTTCTGTAAATTTGTTTGGTGTAATGCACTTGTTTTCGTTGCTGCGCAGTAGTGATCATAATCCATACGGTTTGATTTCCTTTATCAACAATTTCTGTAAATTTGTTTGGTGTAATGCACTTGTTTTCGTTGCTGCGCAGTAATGGTCATAATCCATACGGATTGATTTCCTTTCATTTCTGTAAGCTAGTTTGGTGTAAAATCGGGGAGTTTCCAATTATTTGGTTTTCGATTATATTTTTGTACATGTTCGCTTTTGTGCAGCAACAAAAAAAACGCTTAATAAGTAAATAAGTATCTATGCTCGATATGTAGATTAAGTGTTTTCGATTTGAAAATGTGATGCATTCATCGGACTATGCAGCTTTACGTATGTTATTTATAAACATGTTAAGGGACTATATTTTCAATTCGTCAAGTTATATGCTCCCAAAGTTTATGATCAACCTTTTTCTTTCTTTACTACTGGATTATTTGAAGGGCTCGGGCGCATGCGTTCATTTTAAATATTGCCGGAGTATATTTACATACGGGTTTCAAGGACATTGTGGTTAATCACTTTTCATGCTTTAAAGATTAAGAGTCAAGTCAGGAGGGTGGGAGAATGGAGGAGGGTGGGAGGGTGGAGGAAGGTGGAGGAGATGGGAGGGTGGACGGTTGTGGGTGGTTGTATGGACGAGGGTGGGTGGGTGGCGCAATGTGGTTGGGTGGAGCAGGGTCGGTTGGTTGAATTTGTGTACAGAATTGCGCCGATCTTGCTCAGTGTGCGCTGTGTGGTGTGTGGTATGTGGTATGTGGTGTGTGGGGTGTTGTGGTGTGTGGAGTGTTGTGGTGTGTGGTGTGGTGTGTGTGGTGTGTGTGTTGTGGTGTGTGTGGTGTGTGTGGTGTGGTGATTGTGTGGTGTATGTGGGGTGTGGGGTATGTGTGGTGTGTGTGGTGTGGAGTGTTTAGTGTGTGTGGTGTGTGTGGTGTGGTGTGTGTGGTGTGTGTGGTGTGTGTGGTGTGTGTGGTGTGTATGGTGTGTCTGGTGTGTGGTGTGGTGTGGTGTGGTGTGGTGTGTGTGTGGTGTAGTATGTGGTGTGTGGATGTGGTGTGTGGATGTGGTATGTATGGTGTATGGTGTGTGGTGTGTGGTTTGTGGTTTGTGGTGTGTGGTTTGTGGTGTGTGGTTTGTGGTGTGTGGTGTGTGGTTTGTGGTGTGTGGTGTGTGGTGTTTGGTGTGTGGTGTGGTGTGTGGTGTGTGGTGTTTGTGTTGTGCGGTGTGGGTGTGGGGTGTAGTGTGTGGTGTGTGTGGTGTGTGGTGTGTGGTGTGTGGTGGGTGGTGTGGTGTGTGGTGTGTGGTGTGTGGTGTGGTGTGTGTGGTGTGTGGTTTGTGGTGTTTGTGTTGTATGTGGTGTTTGTGTGGTGTGGTGTGTGGTGTGTGGTGTCTGGTTTATGGTGTGGTGTGTGGTGTGTGTGGTGTGTGGTGTGTGGTGTGACTGCGTGTTTACTGGCGCGTGAACACAATACACACAGTGCAGTCACTGCACAATGCGCGTTGCATGCAGGGATCTGCTTTTGTGGACACTGAGGGCTTTCATCTGTCAGCGCAGACATGCAGACAGTGCACCACTTAATGCACTATTCTTTGCACATTCACAATCCGATAAAGGCATCACATGTGAGAAACCACCACCAGACGGGATGGCCGAATCAGTTGAGCGTCCCTCTCTCATTTTGGTAGATCGTGGGATTCGAATTCACGGCTTCGAACCTCTGCAGTTTATGTACTCCCTCCAATGAAGATTATACCACCGTAGTCAAAATATGGTGCCACCATAGATTTGAAGACCTTGATGGCCATGCTTTCTGTCATGTAATATATAATCTCTGATAGTAACCAGATGTTGTGGTTTATTTTCTGGATAATGCCCTCTGTGCATTCATTATAATTTAGGTGTTTATCTAGGGTTAGTCCCAAGTACTTGTAGGTGTCAACTTGCTCTAGTGCCCCCCCCCCCCCAGTTCCCATGTGTAATCTTTGTCAATAGTTGTTTTGTTTGTGGTAAAGAAAACAGTCTTTGACTTTTTTTTATATTCATTGTTATTTAGTTGGCATTGCACCATGTATCCAGTTTGAATAATTTATGATTTAGTGTCTTAATCACTTCTTGCTCTGTGACCTGTGTTGTACATAGATGACCGTGCTTTCGCCAGAAAGGTGAGGATTGGTTGTTTCAAGCCACTTATCCAAGTTATTTATATATAGTATAAATTAATAAATAGTAGCGGTCCGAGTACCGAACCCTGAGGTACACCTACGTTGACAGGTTGTAATTCTAATATTGCAGGTCCGATTTTAGTACAGTGCATTCTTTGGTAAGGTACCCATTCTAGTGTATTCCCTGTTAATGTCATGTTATACCCATCTGTTTCAGTTTTTGCTTTAATATGCCATGGTATACTGATATCAAGGAACCATGCAATATTAATGCCAAGCACCAGACTAGGCAGCGACAAGTATCACATTTAGTCAATCTTGGTTTGACTCAGCCGGGGTTCGTGGGGGGTGGGGGTGGGGGTTTCCAGCCAGCACTCTTACAGATTCAGCGGTCCTATCCTGGTGCCACCCCCCCCCCCTCCTTACACTCAACTTTACCCCCCCCCCCAACCTAATATGATCTTAGATGTTACTAGGAAATAGGAGAATAATTCACTTGAAAACATTAGCATATAGCTATAGTCAAAACAATAAACTCCTAACAAAACCACAAAGGGCTACTAGAGCAAATAATGCACTACCACTAAAGCAGACCAGCAGTCAAATAAAAGGTCATGAGAGAAGCACACTGGAAATGGCTGCCAAGGTGTGGAATGCCCAAACGGTAAACGAACGAAAAATTCCTGACTTAAAAACTTACAAAAAATATCTGTGCAAAATAAGGCTAGGAAACCCCCACTAAGCTGCACTGCAAGGGGGCATGTGATATGTCACGGCCCACCAGTGGGACACCCAATGGAAGGTAACCATGTCAAAAGTAGCCAGATAACACACCACACAGCTACGTACAAACCTATGATATGTAAATAGGAGTAGGCTAGTCTAGTAATAAGAGTAGAACAAAATAAAATACATATATGCCAAGAAAATCCAAAAAAACTAACATAGGCTACTAACCATACCAACCAACTATCTATCTGCTACTGAAATGCAGGCAATCAAATTACTTATCACTTTATCAGCAGCTACTCTGTGGTAAGATAACACCAACACTACAACTGGCCAGCATTGAAAACAAGCCTTGGTACCCGGGCTTATATGCTATGGACAGTATAAATGCAGCTCAATAAAAAAAAAAAAAAATTATAAAAAAACTAGGATGCAAAACAACAACCAACAACAAATTATACCCATCCCCAGGCCTCCCCATACCCACCACCCTCCCCTTCAATACCTGTTATACACCACACAATACAAGCTATACAAGCCATACAGGCAGCGTGCATATATATATATATATATATATATATATATATATATATATATATATATATATATATATATAAATATATGCACACATCACATCCTTCCAATATCGCTCACATACACCAGGACTAGTCGTTGAAAGGTCGCGTTCCCGCGTATCAAATTTAATTGGGTGCCCTTCCTCAGCCCACCCCTCCCCCTCCTACCCCCACCTCTCCCCCCTCCCTCTACACCGCCATACACCCCTCCACCCCACCCTTCTCCAAGCAGTAACCGCGGTAAGTGACAGTTACCATACTCCAAGACGTATAGAGCCAGGCTATTGGCTCGGACAGTGGCACTATCGGTATGCTCACCCTCCGCCATTAGAGCGTAACCCCACCGTCTCAGCCAATCAGCGCGCCGCTTACAAAACCCGCAGCCTCCCCGTGGGCCGTGATTGACAGGCGGCGCGGGCGGTCGTATGGTTCCGGGGGTTGCGGCCAGGTGGCGCGGCGAGCAATCAAGCCTTATATCCGGTTGCCAGTAGGCATTCCAGGCATTTCCGGTGGCGTACTTGATCGGGAAGCTTAGGCCCAACGCAGCCTAAGTGAGGCTGAATGAAGGCCTAAATGTCTGTGGCTGGTTGGGGTTTGTTATTTTCTCTCTCCCTAAATGCGAGATATAGTGCGGGCCTCGCGTGCGGAAGGTCGGGAGTTCGGTTCCCAGTCGAGTCAAATCAATGACTTATCAAATTGATACTTGTCGTTTCCTAGCCTGGTGTTCGGAATTAATAGAATAGGCCAAGGATTGGTTAGCTCAGTGTCAGGATGATGTGACTGAGTGGGATATCGGGTAATGGTGCCGGCGGCCTGATTTCCGAGTGGCGCTGCACAATAAAGTTGCCATGAGTGCGCATTGTCATACGACAGTCCTGATAGGACCTTAGATGTTGCCAAGAATGTTAAACTCCAACAACCAATCAACCGTGCATATATATATATATATATATATATATATATATATATATATATAGAGAGAGAGAGAGAGAGAGAGAGAGTAAAACCTCTCTATACCGACCCCTCCACAAATCGACCACTCCCCTATATCGATCGCTTCATTTGAGTACCAAAAATACCATTGTCACTCTCTAAACCGATCACCTCCCTATATGGACCACTTAAAGTCGGTCCCATGGTCGGTCGATTTAGAGAGGTTTTACTGCATATCTATGGTAAGGTAAGTGCATATATATCTGATGGATTGCTGTGATTGATGGATAGACTATCTCAGTATTATCGCAGGGACGCGCTATGCTCCTGACAGTTGAAACAGTGTCTTGATTAATGTGCTTTACTACCAGATATATAATTGGCCGCCTTAGCCGCTACAATCGTACTATATCGAGCAATGATTGTTTAAAATATGCAATACCCATGTTTAGATTACTTGATGAATGACTTATCAAATGGTAGTTATGCCAAGTACACACCTACCGTTTACGATTCGCGCTCTAAAACTCCTGACTCGACCCGAGTCGCTTAAAACTGAAAACGGGCCGATTCATTTTTCGAATCGCGAATTGCAATCATAATCGGCCAGTTTTTGCCCTAAAACTGAGTTTTTAGTCGGGAATCGCAATCGCTAGGTGTGCACGGGGAGCGCACACCTAGCAATTTTTGTGTGCGAAACGGGCAGTTTTAGATCGTATACGCGAGGTGGGTGCGCACAAACGGTAGGTGTGTACCTGGCATAAGTCCCCTCAGAGTAGGACTGTCTCTGTGACGGGGCTGCTAAAGAGTCCTATAGAAAAAGAGTTAGACAGCTGTATTATGGACATATATCCACATACATTTACAATATAGTACGCTAAATATATCGTTTACATTTTCTTTTTTCATAGCCCGTTATCTTATCTATCACAGCCTCCTAATTTTGGAGTGTAAAATTGATGAGACATGTAGATTAATAGATCTTAAACATTGATTCTATAGCATCCAAAGACTGCCATCTTCGATTTGTTCTTTTCTTTTGTCATTCTCTCCCTGTTCAACAACTTTATGCCAATGCAGATAAACACAGTGCACTGGAACAACGACATCCACAACTTGTTTATAGTTCATTAATACCAAGGCCGTATTTCCTCGGATTTAAACAGGGTTGTCATTAACCCCTACAGTGGATGGGAAGTGAATATTTTCATCCCATCTGGTAAATTAAATTTGTATAGTCCGATCGTTTTGAGTTTCTGGCACATTTCTGAGATAAATATATTATTAAAGTGATTGTTATCATCTACCTGAGTTTACCTTAACATAACTTTTTGCTAAATGCATAACTTTGGAGATATTTGAAGTTGTCAAATTAGTTTTGGCAAGCACGCCAAAACTCTGACACCATAGGCTTCTGCAGCAACAGGTTCTATTAAATTGGCTCAGTATTCCCTTCTATGTGGCAAAACATATTCAATAAGTGTGTTAGTATCTAAGCTAAATGTGTAGAATCAAATGTAAATAAATTTCTTTGGTTTTGAAAATGTGATACTTCATCGCACTATGCAGATTTAATGTGAATGACGATAGCTACCTGCCTAGTGGGCCTCTGCTATAATTAGTATAAATGGCGCCAATAAATAACCTGCAGCGGACAGTCAGCTCAGAAATATACAAACTATTAATATTATTCATTATTCTCGTGAATGTGTAAAAAAAAACCTGAAGTAATAACTTAGCCTAGTTTTGAAAATGGTTTTCAAAATAATTGAGTTATTATGTTATGGATTCCCAAACCGATTGTTGTGTAGTGTATGACAGCACTGGACTATGCATTTGAAGACGGATTGTCATGTAGTGTGAGGCAGCATTGAGTCACCAGTTTCAAGATGGATTGTCACATAGTGTGCGACAGCACTGAGTCACTGGTTTCAACAGAGATTGTTGTATAGTGTGCAGCAGCATTGAGTCACAGGTTTCAAGATAGATTGTCATGTAGTGTGCAGAAGCATTGAGTCACATGTTTCAAGATGGATTGTCATGTAGTGTGCGGAAGCATTGAGTGACATTGTAAAATATTCCGATAATGATGCATTGATGGGGAAATGCAAATGTTCTACTTATGAAAAAGGTATATAGGGCCAGGTGCATAGATGTGTTTATGTAGTTGCTGGTGGTACTTTACTCATTGTAAATAGACATTGTGGTGCTAGTAGGATACTGTGTAAGGGGCACTTGGAGCTCTACCCACTACCCCCTCCCCCTCTGCTAGTCATGGATCACCACACACTCAGCTCAGGGCAGGTGGTGACCAAAGGAGCCACGCCGCTTGGTGGTGGTGGGCAGATCACTGTAAGTTGTAACCATGGGGACCGGGAATGCTTGATTCTCATTGGTAGATCTGTAGATGCTTGATTCTTATTGGAAGAATGTGGTCAGGTGATATACCATACTGGATCCATGTACCATATAAGAATCAACCTGAGGGCTTGGCTCTCTCTCTTCTTTCACTCTTTATACTCTTCCTTTCTCTTTTTGCCTGTATTGATTTCACCATAGCCTGCCTACACAACCACAGATTCCAGCCGTGGACTTTATAACATGTTTCAAGATGGATTGTCATGTAGTGTGCGGAAGCATTGAGTCACATGTTTCAAGATGGATTGTCATGATGTAGTGTGCGGCAGCACTGAGTCACAGGTTTCAAGATGGATTGTCAGATAGTGTCCGGCAGCATTGAGTCACAGGTTTCAAAATGGATTGTCATATAGTGTGCGGCAGCATTGCGTCACATGCGGAAACACTGAGTTACAAGTTTCAAGGCAGATTGTCATGTAGTGTGCGGCAGCATTGAGTCACAGGTTTCAAGACAGATTGTCGTAGAAAATGTGGCAGCACTGAGTTATGGGTTTTAAGACGGATTGTCGTGTAGTATGCAGCAGTGCTGAGTTACAAATTTCAATGCAGATTATCGGATGATGTGCGGCAGTCTTCAGGGTGCAGACAGGAATGTCTGGGACCCTGGACGGCGAATACCGGGAGCAGAGCCTTACTAAAGCCAGCCACTTATCTAACACCAAAAACACCCAGAGATAAGAGGGACATGTGTGTATGCCACACCCATACTCAAGCTAAACACTCTGACCACGACAGGCGGGAAACACTGACTCAAAGGTAGGTTTTTAAATATGTTATCTTTTACCAATTGTTTATTTTTATGTAGAGTAACAAAGCTTGCATCATTAATGGTTCACCAACCAAATACCCGCTGAAAGGCATGCCGATTGTGGAAAGGGCGTGGCGGCGGGGGTGGGGGAGGGTGGGTCTCGATCTGACCCCCTTAGGGCAAGTGGGGGTGGGTGGTGGGTGGTGGGTGGTGGGCGGTGGGTGGTGGGTGGTGGGTGCGGTTCAGGGAAATCTGTCATGGGACCCAGCGTCTTCCCAGACGGTCACGTGGTCACCATATCATTTGCTCCCCTCTTCTCTCCACAGCTCCCCTCCTCTCCACCAGCCCTTTTCTGCTCTCCGTTGCTTTCCTTTGCCTTCTGATGATATGACCTTAGATGTTGCCAGGACGTAAAACTTCAACAACCAACCAAACCTTCCTTTACTGTCTCTCTCTCTGCCTTTCCCCTACCTCCCTTACTCTCCTCTCCCCTCCTGTGATTTCCTCTTAACTCATCTGCCTTCCTCTGCTCAGTGCTCTCCTCTGCTCTCCTCTGCTCTTCTCTGCTCTCCTCTGCTCTCCTCTGCTCTCATCTACTCCTCTATGCTATTGGCTGTTTTTTGCTCTCCTCTGCTCTCTTCCACTCACCTCTGGCTTTTGTCTGTTCTCCTTTACTCTCCTCTGGTCTCTTCTACTCTCCTCTGCTCCCCTCTTCTCTCCTCTGCTCTCCTCTGCTCTCTTCTACCCACCTCTGCTCTTGTATGTTCACCTCTGTTCACCTCTGCTCTGCTCTGCTCTGCTCTGCTCTGCTCTGCTCTGCTCTGCTCTGCTCTGCTCTGCTCTGCTCTGCTCTGCTCTGCTCTGCTCTGCTCTGCTCTGCTCTGCTCTGCTCTGCTCTGCTCTCCTCTGCTCTCCTCTGCTCTTTTCTACACTCCTCTGCTCTCGTCTGTTCTCCTCTGCTCTCCTCCGCTCTCCTCTGCTCTCCTCTGCTCTCCTCTGCTCTCCTCTGCTCTCCTCTGCTCTCCTCTGCTCTCCTCTGCTCTTCTCGGCTCTCCTAGTCTCTCCTCTGCTGTCCTCTTCTCTCCTCTGCTCTTTTCTACTCTCCTCTGCTCTTGTCTGTTCTCATCTGCTCTCATCTGCTTCCATCTGGTCTTGTGTTCTCTTCTGTTCTCTTCTGTTCTCTTCTGTTCTCTTCTGTTCTCTTCTGTTCTCTTCTGTTCTCTTCTGTTCTCCTCTGCTCCCTTCTGCTCTTCTGTTCTCCTCTGTTCTCCTCTGCTCTCCTCTGCTCTCCTCTGCTCTCCTCTGCTCTCCTCTGCTCTCCTCTGCTCTCTGCTCTCCTCTGCTCTCATTTGCTCTACTCTGCTCTCATCTCCCTTCCCCTGTTTTGCTCTACCCCCTCCCCCCTCCACCACCCCCTCCCCTCTTCTCTGATACATCAGCTCGACATCACTATAAAGCACTGTCAATAAATCGCTACCTGTCCTGATATGCCCTCCACTCCACTTCACTCCACCCCCCACCCACCCTCTCGAAATGTAGCGAGGACATCAGATCCCGATAGACGAGATCGCGGTTCCAACTGCGCATGCGCTGAAAATGGCGTTGGGAGCAAAGCAAAGGCATATGGCCATTGAGTTTGCTGATATGCGTAGGGCAAAACTGCCATTTTATTCCAAATTAATAGAAATACATAACAATCTGGCACAAAAATGGATGGAAGGATGCAATATAATAATATAATGAATATATTTAAGACACAACTCTCCATAATTAAGCATTTTGAGCTAAGAAACATACAATTTCAGTGACTTTACAAGCTGATGTTTACATCACCATTGATTAACCAGAAGTAATTCTTGTTCTAAATATTAAAATGTCAAATGTGTCAACAAAAACTTGTTTCAAAGAAATATATGACCAATATCTGATTAACCCTACTCATTTTCTATTTCTACATATGTCATTAACCATAGGATATAAATAAAAACATGAATAAAGTAAGTAAAACTTACTCTGGCTATGGCTCTAACACTAGTCTGAGTGCCCAGATTTGTCTAAATCTGAATGCACATGGCATACGATGTGCTGATTATATTGATGTAAATGCAATGTTGAATAAAATAGTAATATCTTAATTTATTACATATATTTTTTTAGTTGGTATTCTATGTTTCAAACAAGAGCTGAGATGAGCTGAAACTAGCACATTTCATAACTGCACCCAGTGTATTATTATTAGCACGTGCCATGTGCTCCTCGCAGGTTTGTTTTGCTGTGACACATCCCACAAAGCACCGCGCAGCTGGAACGGTGATGTAGTCTATTACTCAGCGTTCCCGTGTGCATGTTCCGGTGCACAGACTGATGACGTCAGCAGACACTCTGGTCTGTATGTCAGCCGCCAGAGGACGCTGTTAGGTGACGTGAGTACGGTGTGTGGTAGGAGCGGAGGGAGGAGCAAGGGGAGGGCAGGGGGAGGGCAGGGGAGGGCAGGGGAGGGCAGGGGAGAGGAGGGCAGGGGAGGGGAGAGGAGGGGAGGGGAGGGGAGAGGAGGGAAGGGGAGGGGAGGGAAGGGGAAGGGAGGGGAGGGGAGGGGGAAGGAGGGAGGGGGAGGGAGGGGGAGGAGGAGTAGGTTGTGGGTCTGAGACACACTACCTGGTGACCCTGGTGTCAGCATGTGGTACTAAACCGGAAGCATATATTGAAAGACGTTCTCACAAGCGAAATAGATCCTAGAATTGCATTGCGTTATTGTGGCTTTTGGGATTCTGCCACAGAGGTGTTCAGATAACCCATTAAAAATAAAACCTACGATAACCAGAATATATATTTTTTAATATATTTAGGCTTTCAAGGTAATGCTCGTGTTTGGAGAAATGATTTCAAATGGGATGAAGTAAACTGCCAGCACCATGACCCGATATCCTATTCAGTCACATTATCCTGACACAGAGCCAACCAGTCCTTGCCCTATCATATTATTATTATAGCCGGGCATCTGGCTAGCAAGCAACAAGTATCAATTGTTAAAGTTGCATAGTCCGATAGTTTTGAATGTCTGTATTTTTTCTGAGATAAATATATTAGATCGATCACTAGTATCTACTTTACATTAGTTCAAAGTTACTTTTATTTTAAATGGTAAACTTTTGAGATATTTTGGGTGGAAACATGGAAAATTAGTTTTGGCAAGCTTGCCAAAACTCTGACACCATAGACTTCTGCAGTACCAGGTTCTGTTAAATTGACTCAGTATTGCCTTCTACACAGAAACAAATGTTTAATATTTAATAATAAGTGCATCAGTAACTAAGTTAGATATGTAAAATAAAATCTAGATAATTGGTTTGGTTTTGAAAATTTGATATTTCATCGGACTATGCAGTTTTAACTTTAAGTCATAGGTTTGACTTGACCAGGGTTCGAACCCGTGGGTTCGAATCCCTCGATCTACCAAAACGGGAGAGGGACGCTCAACTCATTCGGCCATCCCGTCTGGTCATGCCATTCGGTGCTGGGTTTTCTTTTTTGTTGGCGAACTGATTAGTAACCCGGCCTCACGATGCATGACCCGCCTGCGCGCGCACGTCCCCGCTTGGCGCGCATGCCCAGAAGTCATGTGACCTCACGTGGGGTTCACGTTGAAGTTATGGGATAGGTGACCTGAGTGGGCGCCATTTGTTTTGACTTTATGGGGGTGGGTTATGGGGGGGGGGGGAGGGGGAGAAAGACTCAAACTTAGAGGAGTGTTAAAAAACTTGCCTATGTTTCCTCTGACGACGATCTCCTACCCGTGACCAATGGAAGTAAAGAGTCCTGGTCCTATGGTGGTGGGAATACTGCATGTGTAGTGAATACTGGTGGTGTGGTGAATACTAGTTGTTTGGTGAATATGGTGAATACTAGTTATGTGGTGAATAGTGATAATGAGGTGAATACTAGAGATGAGGTGAATACTGGCTATGTGGTAAATATTGGTAGTGAATATTGGTGATGTGGTAAATACTGGTGGTGTGGTGAATATTGGTGATGTAGTGAACATTTGTGATGTAGTGAATATTGGTGGTGAGGTGAATACTGGTGATGTAGTGAATATTGGTGGTGTGGTGAATATTGGTGATGTGGTGAATAATGGCTGTGTAGTGAATATTGGTGATGTAATGTATATTGGTGATGTAGTGAATATTGGTGGTGTGGTGAATACAGGCTATGTGGTGAATACTGTGGTGAATACTGGCTGTGTAGTGAATATTGGTGATGTACTGTATATTGGTGATGTAGTTAATATTGGTGGTGTGGTGAATTCAGGCTATGTGGTGAATACTGGCTGTGTAGTTAATATTGGTGATGTAGTAAATACTAGATGAATACTGCATGTCTTTTTAGTTAGTGTCCGCTGGTCTCTGAGAAAGGAAGACCTGCGACCTGGTGTGTTTACAAAGCGGAAGTAGGGCCATGACCCTCCCGTCGCAAAGTGGTCGCAAAGTGGTCGCAAGTGGTCGCAAGTGGTCGCAATGTGCTCGCAAGGTGCTCGCAATGTGGTCCTCAGTAGTCGCCAACCTACTTGCGACCATTTTTTATCACAAAGGAGGTTGCAGCTACTGCACAAAAAACCTAGCGAACAAAATGATTGCCAAGGGGTTGGTGACCATTGCATTGGTCGGAAGGAGTTGGGTTTTTTGGTCCAACGTGGTCGGAAAGTGGTCTCAAAGTGGTCGCAATATGATCGCAAAGTGGTTGCAAGCCATACCGTGACTGGGGCTTTATATCTTAAGTTCTTTTTGAACCCATAAAGACTTGCGTCCTGGTGACCAAACATAGCAAATTCTTGCTCTGTATACAGATGTTTCTAGTGTCGATTGTACTCTAATCTGTAGAGAAATTGAGCTAGTAAATATCTTATGCCAAGTGCACACCTACCGTTTACGATTCGCGCACTAAAACTCCCGACTCGACCCGACCCGCTTAAAACTGAAAACGGACCGATTCATTTTTCAAATCGCGAATCGCAATCGTAATCGGCCCGTTTTAGCCCTAAAATTGCGTTTTTAGTCGGGAATCGCAATCGCTAGGTGTGCGCGGGGAGCGCACACCTAGCGATTTTTGTGTGCGAAACGGGCAGTTTTAGATCGTATACGGTAGGTGGGTGCGCACAAAGGGTAGGTGTGTACCTGGCATTACATTAGATCAAATACCAATTCATAACTGCACTGGTTTGCTCAGTATTGTAGTCGTCTGCACTGACCTCTCAGGCCAGGAGCCAAATAGACAGGCAGGCATGGGTAGTGTGGTGACATCAGGGAGCCTAGGTGGTGTAATGGTTAGCACACTGGCCCAGAATGCAAAGAGATGTGGGTTCGAGTCCCGCTCTAGGTGCAATAGTTCCCATTTTCATCACGCCCATGACAATGGTTGCCGTGACCATGATCCTGTACAAGCTATACACTGTATTGTCGTTGAACCTACCCTGTGTATGTATGTGTTAGTGCATTGCCTGTATGTATGTAATTGTAAGCATTACAAGACTTACAATTCCAGGGGGACGAGTGTAGTGGTCTGCACTGACCTCTCAGGAAAGTAACCACATAGACAGGTATGCGTGGGTAGTGTGGTGATGTCAGGGAGCCTAGGTGGTGTAATGGTTAGCACACTGGCCCAGAATGCAAAGAGATGTGGGTTCGAGTCCAGCTCTAGGCGCAATATTTTCCGTTTTCATCCCCCCCATGACAGTTTCAAGATAATACGACTGAGAGGAATATCCGGTCATGGCATCAGTGGCCTGGTCTACCAGTGGAACAACACTATGAAGTTGCCATCAGTGTCACTAGTCGGTACCCGTCTTGATATGACCCCTAGATACTGCCAGGAGGTCAAAACCACAACAAATAATCTGACTTCTTATTGGTTCTAAAATTCAAAATCTGCTACTCATGGTACATTTAATTACTACCTGCATGCGACACTGACTGTAAAGCGATATAGATCCAAAGGAAAGCGAGAATCTTATTTCATGCAACAGCATAGGAGTTCATAAAAAAAAAAAGCATTTGAATTCACCTGGTATTTGACAGCGAATGCACAATCATGACAATGTTAGGCAATCATGCAGCTGTAACTGAATGATACGCTTGACTAACCATGTGTGAAGCGTTTTCTTCGTACATGACTGTAACTACGTTTGTTTGTTTGTTGTTGTTTTACGTCCTAGCAACATCTAAGGTCATATCAGGACAGGGTGTAACTACGAGTTAGCTATGTAGTTATGTGCACAAATCGCCATTTCCCATCCTCCAAAACGAATGGATTGTTAATGAATCCGCCTATGCTTGTTTGTTGTTGTTGCTTTACATCCTAGCAACAATTAAGGTCATACCAGGATGGGTACTGACTTGTGACAGTGCGGACTCTTGGTGACTATGTAGTGCTGCCTCATTGGGAGACCTGGTCGCTGGCACCATGACCCAATATCCCACACAGGCACATGAGTATCCTGATGCTGAGCTAACCAGTCCTTGTCTTATCCTATTAATGCCAAGCGCCAGACTGGGAAGTGACAAATATCAATTTTATAAGTCATTGGTTTTGTTATATTGGTCATGTCACTCACTACTTATTCACAATTATTCAACTTAGAGGGGCAGCTACATGACCAACAGAATAGAACCAATGACTTATAAAATTGATACTTGTCAGTACATAGTCTGGCATTTGTCATTAACAGGATAGGACAAGGACTGGTTAGCACAGCACCTGGTTTAACGTGCTTGTGTGCTGTTCATGTTACTGCCCCTTCAAGTCGAATAATTGTGAATAAGTAAAGTTCTGTTGATCATGTCACTGCCCCTTTAATTCGCTACCCGGTCTTGCTATGCCCTCAGATGTTGCTAGGATGCACACACCCCCCCCCCAAACGACCCAATCAGTTGCCAATACTACAGCTGTGACACAAACAAAGACTGGTGTAATAATACCATCAACGTGGAATTAGATCCCAGTTGAGGAATGCAGAGAAATGGAGAGACTGTCCATGGAAAGTCTAAGATGGAGACAGCAAAAAAAAGACAGGCAATAAATATACTGTGTTAGAGTCTCTGTTTGATACAGAAGCCATGAAAAATAATACACTGCCTTAACCAAGCAGATGAGTGAGTAGGAGCTGACAAGACAGCGAGCGACACATTAGGGCAATAGACGAGATCACTGTTCCGACTGCGCATGCGCCAAACATGGTGTTGGCAGCAAAGCAAATGTGTACAGCCATTGACTTAGCCGATACGCTTAAGGAAAAACTTCGATGTTATGCAAAATTAATAGAAATACACAAGAATTTGGCATAAACATGTATGCACACATGCAATATAATCATCTGATGAATACATCTAAGACAAAACTAGCCATAGTTAAACATTTTGAGCTAAGAAATATACAATTCCACACAAAACGATCAGTCACTTTAAGGCTGCTATCCACATCACCATTATTAATTCTTTTTCAAATATTAAAATGCCAAATTTATCAACAGACACTTATTTCAGAGAAATATATAACCAATATCTGATTAACCCTGTTCTCATTTTCTAGTTCTACATATGTCATTAACCAAAGGATATAAATAAAAAACATGAATAAAATAAGTAAAACTGACTCTGGCTATGGCTGTAACACTAGTCTGAGTGCCCAGATTTGTCTAAATCTAAATGCACATGGCATATGATGTGCTGATTATAATGATGTAAATGCAATGGATAAAAGATTAATATCTTAATTTATTATATACATTATTTAGTTGGTATTCTATGTTTCAAAGAAGAGCTGCGATGAGCTGAAACTAGCACATTTCATAGCTGCACCCAGCGTATTAGCATTAACCATGTGCTTCGTGAGGGTTTGTTTTTCTTCCACAATGCACCGCTTGGCTGGAATGGCAATGTAGTCTATATCACCGTACCAGCATGTTTTTTTGTCATCTTTATTCAAATTTTACCTCAGCGCTCAAGAGTATTAGATCAACATGGATAAACGCCTTAAAGTTGCATAGTCCGATGGCTTTGAATTTCTATCATTTTCTCAGATAAATATATTGGGTGAATATTATAATCTACCTGACATTAGCTTGAAGTAACGTTTTTCTTTTTTCTTTGATACATTAGTTGATTAGGCAGGGGAAATTTAAATTGTGGATGATTGGTCTTCTTCATTTCACTGCTCCTTGTCCTATCCTAATAATGCCGGTCAAATCGTCTTCGATTGAAAATGGCTAATTTTGGAGATATTTGAAGTGTGAGCATGCCAACTTAATGTTGGCATGCTTGTCCCCAGCCAATCTACATGCACAACCAGCAATCAGCTAAATACTGCATAAACGGTTACAGTTTAAAGTTATCTCAGAAGCTGCGTATTGATTGACTGCACTGATCACCGTCGCTTTGGTCAAAGCCCTGCATTACATTTAGCCCCTGGAGCAAAGCCTCTCTAACCGACCACCTCCACAGATCGACAACTCCCCTATATCGATTGTTTTATTTGGGTCCCAAACGATCGCCTCTACAATACCATTGTAACAATAACAAAAACTCCTTAAACTGACCACCTCCCTAAATGGACCATTTAAAGTCGGTCCCATGGTCGGTCGATCTAAACAGGTTTTACTGTAGTTCTATTTTAAATGCATAGAGGGTATGTGTAACAAAAGCGCCAAATGCCAACATACAGAACCCTCCCCCCCCCCCACCCACTCCTCCTCCAACCTCCACCCCCCCCCCCCCCCACACACACACACACCCATGACCTGGCTAGTTTTAGCGCACTTTTATGACCGGCCTTCCCGTACAAACCCCGGCCCTGAGACAACCCAGACCCGTCATACCTTGTGCCAAGCCTCACTTTGGTTTCACGCCCACCTCGCTCTCATCTCGCGCAGGGCCCCGCGAGGTCACGCGATACGCGCATTGTTTGTCCACGCGCAGAAAGAGGGCGTCGGTCACACTGCGCCGCGTCAGGATCACTGTCAACGGCACGCCCGGCGACTGACGGCACGCCGCTACTGTCACACGCACTCCACAGGGGGGGGGGGGGGGGGGGGGGGGGGTCACATACAATCTGGTCGCTTGACAATGTCATTTAAACAACCCAGTCTTTGTCAACAACAAGCAGTTAAGACCCGATTCTAGCAATAACAGAAGAAAAGTAAAGAACAAACACGGTGTATGCTGTCAATTCTAGCAATGGACCGGTTGGCTTAAGACACCCAACTTTTGATAAGACTTGATTTAATATCGGACCACCTATAGCCGATGTTTAATTTTTGTGCTACGGGGTCGGTGAACAAACAAATGATTTCATACCTGGCAGGGCATTATTCAATTCTCAAACTGGCCCTTTTCTGCTGCACTCTAAGACTATGATGACGGCTCAATTCAATTGGAGTGGGCAGTGTTACAGATAACCTGGTAGCTTGACATTGCCATTTAAACCACCCAGTCTACGCCAACAACAAGTGGTTAAGCCTGATTCTAGCAATAACAGAAGAAAAGTAAACAACAAACCCGTTGTATGCTGTCAATTCTAGCAATGGAGTTAGTTGCATTCTTAAGACACCCAACTTTTGATCAGACATGATTTCATATCTGGCATGTTTCAAACCATTTAGGCCTACATTCTGTTGTATTCTAGACCTTTAGAACGATGTCTAGATTCAATGGGAATGAGGTGTTAGAGAGAATCTGGTGGCTTGACAGTGTCATTTAAACAAACCAGTCTATGTCAACAATAAGCGGTTAAGCATCGATTCTATCAATAACAGAAGAAAAATAAACAAAATCGCTGTAGGCTCATGTTGTGAATTCTAGCAACGGAGTTAGGCATACAGGCTCAAGTTACCCAAATTTTGATCAGATATAATGCATGGATTTTTCAAACTGACCACTTTCTGTTACATTCTAAATCTCTATTATGGTCTCTAGATTCAATGGTAGTGGGCAGTGCCTTGACAGTGCCATTTAAAGAAACCATTCCATGTCAACAAAAAGTGGCTGCCAAAGCGCCAATTTTAGCCATAATAAACGAGAGTAAACAAAAATCTCGCTGTACTCTGCCAATTCTAGCAAAAGATTTGTAGGCTCATGCCACCATACTTTTAATCAGACATGATTTCTCCCATGGGGCAGTGTTTGCATGTATTTTTCAAACTACCCACTTTGCTGTTGTCCTCTAAAGCCCCGGTTACATAGCCGTTAGTGGACATAGCTGAACGTAGTGGAGGCCAACGTAGTTGAGGCTAACATAGTTGAACGTAGTTGAACGTAGTTGAATGTAGTTGAACGTAGTTGAACGTAGTTGAATGTCATTGAAGGTGGTTGAACATGATTGAATATGGTTGAACGTAGTTGAACATAGTTGAACATAGTTGAACGTAGTTGAACATAGTTGAATTTAGTTGAACATAGTTGAATGTAGTTGAACGTACTTGTCTGTGATGTTATGGCTATGCCTCTAACACTAGTCTGAGTGCCCAAATTTGTCTAAATCTAAATGCAGATGGTATAAGATGTGCTGATTAGATTGATGTAAATGCAATGTTAGATAAAAGCTTAACATCATAATTTATTATATAAATCTTTTAGTTAGTATTCTATGTTTCAAACTTGAGCTGAGATGAGTGAAAACTAGCACATTTCATAGCTGCACCCATTAGCCATGTGCTTTGCGTGGGTTTGTTTTTCTTCCATGCATCCCACAATGCACCGCGCAGCTGGAATGGCGATCTCGTCTATATAGCACTAGTTTTATGGCTGTATACTCAGTATGAGGACACATAAATCAACAATGGGTGCTTTCCCGATTTCTAACCCCCAGACCGTAGTTTAAAATTCACCCACTGGGTGGCGCCAGAATTAATTGGATCAGTCTGTTGTAGAAGGGCGGATGGACATAATCGATTGGGGTATTCCGTTTGTTTGTTGTTCTTTTACATCCTAGCAACATCTAAAGGCATATCATGATGGTACCGACTTGTGACAGTGCGCACATATGGTGACTTTATAATGCTGCCCCACTGGGACATAAGGCCCCCCCCTCACCATGACCCGATATCTACTCAGTCACATTATCCTGACACTAGGCACACCGGTCCTTGCCCTATCCTATTAATGCTGAGCGCCACGCTAGGAAACGACAAGTATCAATTTTATAAGTCATTGGTTTGAACCGACCGGGACCCGAACTCCTGACCTTCCGCATGCGAGCCCCAAGCTCTACCAATTAGACCACCGCGCCCGGTGTGGGGTATTCCGAGTTCTGCTGATCACTCCGGATGGACTGAAGCTGCGAACAAGCAGACTGGGTCACGTGAAGCCATTGAAAACCATTGAAAGTCAGACACTTCCAACCAGAAACCTCCAATCATACATGCTTTTCCAATCACAACCCCTTTAAGCTGAGCCCCTCCATTTAGAGACCTTCCTATCAGAGACCCTCCAATCAGAAACACTCCAATCAGAGACACCCCCAATCAGATATCCTGCAATCAGGGACCTTTCCAAACAGGGAACATCCAATAAAAAACCCTCCAATCAGAGCCCCTCAAATGCAAGCCTTTCCAATCCTTCCCTAAGCAAATGCCGACTGTGGTATTCCACTATACAAATGTATGTGATTCTGATACTGTTAGCATTTAACACAGTGGAGATCATCTGTGGCGTGTTACTGTTAGTACTTACTGCAGGACTGCTTGAAGCCCCCTCTCCCCACTTCCCGCCCCCTCCCCACACACACCCTCATCCCCTCACCTCCCTCACCCACCCCGCACCCACACCACCACCGATCCCCACCATCGCCCCGACCCCCTCCACCGCCTCCTGCAGCCTCCTTTGTCCACCCTGGAGTGGCCTGGAGCAGCCTGGTGACCTCCCGCTGGGATGGGTGACCTTCCACGTATTGCTCAAGGTCACAGGTTATCTGCTCCTGGGACTGAACTGTGCCAACCCGGCCTCGCACTGGTCTAACGCCCGGATCTCCTCATTGGTGGACGGCAGTTCACATTGTCCGTGATCCTACGCAACACGGGTAATGTGGTGCGCAGACACAGCCATTGCCGGCCCAGTAACCAAGGATGCCGCACTTGCTGCCACCTATCGAGAAACGATCGCATTAATTTAACTTTTCTACACTAACGCCACCTAGCGTCATTTCGTAAGATACAAAATCCGACTAGCCTACAAAATCCGACTAGCCAATGTAAATATCACTGGTATTGCCACCTGTGGGAGATGTTTGGAACTAAGCATTATGTCGCTGCCTATCAATAACTGTGTATGACTATGAGCCTATATAAGGCCATGTTCTGTGGCAGAGAGCTCACTTTGACATGGGCACCGAGGAGGACACTAACTAGCCTAAGCATTGCTACCCACCCGACCCCACAATAAACAATTACTTAAGAGCAAAGCGTTAAAGCTTCTGTGACCTAACTGTATTATTGAACTTGTTGTTGAATTAAACTTGTTGTTGAACAAAAAGACTTGCACTGCTGGACCTATAATAAATCCAACTTTAAAATATTTCACTGTGTTGCTCGTCAAATTGTAGGCTGCCTCATCAAACAATTTGTCTTTAGTACATTAGTTGATTAAGCAGGGGGAATTTCAATCACAGACAATTGGTCTTCCTCATTCCACTGTTCCTTTCCCTATCCTAGTAATACGGAGCGTCAGAGTAAATAGCGACAAGTATCAATTTTAAAATCATTGATTTGACTGGGTCAGGTTTTGAACCCTGGGGGTTTGAATCCTACAACCTACCAAAATGGGAAGGAGATGCTCAACTCTTATGGCCATCCGTTACGGGTTGCGAGTTGTGGGTTGTGAGTTGTGGGTTGTGGGTTGCGGGTTGCGGGTTGCAGTTTGCAGGTTGTGGGTTGCGAGCTCTGGGTTGTGGGTTGCGAGTTGTGGGTTGCAGGGTGTGAGTTGTGGGTTGTGGGTTGCGGGTTGTGGGTTGTGGGTTGCGAGTTGTGGGTTTTGAGTTGTGGGTTTTGAGTTGTGGGTTTTGAGTTGCGGGTTGCGGGTTGCGGGTTGCGGGTTGTGGGTTGCATATAATTACAATGTCCGGTATACCAAGTAACCTTCCACACTCCCGACCGCGCGCGGTGGCCTAATCGGTAGAGCGCGGGCCTCGTGTGCGGATCGTCGGGAGTTTGATTCCCAGTCGAGTCAAACCAATAACTTAAAGATTAATAGTTACTTGTCGCTTCCTAGCCTGGCACTCTGCATTAATAATAGGATAGGGCAAGGACTGGTTAGTTCAGTGTCAGGATAATGTGACTGAGTGGGATATCTGGTATCATGGTACCGGTTGCCTGATTTCCCAGTGGGGCATCACTATAAAGTCACCATGAGTGTACACTGTCACAAGTGAGTACTCATCCTGATATGACTTTAAAAGTTGCCAGGATGTAAAACCAACCAATCCCGCCTCCGCCTCCGCCTCCGCCTCCGCCTCCGCCTCCGCCTCCGCCTCCGCCTCCGCCTCCGCCTCCGCCTCCGCCACCGCCCCCGCCCCCCCCCCCCCCACCCCCCTTGTATACCACACAGTTCCAGAAGTACAACAGACATTGTGGTGTTATGGTACAGGACATGGCTACGAAACCAACCCTGTTCTTCACTTTCTGGTCAAAGCATTTACTATTGACCTGACGCTTAGTCCCCCCCCCCCCCCCCCAGCATCCGGCACCTCAGTAACCCCTCCACACACACTTCTAACCCTCTCCCCTCGTCACCCTTATTTCGGTGTGCTGCTCCCACCACCAGCTCACATCGACTCACATCCCGTCCTACAGTCACACCCCCCCCCCCTCACACACACACACTCCGCAGGGTCAGTTCTCCCCTCACACTTTCCCATCTCTAGCCCTTTTAACTCCACCCGCCCCCCCCCCCACCCCCATCGGACCCACACCTGACGCTTACCAAGCCCTCACCTCCGGCCCTCATCTCCCCCCCCCCCCTTCCCGCTGTCCCCCGACCTGGCCCCCACCTGACCGTTACCAATCCCCTACCTCCGGCCGTCATTCGGCCCCGGCTCCCCCCCCCCCCCTACCACCCGACATCCACACCTGGCCCCCCCCAAAAATACCCTTAAGCTAAGATTCCTTACACGCGGTATGCGGCATGCGGCATGCGGCATGCGGTATGCGGCATGCGAATGGGAAGATTCCTTCTACGCGGTATGCGGCATCCGGCATGCGGCACACGACTGGCTATATTTAAAAAATAAAAATTAACAAGTACACTCCATACTGCACTGTATATGGCCTAATATGGCATCTATATCTATGTAACTCTTGGTACCTCACAAGGAGGTTCTTACCTTTATAATTACCAAATTATAGATAAGTATTCCTATTTTTGTGGCTCTGGTAGCATTTTTACTAACCAGAACCCCCATCACCACCACTACCATATGTTTCCACTCAGAAGCCTTGTGCGTGACCGTTCCGTAATGCTCAGTCGCCTCTCCTAGTGCTAAACTAATGGACACATCAGACTCAGGTTTCTATTCACACCCTGGGTGCCGCATGCCGCATGCCGTACCGATCGCTACAGGGACCGATCGAGTTGTCGCATTCGCATTCGCATTCGCATTCGCATTCGCATACCGCGTGTAAGGGTTGTAGTCCATTGAGTTCAAGGCGTTTCGATTTTTTGCCGCATTCGCATTCGCATTCGCATACCGCATACCGCGTGTAAGGAATCTCGGCTTTACCCAGCCCACACCCGGTGTAGGACGTTCAAAACACTACGCCGTTCAAAACACTACGGTAGTGTTTTGAATCTACGTTAAAAACACTACGGTAGTGTTTTGAACTTAGGTTGAAAACACTACTGTTAAGTTCAAAACACTACCCCTACATACGTTCAAAACACTACCCAAGTTCAAAACACTATCACAACAAGCTGACCCTGCTGCGGCGTTTGAAGCACATATTAGTATACACTGATAGAGCTGCGGCATGTGCACCACATATTACGCTGATGGTGCTGCGGTGTGTGCACCACGTGTTACGCTGATAGTGCTGCAGCGTGTGCACCACGATTTAGTATACGCTGATGATGCTGCGGTGTATGCACCACAAATTGATACTTGTCGCTTTCCTAGCATGGCGTTTGGCATTAATAGGATAGTGAGTACCCATCCCGATATGACCTTCCATGTTGCTAGAATGTAAAACAATAACCACTAAAAACAACCCCTACTGCCCCACCTTATGCCCGGCGCACACCTCCCGTTTACGACGTAAAACTGCCCGTTTACGACGTAAAACTGGGTTTTAGTCGTTAGGTGTGCGACCCCCTAGCACACCAGAGCCTCGCGATTCACGACTTAAAACTCAGTTTTAGGCCTTAAAACTGGAATCGCAAGGGATTCGAAAAACGAATCGGGCCGTTCAAGAAACGGTAGGTGTGAGCGGTCAGTCGTATCGTAAACGGTATATGTGTGATACCCAACGTCCGTTTCCGATCCAAGTCCTCTGTGTCTCTGTGTGTCTCTTTGTGTGTGTGTGTCTGTGTGTGTCTCTGTGTGTGTCTCTGTATGTGTCTCTGTGTGTGTGTCTGTGTGTGTGTCTCTGTGTGTGTCTCTGTGTGTGTCTCTGTGTCTGTGTGTGTCTCTGTGTCTGTATGGGTGTCTGTGTGCCTATGTGTGTGTCTGTGTGTGTGTCTCTGTGTCTGTGTGTGTGTCTGTGTGTGTATGTGTGTGTCTCTGTGTCTCTGTGTGTGTCTCTGTGTATGTATGTGTGTCTCTGTGTATATGTGTGTGTCTCCGTGTGTGTCTGTGTGTGTGTCTCTATGTCTATGTGTGTGTCTCTGTGTATGTATGTGTGTCTCTGTGTCTATGTGTGTGTCTCTGTGTGTGTCTGTGTGTGTGTCTCTGTGTCTGTGTGTGTGTCTCTGTGTATGTATGTGTGTCTCTCTGTGTGTGCCTCTGTGTCTGTGTGTGTGTGTCTCTGTGTATGTGTGTGTGTCTTTATGTGTTTCTCTGTGTCTGTGTGTGTTTCTCTGTGTCTGTGTGTGTGTCTCTGTGTCTGTGTGTGTCTGTGTGTGTGTCTGGGTGTGTCTCTGTGTATGTGTTTCTCTGTGTCTGTGTGTCTCTGTGTCTGTGTGTGTCTGTGTATGTGTGTGTCTCTGTGTGTGTCTCTGTGTGTGTCTCTGTGTGTGTCTCTGGGTGTCTCTTTGTCTGTGTGTGTCTGTGTGTCTCGGTGTGTCTGTGTGTGTCTCTGTGTGTGTGTCTCTGTGTGTGTCTCTGTGTCTCTGTGTGTGTCTGTGTGTGTCCCCGTGTCTGTGTGTGTCTCTGTGTTTCTGTGAGTCAGACTGAGAGTGAGAGTGAGAGTCAGACTGAGAGTGAGAGTGAGAGTGAGAGTGAGAGTGAGAGTCAGACTGAGAGTGAGAGTCAGACTGAGAGTGAGAGTCAGACTGAGAGTGAGAGTCAGACTGAGAGTGAGAGTGAGAGTCAGACTGAGAGTGAGAGTCAGACTGAGAGTGAGAGTGAGAGTCAGACTGAGAGTGAGAGTCAGACTGAGAGTGAGAGTGAGGCACACACAGAGACACACACACAGACACACACACAGACACACACAGACACACACAGACACAGAGACACACAGACACAGACACACACAGACACACACACAGACACACACACACAGACACACACACAGACACAGAGACACACACACAGAGACACACGCATAGAGACACACACAGAGACACACACACAGACACACACAGAGACACACACAGACACACACACAGAGACACAGATACACACACAGACACACACAGAGACACACAGACACACACAGAGGCACACACAGAGACACACAGACACACACAGAGACACACACAGAGGCACAGAGTAACACACACACAGACACACACACAGACACACACACAGACACACAGAAACACACACACAGACACACACAGAGGCACACACACATACACACAGAAACACAGAGACACACACAGAGACACACACAGAGACACACACACACAGACGCACACACAGACACACAGAAACACAGAGACACACACAAAACGCTAGGAGGCGCTCGGGTAGCTAGGGTAGTTCGTGCTAAAGACACCAGGTGCATGGATCGCAGTCGCGAAAACGGACGGTATATGTGAGCGCTCCAATCGGGAAACGGGTCGGGTCGGGTCGGGTCGTCAGTTTTAGTGCGCGAATCGTAAACGGTAGGTGGGTGCGGACAAACGGTAGGTGTGTGCCAGCCATTAGTACGTACTGCCCTGTAGTGTTTTGAACTTAAAGGTAGTGTTTTGAACTTGAGGATAGTGTTTTGAGTGTGGCCACAGTAGTGTTTTGAACCTACCTTCAGCTAGGTTGAAAACACTACCATAGTGTTTTGAACCTAGGTTGAAAACACTACTGTAGTGTTTTTGTGGGGTAGTGTTTTGAACTTACTACACCGGCCCTCATCCGACCCCCCCCCCCCACTCGGCCATGACTACCCCACCCCCGCCCCCAGTTCATTGACGCACATCCGGGTAAGCCCGCCTGTCAAGGTAGAGGAGGGAGGAGGGCCCGGTGGGTTTGTTGTTAGAGTTTTACGTCCTGGCAACATCTAAGGTCATATCAGAACGGGTACCGACTTGTGACAGTGCGCACTCATGGTGACTTTATTGCGCTGCCCTACTGGGAAATCAGACGGCCAGCACCATGACCCGATATCCTATTCAGTCACATTATCCTGCCACTGAGCTAACCAGTCCTTGCCCTTTCCTATTAATGCAGAGTGTCAGGCTAGGAAGCGAAAAGTATCAATTTTATTTTGATAAGTCATTGGTTTGACTCGACCGGGAACCGAACTCCCGATCTCCCGCACGTGATGGCCGCGCTCTACCGATTCGGCCACCGCGCCCGGTGGGCGGGGTGGGAGCGGGGGAGGGGAGGTGGAGGGGAGGGGAGGGGAGGTAGGGCATGTTCCCAGAAACGGCTATTAGGATAGGCGTACACTGTCAACTAAATCCATTTACACAGCATGACAACTCATTTTCAGAAATGACCTCAGGCAGTTCACGGTTTGACCCCTCCTCACTGGCATCATAGTTGTTGCTACTGGTATTGGTATTGCTTTTGTTGTTGCCTTTCATTATATTGCTATTATTATTGTTGATGTTGTTGTGGTCGTTGGCATTGTCACCGTCACTGTTGATGTCGCTGACACCGTTGCTGCTCACTCTCAGTTGCTGCAATTGCTGCATTTGCTGCCGCTGCCTCTGTCTCTATCACGTTCATTGTTGATGTTGCTGTCACTGTTGCTGTCACTGACACTGTTGCTGTTGATGTTGATATTGCTGCAATTTCTACATTCACTGTCACTGTCTCACTGTTGCTCTCACTGACATTGCCACTGTTGATGTTGATATTGCTCCAATTGCCGCATTTGCTGTCACCGTCTACCTGTGGCTGTCACTGACACTATCGCTGTTGATGTTAATATTGCTGCAATTGCCGCATTCACTGTCACTGTCTCACTATCGCTGTCACTGACACTGTCGCTGTTGATGTTGATATTGCTGCAATTGCCACATTGACTGTCACTGTCTCACTGTTGCTGTCACTGACACTGTCGCTGTTGATGTTGATATTGCTGCAATTGCCACATTTGTTGTCACTGTCTCATTCCTTGTCACTGTTGATATTGGTGCCACGGTCCCGATCACTGTTGTCATTGTTGTTGCTGTCAATATTACCGACATTGTCAATGTCATTGTCGATATCATTGCCACTATCAATATCACTGTCACCATACTTATCATAAACACCATCACTTTCGATGTCACTGTCAATGTTGCTCATCAAACTATGCAACTTTACCTCGGCTGAGTACTGATCCTTTGACCGCCTGCACGAGTGCTCTACCCGGTATGCCACCGCGACCCTTGCTCTATCACCCGATGGCTGCCGCCAGTGGCCGTGTGGAGGTACCCCTATCCCCCCTCCCCTCACCCCCCCCCCCCGCCCCCACGTGCCCCAGGTATGGTGACGCACGTGCGCGCGCACACCCGACGCGCAGGAGACCAGGCGTCTGTTGGAGGAGGTGACACAACGGGGTCACGTGCACGAGGACGCGGCACGTGTTATATAAGGTCAGGCGGATTTACATGAATCCCGTTATCGTCGTCGGACTGAACCGGTGTCTCAGTTTGAAAGGGTACCCGGTTTAAAACGGGCCTTTTCGCAATGTGCATGCGTCAAAGTCTAACAGTATTTCCACCTGATTGAGAATGTACCCACGTTTTAATAACTTGTTAATTGCTTGTTAACTTGTTAGCGCAGAGGGTAATACATGCTATTAAGCATAACATATTCACTACGATGATGCCTGAACAGTCTCCTTGCTTGTCTTGCCCTACATTTCCAGAGAGCTCCTCCACAGACAGAAGCCAGTAATTCAGACAAGATTTCAGGCATTCCATTCGACTTTGATGCATGTGCATTGCGAAAAGGCCCATTTTAAACCGGGTACTCTCTCAAACTGCGACACCGGGCGGAGCATGGGGGGAGGAGGGGGGGAGGAGGGGGGGGAGGAGGGTGTGTGTGTGGAATAGTGTGGGGGTTGTATGTATGCATATGTGTGTATGTGTATGCATTGTATGTACTGTGGGTATGTATGTGTATGTGTACATGTATGTTTTTATGTTGGTATTCATTCATACGCGATGTATGTATGTGGAGAGAGGAGGAGGGGGGATGTGAAATAATGTGCATAGGTGTTATTATGTGTATGCATAGTGTGTACTCTGTGTATGTATGTGTATGTGTACATGCATGTATTTATGAGGTATTCATGCATACAACAATATATGTACGTGTATGTATGTTTATGTATGTGTTCAAGAATGTATGTGTATGCATACATGCATGTATTTACATACATTCATGACTGTATGTATATATGCATGAGTATGTGTACATATGTATGTGTGTATGTATTGCATATGTATGTGTGTATACATGTATGCATATAGATATGTAGGTATGTGCAGGTATGCATACATATGTATGTGTATTATGTGTCGATGAAGGCGGGTGTGTCTGGATATGTGTAGTATATGTGTGCATCTAGGTAAGTATGCCTGCATTCATCATATATGTATGGATGTATGTATGAAAATATGCGTGCATGGATGTATGTATGCATGATTGATTGATTGGTGGTTGCTTTACGCCGTTTCGGCAGCATAGGCCATATTCACGGCGAATGTATGTATGTTATGTATGTATGCATGCATGTATGTATGTATGTATGTATGTATGTAATGCACGCATGTGTGTCTGTATGCATGGATCTATGTGTGGATGTATGTAATGTATGCACGTGTGCATGTATGGATGTATGGATGTATTTATGGATGCCTAGATGTATAAGAACGAATGTAAGAGAAAACAAACAAACATCCCGGCACCTCATTAGTCTTACACGGACGCACACCAGCTAGGACCACATGTCGACAAACTCAAGACTGATCACATGTATGCACGCCCACACTCAAAATGTGCGCACCCACACCCGCACCCGCACCCACACCCACACCCACACCCACACCCACACCCATTCCACACCCACATAACACCCCCACACCCCCACACCCCCACACCCACACCCACTACCCACACCCACACCACCCACATCCCCACTCCCACACCCACACCCACACCACCCACACCCACACCCACACCCACACCCACACCCACACCCATACCCACACCCACACCCACACCCACACCCACACCCACACCCTCCCACCCACACCCACTACCCCCCACCCCCACACCCACATCCACACCACACCCACACCCACATCCACACCCACACCCACACCCACACCCACAACCACAACCACACCCACACCCTCCATTCTACACTCACACATGATACCACACACTCAGACACTAACATACCAGATACCACCATCGCACCACCGTCTACACACACGCACTTACACTCACACCCACACCCACACCCACACCCACACCCACACACCCACACCCACTCACCCACCACACCCACACCCACACCCACACCCACCCACACCCACACCCACACCCCCCCACACACACCCACACACACCCACACACACACACCCACACACACACACCCACACACACACCCACACCCACACCCACACACACACCCACACCCACACCCACACCCACACACGGTCCCACCCACACCCACACCACACACTCACACACATACTACACCATATACCCATATCCCACCCAACATCAAGTAACCCGTACTCCCACCCCAACTCCCCTACCACTAGTACTAGAGACACCCACATCACACTCCACCCCCACCACATACCACTCACACCGACCTTCACCCCCACCACCACCACCCCTCCCCACCACCACCCCACCCCTCCCCACCACCACCCCTACCCCACCCCAGCCCCACTCCCACTACCACCCAGTCAGGTGCCCGGCACTGCGGACCCGGGAACCTGCTGACAAAGCGTGCCCTGGAGGTGGGTGGGAGGTGGGTGCGAGGTGGGTGGGTGGTAGGTGGTAGGCGGGTGGGAAGTAGGTGGGTGGTGGGTGGGTGGTGAGTGGGTCGGAGGTGGGTCGGAGGTGTGTGTATGGTGGGAGGGAGGTGGGTGGGTTTGCGGGTTGCGAGTTACAAGTTGCGAGTTGCGGGTTGTGAGTTGTGGGTTGCGGGTTGTGGGTTGTAGGCTGTGGGTTGTGCGTTATGGGTTGCGAGTTGCGGGTTGTGGATTGTGAGTTGTGGGTTGTGGGTTGTGGGTTGCGAGTTGCGGGTTGCAGGTTGCGAGTTGTGGGTTGCAGGTAGCGAGTTGCGGGTTGTGAGTTGCTGGTTGCGAGTTGTGAGTTGTGGGTTGCGGGTTGCGAGTTTCAGGTTGTGGGTTGTGAGTTGTGGGTTGTGGGTTGCGGGTTGTGAGTTGTGGGTTGCAAATTGTGGGTTGTGGGTTGCAAGTTGTGGGTTGCAGGTAGCGAGTTGTGGGTTGCGAGTTGTGGGTTGTGGGTTATGGGTTGTGGGTTGTGGGTTGCAGGTTGCGAGTGTGGGTTGCAGGTTGCGAGTTGCAGGTTGCGGGTTGTGGGGTACGGGTTGCGGGTTGCGGGTTGCGGGTTGCGGGTAGCGGGTTGCGGGTTGCGGGTGCCGGGGCCACTGCTTGTACATGCTCTTCCTATCAGTGTCTGCCGCCGCTTTGGGCCCCTGATTCACGAGGCCCTCAATCATACCGGCGCGGGGCTGCCTCCACGGCGGGCCCGGGGGACACACGAGCTGGGGGCGGGTTGAGGGGTGAGGGGTGAGGGGTGAGGGGTGAGGGGTGAAAACAAACAGCTTTAAAAGATGTTGAACATACATGTGTGCTCTATAATCTATTATAGGAATATAAAAAAAAGGGACACTATCACTTTCAAGTTCCTCTACTTTATATATCACCCAAATATGTAGTTATATATACATATATATATATATATATATATATTATATATATATATGTTGGTGAACCTATGTACTATTATATATATATATATATATATTTATGTATATATATACAATAAAACCTCTCTAAATCGTCCGACCATGGGACCGACTTTAAGTGGTCAATTCAGAGAGTTTGAATATCCTTACAATGGTATTTTTGGGACCCAAATAAAGCGATCGGTATAGGGGAGTGGTCGATCTGTGGAGGGGTCGGTATAGAGAGGTTATTATTTATGATATATGTGTCTTGGGGGTGATGAAAATGGGAAATATTGCGCCTAGAGCGGAACTCGAACCCACATCTCTTTGCATCCAGGGACAGTGTGCTAACCATTACACCACCTAGACTCCCTGATATCACCACAGTCACCACGCCCACCTGTCTATGTGGTTACTTGCCTGAGAGGTCAATGCAGACCACTACACTCGTCCCCCTGGGATTGTAAGTCTTGTAATGCTTACAATTACATACATACGGGCAATGCACTAACACATACATACACAGGGTAGGTTCAACAACCATAGAGGATGTAGCTTGTACAGGATCATGGTCACGGCAACCAATATCGTGGGGGTGATGAAAATGGGAAATATTGTGCCTAGAGCGGTACTCGAACCCACATCTCTTTGCATTCCGGGCCAGTGTGCTAAGCATTACACCACCTAGACTCCCTGATATCACCACACTACCCACGCCTACCTGTCTATGTGGTTACTTGCCTGAGAGGTCAGTGCAGACCACTACATATGTGATGTATAAGCATCAAACAAGTATAATTAAAGTGTTCATCTATTATGCGACAGGGCGGATTGTGTCGCTCCCTGCCTTCAAACGCTGTAACTTAAGTGTAAGTTCTGGAGGCGCTAACTCACTCTGTCCATAATTTCTTTTGTATATGTTTTTTTTTTATATATCTTCAACACACCCTTATTTATTCTTGTTCCATTATTCTACGTATTATTAACTATATACATTACTTCTACTGTTGGAGCTGGTTCCTGTTTCCCCCGCAGTCATCTCCTGCTGGTTGTGAACTATCACTTTTTCCCGCTACACTTGGTCTGATTTTGAACTACATATCTATGTTATATATATATTGTAATATATACCATATATATAAAGGGCCGGTTATATATGACTGAGGAAATATTACAAACCTGATGGTTGGCTTGTGGCAGTGTGTACTAGTAATGGATTTTTAGTGCTGCTTTACTGGAATACATGGGTTGTCATCACCGCGGTACAATTTTGAGTGTGTGTCAAAACTCTGACCCTCCTAGGCTTAAAGCCACATAGTCCGATGAAGCATCAAATTTTCAAAACCAAAGCATTTATCTAGATTTGATCCTACATATCTACCTTAGATACTGATGCAGCTATTAAGCATTTGTTGCCACATAGAAGGGAATACTGAGGTATTTAATAGAAACTGTTACTGCTGAAGCCTATGGGGTCAGAGTTTTGGCGTGCTTGCCAAAACTAATGTAACACGTTTATACTTCAAATATCCCAAAAGTTAGCCATTTAAAATAAAAATTACTTCAAACTAAAGTAAGGTGGATTATAACAATCAATATAATATATTTATCTCAGAAAAATTGCTGAAACTCAGGGCCATCGGACTATACAACTTTAAGCAGTACACATCTATGCATCCATGCATACATGCATATATGCGTACATGCATACATGCATATATGTGTACATGAATATATGCATACATGTGTATGTGTACATGCATACATGCGTACATGCATACATGTGTACATGCATACATGTGTACATGCATATATGTGTACATGAATATATGCATACATGTGTATGTGTACATGCATACATGTGTACATGCATACATGTGTACATGAATACATGCGAACATGCATACATGCGAACATGCATACATGCATACATACATACATGCATGCATGCACACATGCGTACATGCATACATGTGTACATGCCTACTTGCATACAGTTGTACATGTGTACATGCATACATGGGTACATGCGTACATGCGTACATGCATACATGCATACATGCATGCATGCATACATGCATGACTGCATAGATGTGTACATGCATAGATGCATACATGCATACATGAATACATGCATACATACATACATGCATACATTCATACATACATGCATGTGTACATGCATACATGTGTACATGCATACATGCACCCATGCGTACATGCATAGATGCATACATGCGTACATGCATACATGTGTACACACATACATGCGTACACACATACATGCATATACACATACATGCATACATACATACATGCACACATGCACACACGCATAGATGCATACATGCATACACACATACATGCATACATGCATTCATGCATACACACACATAGATGCATACACACACACCTACATGAACACACGCATAAACGCAGACATGCGTACATGCATACATGCATGCACCATTTCTATTAAATATACTTAGCATTTCTTTCTAGCAACAAAGACTTAACAAGTGCCCCAGTATTTAAGTTGGATATGTTGGTTCAGATCTAGATAAGTGTTTTGCTTTTGAAATTAGTTGGGTTTTACTAGACTATACAACTTAAAAATTGCATAATGCGATGTGTATGGGTTTCTGCCATTTTTATTTATTTTATTTTATAGATAAATAGAATAGATTGATCGTTATAACGGACTTTACTTTGGTTTGGTTTTATTTTAAATGGCTAACTTTGGAGATATTTGAAGTGAAAACTTACTAAATTAACTTAGAAACATACAGCCCATCCTACTGCGTCTCCTCCATTTGTTGTTTATATATATATTTGATTATCATGTGTATATATATGAATATATATATATGAATATTTAAATGAATATATATATATGTATATATATTTTTGATATATTCATATATGTATATATTCTTGTATGTATATTCATATATATATTCATATATATATAATTGTATATATATATTCATAATCATATATATATTCATATATATGTTCATATATATATTCATATATATTCATATATATATTCATATATATATATATTCAAATATATATTCACAAAATATATATTTATATATATATTCATAGAGATATTCATACTGATATTCATATAGATATTCATATAGATATTCAGATAGATAATCATATAGACATTCATATAGATATTCATATAGATATTCATAATCATATAGATATTCAGATAGATATTCATATCGATATTCAGATATATTCAGATATATTCATATATATTCATATATATTCATGCTTATTGAGCCAGGCGCGGTGGCCTAATCGATAGAGCACGGGCTTCGCATGCAGAAGGTCGGGAGTTTGGCTCCCGGTCGACTCACACCAATGATTTTAACATCGATACTTGTCCCATCCTAGCCATGCATTATTAGGATAGGGCAAATAGTGTTTAGCTCAGTATCAGGATAATGTGACTGAGTGGGATATCAAGTACCCATCCTGATATGACCTTAGATGTTGCCAGGGTGTAAAACTCCAACAACAAACGAACTATGCGACTTTAATACTTTAATCACTCTCATGTTCTGTGATAAAATGTTGATGCGAACTACTTAGTGGGGCACAGAGGACCTGCACAAGTACTAGTAGTGCGACTGTGATAATGTTTTGAACTTTTTGGAAGACCGACCGTCTTGTTTTATAAGGGGAGGTAACGCACGTCAGAATTCTGACGCAATAGACTTCAGCAATAAAAGGTTGTATTATATTGGCTTAAAACACCCCTCTGTGCGCCAGAACATGCTTAATAAGTACACAAATATCTAAGTTCGATATGTAGGATCAAATCTAGGTAAGTGCTTTGGCTTTTTTAATGTGATGATTTCATTGGATTATGCAACTCAAATAAGTGCACCAGTATCAAAATTAGATATGTAGGTTCAAATCTAACTGACTGTTTTTTCTTTTTTTAAATTGATTTTTTTTTACCGGACTGTACAACTCTAAATGGTTTTGAGTTTCTCTCAGCTTTCTGAGATAAATATATTAAACTGATTGTTATACTCTACCTTAATTTAGCTTCAAGTCTTGTTTAATTTATGCAGGTAAGTTTTGAGATATTTGAAGTGCAAACATGCCAGATTTGTTTTGGCAGGCATGCCAAAACTCTGACACCATAGGCTTTAACATTAACAGGTTCTATTAAATTGCCTCAGTATTCCCTTATATTTAGCAACAAATGCTTAATAAGTGCATCAGTATCTAAGTTGGATATGTAGAATCAATCGTAAATACTTGTTTTGGTTTTGTAAAATGTGATGCTTTAACGAAAGCGCGTTTGAGTGACCTGTGACCTATGTATGACCTGTGACCTGTGAGCGAGACACTGCCTTGAGACTTCCGGTGTAAGCAGCGCTCGCTAAGCACAGCGGTGCAGACCCGGCGGAAGTTGAGGCTGGTTTTGCACGTGACCGGGGTGAACTGTGACCGGGGTGAACTGTGATGCATTCTGGGAGTTGTTGAAATGCCGTGTGTCCAGTGATGCTCGCTGGTAGAAAGGGCGGACAATCAGATGTCATAGTTGGATATGGCGGGAGGAGGGAGGGTGGTACTGGTAGCATGTGGCCTGCCTGCTGCCATTGCCTTTATACGCACCCCTCCCCCCCCACACCGCACCCCCAGCACTCTCCCCTCTCCACTCTCCACGCCCATCTCCCTAGCCCCTTCCATCTCCCTCCTACCTCCTCTCCTCCTCTCCTCCTCTTCTCCTCTCCTCCTCTGCTCCTCTCCTCTGCTCCTCTTCCCCTCTTCCTTGCCCCTCCTCCATCCCTCTCCCCATCTCCTGTCCTCATCTCCTCTTCCCTCTACTCGCGCCTTCCTCCCCCCGCCCCCATCTCTCTTTCTCTTACGCGCCCCCTCCCCCACACTCCTGCCACCCCCCGCGCCTCCTTTTCCTCCACTCCCACTTCCCACTCCCCTTACCCTAACCCCTCCCCACACCTCCCCTCCTCCTCCCTTTTCCCGCGGCCACCTCCCTCGCTAATCCACATCTCCATTTCGTTTCCCCTTGCCCCTCACCTCTCCCCTCTCCTTTTCCTCGTCCTCCTTCCTCTCCCACTACCCACTCCCCTTCCTCAAACCCCTCCCCCACCTCATGTCCTCCTCTCATTCCCTCCTCATCCCTCCCCCCCCCCGCCCCATCTCTCTAAATATCCCCCTTCCCCTCCCGATCCCTCCACCCCCTTCCACCCCTCCTTCGTGCTACCTATACCCTCACCCCCACCCCCACCTCTCCATTTCGCCTCGCCTCCCCCACACCCCTCCGGGCCCTCCCCCCGGTCACCTCTCACTCCCAATACCCACTGCCCCCCCCCCTCACCCCTCTTCACCCCCTCAACCCCCTCACCCCCCACCCCCGCCCTCCTTCACCCCATTCCCCTCCCGGGCCCGACCACCTACATATGCACGTAACCAGCGGCAGGTGGCGCCATCAGTGGTGCGACATGTGTCCCGGGAACCAGCCCGCCGCTGGACCCTCAGTCACGTGACCTGACCTACCTGCCCAACTGCGCAGATAAGCTACATGTATATAGGGCGGCCTGCCTGTCAGCCGAGTCACTGTCAGCAGCACATGGTCACTGTCACCAAAGTGTTAGGCACTGTGAGTGTGAGTGAAACCTGGTTACTGTCAGCACAACCTGCTCACTGTCACGGGCACATGGTCACTGTCACCACAGTGTCAGCCTGGCACTGTCAGTACAACCTGGTTACTGTCAGTACAAAGGAGGCTCAGGACCAGCAGCACATGGTCACTGTCATGAAGCGCATGGTCACTGTCAGCAGCAGTAGTTCATTCATTGTTGGAGTTTTACATCCTGGCAACATCTAAGGTCATATCAGGATGGGTACTTGATATCCCACTCAGTCACATTATCCTGATACTGAGCTGACCAGTACTTGCCCTATCCTAATAATGCATGGCTAGGATGGGACAAGTATCGATGTTAAAGTCATTGGTGTGACTCGACCGCGAACCGAACTCCCGACCTTCTGCATGTGAAGTGCGCGCTCTATCAATTAGGCCACCACGCCCCGTTTAATATGCATGAATATATATGAATATATATGAATATATATAAATATCTATATGAATATCTATATGAATATCGATATGAATATCGATATGAATAGCTATTTTAATATCTATATGAATATCTACATGAATGTCTATATGATTATATATATGAATTATGAATGTCTATATGAATATCTATATGAATATTTATATGAATGTCTATATGATTATCTATATGAATGTTTATATGAATGTCTATATTAATATATATATATGAATATATATATGAATATATTATGAATATATATGAATATATATATGAACATATATATGAATATATATATGATTATTAAAATATATACACAAATATATATATGAATATATATATGAATATATATATATGAATATATGTATATGAATATATACACATGAATATATACATATGTGAATATATATATGCGTGAGTGACAGTATTCCTGGCACTGGGGGGTGGTGGTGCCACCTGTCCCACCCAGGAGAGGGGTCACCCATAAAGTAGTACACAACATCGGGGTGGCCAGTAGGGGATATTCCCTTACACACCTTTATACTCGCATAAATGTTATACATCACATATATACTCATTTAAATATTCATACATATATATATATTCATATATATACCCATGATATATATATATACACATGATATATATTCAAATATATATATAAACAACACATGGGGGAGACGCAGTAGGACGGGCTGTGCTTCAGCCTGTTCACAGTGCAAGTACACTGGAACCTTTATCAGTTTAAAGCTGACCCTCAGCGCGCTGGTCACGTGTTTGAACAGGTGCCCCAGCCTGTACCGGGTAATGCACGACACCAAATACACCTTTGGGAAACTAGCAAGTTGCTGACACTATCCATTACCACACTGCACTCACCCCGACCCCACGTGATCACATGGTCCAAGCGCCAAGACGTAGTCTAGCAACAACCGGATCTGACACTGCCACTGCTCGCATTGCAGGCAGCTGTACACAGTCACAGCTGCCTGCGATGCGAGCAGTAGCAGTGTCAGATCTGGTTGGTGCTAGACTGTAGTCTAGTAGACATCTTCCGAGAGCACCTGGCAATTATTGGCAGGATTTTCCTGCCGGGTTGACCAGACGTGATGGCCGAATGAGTTGAGCGTCCGTCTCCAGTTTTGATAAATCGTGGGATTCGAGCCCATGGCTTCAAAGCCTGGTCGAGTCAAACCAATGACTTAAAAATGTATACTTGTCTTTTCCTAGCCAGGCGCTCGGCATTATTAGGATAATGGGTAGGATTGAGGAAAGAGACGTGAGGAGAGTTGAGTCAAAGAGTCGTGCCTCCTTGCTCTGTGGTGACCAGTTGGAGAGCCGGAGACACAAACGGAATAATAGGAGACACAAACAGAATAGTGGTGGTAAGAAGTGAAAAGCATGCCGGTGTAGCAGGAAATCGCAAACCCTGTAAATCGCAAACCCCCATGCCATATATGGGCATGGGGGGTTTGCGATTTCCTAGGAAATCACATATCCCCCCTGGAAATCTCAAACCCCCCATGTTCATGATACACCACTCCGTACCAGGTTTAAGGGTGGTGTTAGGTACCGATTAGGCCCAAATCTATTCAATGCTATCATATTTAACAGAATTACATACTCAAAAAGTGAAATTTGATCAAATTAACCCTAAAATCGAAGTGATATTAACGCCGCCGGTACAGGGGGGTTTGTGATTTCCTAGTAAATCGCAAACCCCGGGATGTGCAATTTCCAGGGGTTTGCGATTTACTGCCACACCGGTGTCGCAGTTTGAGCACCCTGCCAGTTTCAGCTGACTGTCAGTTTCATGCACATGCGTCAAAATCTAACAGCATCATCACTAACCTTATGAATTTAATATAATGTTTTTGGTAAAGATGTTTTCTATATGTGTACCAAGCGATTTGTTTCTAGGTGGTGTGCTTTTAGAGATATTTCACTTTTCCTGTATTTTCTGTATGAAGATTGCTCACGACCATTGACAATGCCTTGAGTTTGAGTGTATGCAGTCAGCTCATGACCATTGACAATGCCTTGAGTTTGACGGTACGTGCAGTGCAAAACATTAGTTTTATTCAAAATAAATAGATATCAAGAACCTTAACCTTATAAATTTAATATAATCTTTTTGGTAAAGATGTTTTCTATATGTGTACTAAGCGATTTGTTAATAGGTGGTGTGGTTTTAGAGATATTTCACTTCTGTATTTTCTGTATGAAGATTGCTCATGACCATTGACAATGCCTTGAGTTTGAGTGTATGCAGTCAGCTGAAACTGGCAGGGCGCTCAAACTCCGACACCGGTCTCCCTCTGCAATATTTAAAAAAAAGATAAATCCAGGAGAGGAGACTAGCAGCTGAAGGGAGATAGAAGAGGCGTGGACGAAGTGGAGTCCGGATAGAAAGTATTATGGGTTGAAGGTGATGATAAAAGAAATAAGAAGAGAATAAGGTATATGCTATTTGAAGTTCCACGTTGTCGACGCACCTCTCGCGTGAGGAGTCACGTGACGTGGATGTATAAATCATGTCCCATACGGAATTACAATAATTGGTTACCATGGATAAACATACACTTAAAAAATAACCGGCACACAGCTCCTAAATCTGGCTATCGGGCCGAGAAGCACAGCGCACGGCGAGTATTTAGGAGCAGGGCGGAGGATGCGGAGGTGCCACAAGGCGGTGTTTGAACCAGGCTCCGGCGTTACTGTACAACACACCAGCATTTATTGTCATATAATATAAAAGTTAAAATGGTTTTATTTAACGATGCCTCTAGAGCACATTGATGTTGTTATCATCGGTTATTGGACGTCAAATATAATGGTCATTCTGAGGAAACCCGCTGCCGCCACATAGGCTACTTTTTCTGATAAGCAGCAAGGGTTCTTTTAAAGTTTTATATCCACTTTCCCACAGACAGGACAGCACATATGACAGCCTTTGATGAACCAGTTGTGGACCACTAGTTGGAACGGAAAATAGGGGTCCAAACTGCAAAGGTGTCCACTGAGCAGGATCGATAGGATGGCCGACAGCTTCACAGGTGGATACTCTACCGCCTGAGCTACGGCCCGCTCCGCCATGTAACATAGATATAGATATACAAAAAATTTAACACACATCATTTTGTAATCCTATCTCATGGAGATTAATTCAATGTAAATGTACATGGGAAAACTATCCACAAACATTTCAAAATCAGTGGGTGAATAACTGATGAACCGGTGTTTGGCGGATTGGGTCGGGGAATCGATGGTCACACTGCCCCTGGTGCCTCACTGGGCGCATGCCCCTGTGGTTTGTGGAAGCTTGATAACAAAGCCCGGTGAAATGACAGGGTTGGACCAGGGCTGACCAGGGCTAACCAGGGCTGACCAGGGCTGGGTCCGTCTCTCATCTACACCTACTGATGGCCTCACTCCACGACACCCTCATTACGCACCTCACAGTGTGGCATTATATTGTCGTCTGCTTCTGTACTTTTTGCTGGTAAATGTCGACTGCTATGTGATAAAAAAATGCGATAGACTGAGTAATTGTCGTCTGCTCTTACCAGGCGTCTCCTGTTTTGAGGAAAATGTCGTCTGTTAACTAATCACAATTCTGTCTGCTCTGCCTGAGTGATTGTCGTCTGCTCTCACCAGATGTTTTTTTGTTTAGGTTCAGACAAATGTAGTCTTCTACATGTGATCAAAATGTTGTCTTCTCTGATTGAGGAATTGTCGTCTGCTCCGACTAGCGATAGTCTTTTGAGTGGTTGGTTTTATGTTTTGACCCAATGTCGTCTGTTTTGAGTAAGACTAAGAAGTCATTTAACATTTCACTATTCGCACCACGTGTTGATTGGTTGGTTGTTGGAATTTTACGTCCTAGTAACATCTAAGGTCATATCAGGACTGGTACCGACTTGTGACAGTGCACACTCATGGCAACTTTATAGTGCTGCCCCACTGGGAAATCAGGCCACTAGCACCATGACCCAACATCCCACTCAGTCACATTATCCTGACACTGAGCTAACCAGTCCTTGCCTTATCCTATTAATGCCGAGCACCAAGTTAGGATGTGACAAGTATCAATTTTGTAAGTCATTGATTTGACTCGACCAGGAATCAAACTCCTGATCTCCTGCACGCGAGGCCTGTGCTCTACTGATTCAGCCACCGCGTTCGGTCGCACAAAGAGTTCTAACTCCCAGAACCCTCTCCCTTCCCCTTCTCCAATCAGAACTGATATCTACCTTGGGAGGAGCTAAATGCCTTTAATCAGTATACAGTACAACCCCGTTAAACCAAGCTCGGTTAAACCAAACGATCGGTTAATCCAAACTTTTTTCGGCGGCCCGGCAAAATACTACCATTTATCATATACAAAAGTTGGCTAAACCAAAGTTGGTTAATCCAAAGTATCAGTTAATCCAAACAAAATTGTCGGCCCCAGGCCACTTCCAGTACAGTTAAACCAAACTTTCATGTGGTTTTAAGGTCATCTGATACATTTTTTATATGATAAATGGTAGTATTTTGCCAGGTCGCCAAAAAAAGTTTGGATTAACCGATCGTTTGATTTAACCAAGGTTGGTTTAATGGGGTTAAACTGTATATACATAAAAAAAACAATAATCATAGTGTCCAAATACATTGTACATTCATAATGCACCCGCATTTTTGCCAAAGCCAAGTCAAAGTCAAAGCTCGGTTAAGCCAATGTTAATCCAAACAAATTTCTAGGGTCCCTTCAAGTTTGGTTATACGGGGTTATACTGTATATATCAAATTTATATATATATAAATTTGATGTTTTCATCGGACTCGGCAGCTTTAAAGCAGCACATTCTGATGAAAACATCAAATCTTCTAAACCAAAACACCTATTTAGTCAATTTAAGAACCTATTACTGCAGAAGCTTGTGGTGTCTGAATTTTGACAAACATGCAAAGATTAAAGTTGCATAGTCTGATGGTTTTGAATTTCTGTATTTTTTTCTGACATAAATATATTAGATCGATCACTAGTATCTACTTTACATTGGTAATGTTGGCTAGCTAACATTCCTAATTCACTCGCGAGACACCAGGGCGGCGTATCAGTCACCAGTGATAAGCTCACTGCTGGCCCGACTGCCGCTGGACTAAGACCTATCGATTTTTCGCAGTGTTCTCATCATGGCTCCTACTAAGGCTCGCCGTGGGAAACGAGGTGCCCCAGTGTCTTCTCGTCCGGTTCTTCCTAGGAAGGTCTCAGCTCGGGCTCCAACTCGTATTAGTGATTCGTCTCAGGCGTCTTCTTCTCGTAATGGATCATCGTTGTCTCGGGCTTCGCCAGCTGTGCTAGCTCGGTTAGAGGCGTTGGAGCGTCTTGCTGCTTCTACAGTGGGTGGGCGTGGCCTGCCGCCGCCTTCTCCTGTTTCTACCCCGTCCATTGTGACTAGGGTGAGTCGATCTCCGCGTCGTAGGGGGCCTGGTCGAATTCCGCCGAATGTCTCCAGGGCTTCGGGTGATGATTCTGCAGACTGGGTGCATCCAGGTGTGCCGTCACGGGACTCCCGTTCCTTGCCTGCCTTCTCCGTGCCTCATCGTGTTGCCTCCTCGTCCCCGCCAGCTAGAGGGAGGGCTCCGCCTCGACTTGATCCTTCGGTTCCGAGGCAGTGCGTGCCTCAATCGTACCCAGCTGCGTACCTCTCGTCCTTGCCGCCAGCTGCCATGACTACGCAGGCGCCTCATCAGACTTTCCCTACCGCAGCTGACTTCATGATGGATAACGTGCAGGCATTACAGCGTCCCCCAGGTACGAACTGCTTTCCACACCATCTCATTACTCGGGGGGACAGCTGTAAGAAGATAGTTTTAGGGGAGGCCACCTGGGCAGAGTTTTTCTTTGCGCTTAGGCTTCTGACCGAGCAACCAGGTTTTCCTGTAGCTTCAATTCCAGCTGTTCTACAGCACGAGAAAGATCTGGCGTTAATGGCGATAACCTGGGATTGGCCTACCTGTAGACGGTGGTCAGAACGAGTTTTCTGTATGATAGCGGACGACCGGCTCAGAGATGGCTGGGCAGACTTAGCGGCTATTAAAGATATTCAACGTGATGTCTGCACAGAAGCGGTCAGAACGCTTCAGTCAAGGGCAGGGTTCAATCAGGCTCCGCATGTGCGGCCTGCAGTGGCTTCGGCTTCTCATCCAGCTATACTACCTGCTGCCACGAGTTCTGCAACTCCTATTAACCCCGCCCCGGTTAATCAGAGGGATGACTATTCTAGGGAGACGGAGGGCAAGCCGTGCTACCTGTGGAATTGGGGCAAGGACTGTGGCTTTGCCTCGACACATGGCATCTTGCCTGATCGCTCACCGCACATATGTGCCTGGTGTGCGTACCGGTTTAAACGTGTACTGAATCATCGAGAACAAGACTGCTTGAAAAAAACGGAGATTTTTGGACAAGAAGGCTAATGAGACGGCGGGTAATGCTAACGATGTGAGTTCTTTTCCTGCTGTAGATGTTAGTGTAACTCTAGATGTTAATGTAATTGACCCTATGATAGTTGGCATTGCTCCCACGGTGCCTAGCACTCCTGACCCCATTCTGGGGTCGGTTGTTTCGGTGGCTGATAAACCTTTCACGTTTAATTATGATACGAGTGTTCTAACTGATAGCGCTAAGAAAACAGAATCACTATCAGATAATGTTAATGAGCCTCAAAGTCTTGAAACTGTATCTGAAATTGTTCCTGATTTGCCCAAGATTGTTGATAATAATGAATTATATTCCCATGCACAGACTTCGTCCTTAGACCAAAATATTGTAAGTAATACAATCACAGACTTAGAGATGCCGACATTCGATTGGTTTGACGAACCGTTAGAACTGACGCTATCAGCCAGTTCTGAGAAAAAAGGTTTCGTTCCTCCGCCATCACCATTAGAGTTTCGAGATAGTTTATTGGACTTTTGGCCTGATACGATAGAGCAAGCTTGGTTCGGCCAAGCTATATATCGCGATATATATGATAAAGTCAGGATCACGGGTTTACCTAATTTCATGGGAGCTAGGATTTCGGTCCCGTCTGGTTTAAATATTCCTAAATGGCGAGCAGTCCTTTTAGACTATCCTGATGTGTTATTGGTAGATCATCTTGAATTTGGTTGGCCCTTAGACTATACGTCAACAAGAATACCTATTCCAACCCTTCGGAATCATTCTCTAGCTGATAACGCTGAATTCCATATTAAAAAATTGATTACTTTAGAGCTACAACACGGTGCCTTGCTAGGCCCTTTTTCCTCGCTCCCGTTTCTACCATGGTGCCAAATTAGCCCGATGATGACCAGGCCTAAGAAAGGATCTACCGAGAGGAGAATAATTATAGATCTTAGTTTTCCGAGAGGTAAAAGTGTAAATGCTGGCATCGTTCGGGGTTTCTATTTAGGACGCTCTTTTAACTTCTGTCTTCCTTCTGTTTCAACGTTAACTGAAAAGCTTACAAATTGTGGCCCAAACGCCTGGATGTGGGGAGCTGACTTAGCGAGGGCGTACCGCCAACTGAGAGTTTGTCCTTTGTCAGTGCCGTTACTAGGAATAGCGCTTAATGGTAATTTCTACCTTGATATTGCCCCCCCCTTTGGATGTAGGACATCCGCACTCGCATGTGCCCGTACTACGAGAGCGGTAGTATGGCTAATGCGTCGAGCAGGATATTTTTCGTTGTGTTACTTAGATGATTTTGTAGGGATCGAGGCATCTAAAGAAAGAGCAGCTGAGGCGTTTAATTATTTTATTAGATTATCGTCTGACTTAGGTTTGCAGCTCGCCATCAAAAAGTGTACTCCCCCTGTTCAATCCTTAATCTGGCTTGGGTTTAGGATTGATTCCGTAGCTATGTCAGTCACGTTACCAAAAGAAAAAATAAAAGAGGTATTACAGGAATGTCTCTTATGGGAAGCTAAGAATACATGTTCGCGCAAGCAACTGCAAAGTCTGGCGGGTAAGTTGCATCACCTATCGAAATGTATTAAGCCGGCAGGAAGGTTTACAAATAGGGTCCTTGCTGCATTAAGGGCCTCCCCATATGTGGGACAAAGTACATTTGATAAGGACTTGTTGAAAGATCTTGAATGGTTCAAACTATTTGCTAATACCTATAATGGAATACAACTGATCCCTCCAGCGCCTAGGCAAGAGTGGATCATTGAGTGCGACTCCACGCTGCGTGGGGGTGGCGCTTTCTCCTCTACGCATTATTTCAGTGTCGCATACGAACCTGACCTCTGTGCAAAAAACCTCGCAATTACTCAGCTTGAAGCTTTAAACTTGGTACATGCGGTCATTAACCTTCTTCCGCCGCTACCGCATGAGTTCACTGTAGTGGTAAATACTGATAATCTTGCTTCTAAACAGGTGCTAGACTCAGGTAGAGGTAAAGATAAAATTCTTTGCGCCTGTGCCCGGCAGTTATGGTTAATTGCGGCAAAGAAGAACTTTGAGTTAGTAGTGATACATAAAGCCGGTAAAGAACTGGTATTAGCAGACGCATTAAGTCGAGCCCCTCACCATAATTGTCATAAAGTTTCTGCCTTGAATATCTGTAAGATTCGTGGCCTTAAAGAGGTCTCTGTCTCAGTATCGCTTGATGTATTAGAATGCACCATGTAATAGAAGGTTTCGGAAGATAGTAATGTTTTGGCTCTATCTTCCAGGATTCTCGATAATGCACCACCAGAGGCTACTCGATAGCTATGTAGAAGCGTTAGCCCCGAGGACATGGAAGAACAAGGCGTCGCACGTTAAACTTTACCTGAATTTTTGTAAGCAACACCGTACTGACTGCCAAAATCCGTCAGTCTATGTTCTACTTTCCTTCCTCATGTACCTCAGAGACCGCCTTAAATCGCCCGGGGCCGTTATGAATTATTTTAGCTCCGTGAAACTTTGGGTAACAGCAGGTAGTGGTACGGCCACCGGGTTCGAGGCGTACAAAATTAAGCTGTTTAAAGCCGGAATATTCAAAACTTCAACGCATAAGGTGTCTCGGGCAACTCCAATCAACCCCTCTGAGCTAAAAACTATGATAGAGTACCTGGCAAGTCTACGACCTAGCCCCGATGTGATAGTCGCTGCCCTGTTAGTAGGTTACTTTACGTTTGTCCGGCAATCTAACCTGGTGCCAAGCACGGTCGAGCCGGAAGCACTGTTGCATGTATTGAGGTTCAAAGATATATACGTAGATGGGGACGGGTTAGTGGTGATTCTGAGGTCAACTAAAACAAGACCCTCCTCTGCCCTGCCGGTCATCTTTAGACTACCGAGTCTAGGGTTGTCATCATGTTGCCCGGTTAGGGCTTGGCAGAAATACGCAAGAGCTCCCTCCTACCCTGATTCTCCCGCTTTCATGCTCCCCTCGGGTCTCCCTTTGACGCTCCCGGTACTTAAAAGGGCTCTAAGCTTGGCCTCCTTCATGGCCCTGGGGAAAGAAACGGCATTCACACTACACGGCCTTCGTAGGGGTGCAGCCCAGGCATGCCAAGGAGTAGGTTTAACTCTGGACAACATCATGGCGGCAGGCACATGGCGAAGTGCCTCTGTTAATACGTATCTCTCAGCGGTACATGTTAGTGCGGCTCCGGCAGCGCTCGGAACCTTGTTGGGTTGAGCGCTGCCGAAGTGTGGGTTCTGCTTATTACTCTGCTTATTATTCTGTTAGACAATGATCGTATGTTTATTCCAGATCTGACTCTCCAAGAGACTATCTCGCACCTTAACACTGTTTTTCCTGTACTGAGACATCATGCATATCTCTTGAAGCATACTATGAACGTTAACTATCTCCAGATAGTCCTGATTGATTACTTGTCACGAAAGAAGGCCTCTGTCGCCACATCGCGCTTGCTGCTCATTGAGTAATTATTGTTTCAGATAATAAATCTGTTCCAAATAGTATCATCGTGTTGTGTCTCGTGAGTGAATTGGTAATGTTGGCTAGCTAACATTCCTAATTCACTCGCGAGACACCAGGGCGGCGTATCAGTCACCAGTGATAAGCTCACTGCTGGCCCGACTGCCGCTGGACTAAGACCTATCGATTTTCCCACCCTCCCACCCTCATCGAAGGGTTGAGCGCTGCCGAAGTGTGGGTTCTGCTTATTACTCTGCTTATTATTCTGTTAGACAATGATCGTATGTTTATTCCAGATCTGACTCTCCAAGAGACTATCTCGCACCTTAACACTGTTTTTCCTGTACTGAGACATCATGCATATCTCTTGAAGCATACTATGAACGTTAACTATCTCCAGATAGTCCTGATTGATTACTTGTCACGAAAGAAGGCCTCTGTCGCCACATCACGCTTGCTGCTCATTGAGTAATTATTGTTTCAGATAATAAATCTGTTCCAAATAGTATCATCGTGTTGTGTCTCGTGAGTGAATTAGTTCAAAGTTACTTTTATTTTAAATGGTAAACTTTTGAGATATTTTTAGTGCAAACATGGAAAATTAGTTTTAGCAAGCTTGCCAAAACTCTGACTCCATAGACTTCTGCAGTAACAGGTTCTGTTAAATTGACTCAATATTGCCTTCTACGCAGAAACAAATGCTTAATAAGTGCATCAATATCTAAGTTAGATATGTCAAATCAAATCTAGATAATAGGTTTGATTTTGGAAATTTGATATTTCATCGGACTGTGCAGCTTTAACTTTCCATCTTTACATTTTAAATATTTCCTAAGTTAGCTATCTTAAATCACACTCCTGTTAATTCAACCTAGAGTAAGTTAGATTATAACGACCAACCTAATAAAATAGTTATCTAAAAAAAAATTGACAGAAACTGAAAATCATCGGATTGTGTAACTTTAACTAAATGTATTCTGGGTTGACCAAATAAGGTTTGCACTTGAATAAATGTCGGTTGTTCTAATCGAACGGTGCATGTTTTCGATCAAATGTTGTCTGCTTTGAAAAAATGGTGAATGGCTTAATCGAATAGTGTCTGTTCTGTGTGAATATCGTTTGCTCTAATCGACCGTTGTACACTTTCGTCCAAATGTCCCCATCTTCAATCAAATATATCGTCTGCTCTGTGCAAATGTCGTCTGCTTTAATCGAATAGCGTCTGCTTTGTGTAAATGTCTGCTCCAATCGAACGGTGTATATATATGCTCTCGACCAAATATTGAATAAATGGCATCTTCTTTAAATCGAATAGCATCTGTTATGTGCAAATGTCGTCTGTTCTAATGAAACAGTGTATATTTTATCGACCAAATATCGTCTGCTTTCAATAAATGGCATCTTCTTTAAATCGAATAGCATCTGTTGTGTGCGAATGTCGTGAGTAAGTGCCGCCCGTAGATGAGCTGTCAATGAGCTCCATCAGATGTCCACATCCCGCGCTGCCCGACATCGCCGCCAGAGGGCGTGCGTGGGCTATAGCGGAAGTCACCCACACCAGTCATGTGACGACCAGTCTGTCACGTGACCAGTACAACACATGACCAGGTACGTCATGTCAGACATTAAAGGAACCAATCAGATGGGAGTGGCAGGCTGACAGCGGTGTCGTCTGCTCTTTGATGAGCCGGCGTTCGTCTGATTCAGGCGGGAAAAGGAGAGGGGAGGTCGAGGGGGGATGTTTTACAAAGAAAAACATTCCATCGGACGATTTCCACCCAAAAAAAAACATCGTCACCTGCCGAGAGGAGTCAAAGTTCGCGGTATTACGGATAAGTTGTTCACGATTTAAGTGAGGGGTTGCAACAGCTATTTAGAAGGTTCGTTATCAAGCTTAGGAATAATTTTGGCGGGAACTTTATTCCGAAGTTCCACGTGTGGCGGGAATTGATCCTGAGTGAAGGGCGGTGGCATTTATTCAAAGCAGACGACATTTGGTCGAGAGCGTACGTACACCTCTCCTCCTGACGGCGTCCGAAGGTGCTCGGCCGCCGCGTCTCTCACTCTTTGACCTGTGACCTTGGAGTGACCTAGGGGCGACCCCTGGCGAGTGGTGAGGAGGCGCGGCGACCAGGCGCGCGTCGTCTGGTCCGCATCGGGATTAAAACGAACCGGAAGGTTCGAATCGAGGAGGCGAGATTGACACGGTGTGTGCGCATGCGCCAAGTGGATGTATGGGTGTGGGCTGTGTGTGGGGGGCGTAGGTGTGCCTTTGTGGGGGGTTGGGGGTTGGGGGTTGGGGGTTGGGGGTTGGGGTTGGGGGTTGGGGGTTGGGGGTTGGGGGTTGGGGTTGGGGGTTGGGGGTTGGGGGTTGGGGGTTGGGGGTTGGGGGTTGGGGGTTGGGGGTTGGGGGTTGGGGGTTGGGGGTTGGGGGTTGGGGGTTGGGGGTTGGGGGTGTGGGTGTGGGTGTGGGTGGGGGTGTGGGTGTGGGTGTGGGTGAGGGTGTGGGTGTGGGTGTGGGTGTGGATGTGGGTGTGGGTAGGGTGTGGGTGCGGGTGCGGGTGCGGATGCGGGTGTGGTGTGGGTGCGGGTGCGGGTGCGGGTGCGGGTGCGGGTGCGGGTGCACCTGTGGGTGCGGGTGCGGGTGCGGATATGGATGTGGGTGTGGTGTGGGTGTGGGTGTGGATGCGGGTGCGGGTGTGGGTGTGGGTGCGGGTGTGGATGTGGGTGTGGTGCGGGTGTGGGTGCTGGTGTGGATGTGGATGTGGATGTGGATGCGGGTGCGGGGTAGGGTGTGGTGTGGGTGCGGGTGCGGGTGTGGGTGTGGGTGTGGGTGTGGGTGTGGGTGTGGGTGTGGGTGTAGGTGTGGGTGTGGGTGTGGGTGTGGGTGTGGGTGTGGGTGTGGGTGCGGGTGTGGGTGTGGGTGTGAGTGTGGGTGTGGGTGTGGGTGTGGGTGTGGGTGTGGGTGTGCGTGAATTATATAATAGTGTTTATTTAGTGGGTGAACTTGTTCCTTTTTCCTGTCTCCTTTCGTCCACCCTTTCCTTCCCCCTTTTCGCCCTTCTGACTCTTTGAAGTCTTTCTGTCCGTTTCTCTCCCTTTTCGTTAGCAAGCTTGCCAAAACTTTGACACCATAGGCTTTAGCAGTAACACTAACACCTTCTATTAAATTGACTCTGCATTCCCTTCTGTGTGGCAACACATGCTCAATCAGTGCATTAGTATCTAAGTTAAATATGTGGAATCAAATCTAAATCATTGTTTTGATTTTGAAGATATAATCCTTTAACCAAGCACACAAGAAGAGGCGCTGACCTTGGGGTGACAGACTAATAACATTTCAGGTTTGACAGAACGTGCTGTTGGTGGTGCCTGTACACAGATAACTTAGATCTGTCAGACTAAAGACTTTGTGACTGTATGTGTGTGGAGGGGGGGCTAATCAAAGCCGGTGCTTCCTAGAATATTATAATCTCGACCAGACATCAGGCACACCTCAACACAGTCCTGCTATGGGTCCCCTCCTGTATAGGACTCTATGGTAATGACCAGGCCAACTGTGCCACTCTAGGTGGTGCCCTCTGAGCAGACGTGGAGACAGCCATTCCTCCCTCCATCACCAAACTGACCGCCGCCGCTTCTCGAGCCACCGCTATACTCTGGGGACGCACCACACAGAAGGAACAAGTACGGAACCCTTATTCAATAAGCTGGTTCTGGTACACCCTGGTCAGAACTAACATCCCCCATCCAGTCGGCCTTCCAGCTTCTACTCAAGTCGCCGTCAACCACTTCAGGACTGGCTACCGCCATTGGATTATTGTCCCCAACCTCCAGCACTTTCCCTGCGACACTAAGATCTTCAATGTGGCCCACATACTTGCCTCATGTGGCGCTGTCGATAGATCTGCAATCAGTGACTTCATGGAGGACTCTGACTGGCAACTCAGTGACAATAGGCCCGCTCTGGCCATCCTCTCCAGGATTTCCAAGTCATCCTGGAACACACTTGCTCACTTCTACCGCCAGAATGCAGATATTATCAACGCTGTCTGTTGCCCAGAGCCTGACACCAAGGACTAGCAGGCCCCACCTCATCCCCGTACCTTACTTGACACCACTACCAACTAACCACTAATTTTCACTAACAACTAACAGGTAACCCCACCCACTGCCTAACTAATTCCATCCTCACTTAACTTCTTCCTCTAGCCTTGGCCGGACTTACTATGCATACCGGTGAATCTGCAGGGACTGAAGTTTGGAGCCTGGTCGAGTCAAACCGATGACTTATAAAATAGGTACCTGTTACTGCTCAGCACTTGGCGTTATGAAGTCAGGACAGGGACTGGGCACACAGTGTCAGGATAATGTGACGATTGTTTTGTTGGGTCATCGGATCAGTTAAAGTAAAGTTTGTTTCATTTAACGATGCCTTTATCATCGGCTATTGGACATCAAACAGATAGTCATTCTGACATATTTCTTTGGACGAACTCGCTACTGCCACATAGACTACTCTTTCCAATAAGCAGCAAGGGTTCTTTTATATGTACTTTCCCACAGACAGGACAGCACATGCAACAGCCTTTGATGAACCAGTTGTGGACCACTGGTTGGAACGGAAAATAGCCCAAACTGCAAACGGGTCCACTGGGCAGGATCGATAGGATGACCAACACCTTCACAGGTAGACACTCTATCCCCTGAGCTATCGCACCAGTTAAAGTGGCTTATTAGTCCAACGGTTTTGAGTTTCAACCATTTTTCTGAGATAAATATATTAAATTGATTATTAATATTATAATTTACCTTGCTTTAGTTTGTGGTAACACCATAGGCTTCTGCAGTAACAGGTTCCATTACATTGCCTCAGTGTTCCCTTATATGTGGCTACAAATGTTTGATAAGTGAACGGGTATCTAAATTAGATATGTAGAGTAAAATCTAGATAATTGTTTTGGTTTTGAAAATCTGATGTTTTCATTGGACTATGCAGCTTAAAAAAACAGTGGATTATTGAACTTTAGCACGATCAATGCAACAGGGTAACGAAAACATTAAAAAAATCCTTTTCCTTAAACAAAAATCGGAATTAGTAACTTATTCAGTTCTATAAAGCTGCATAGTCCGATGAAAACATCAAATTTACAAAAGCAAAATGGTGATCTAGGTTTGATTGTACAGGTACACATACTTATCAAACATCTCTCACCACATAGAGTGGAATACCAAGCTGATTTTTGTTTGGTTTAACCTGTTGCTGTTAGTGCAGAAGCCTATGGTGTCATAGTTTTGGCATGTGTACTAAAATTAATTTTGCATGGTTGCACTTGAAATATCTCCAAAGTTAGCCATTTAAAACAAATGTTACTTAAACTTAAAGTTGCATAGTCCGATGGTTTTGAATTTCTGCAATTTTCTGAGATAACTATGTCAGATTGATCATTATAATCTACTTTACTTTAGGTTGAAGTAACTTTTAGTTTAAATGGCTAACTTTTGAGATACCTGGAGTGTAAACATGTACATTTAGTTTTGGCGGTTTTGAAAATTTGATGCCTCATCGGACTATGCAGCTTTAAGTAAGGTAGATTATAATGATCAACCTAATATATTTATCTCAGAAAAATTACAGTAAATCAAAACTCTCGGACTATGTATCTTTAAGGGGGAAAAATCTGAATTGGTAACTTATTCAGTTCTTTAATTATCTAAATAGAAAGAAGAAAGAAGTACTTTGCTACCCCACAACCTCCCCCTGGCGGCAAACCTTAAAGCGATGACACTTCAGCGACACGAGCGGGCGTCGTTCCGCTCCGCTGGTTGCCATTTCACGCTCGGGCGAACTGCGCAGGCGCGCGTTCCCTCGATAACGTCTCGGCCAATCAGCGGCCTCCTTTCATCTGGGCTTCGGTTTTAATTGTCACCAGGTCACGTGGCCCACCGAGGGAGTTTGGTGAACGGTACGCGTGTCGCACATGGGATGTTGTACTTTCTACAAACACTCGCGTAAATATATATATATATATATATATATATATATATATATATATTCCTCCAGTGTGTGTGGTGCGAGGGGGGGGGGGGCTACCCGTATACAACTCCCCGACATCGGGTGGGTGGGTGGGGGGGGGGGGGTGCACTACACCAATGCACGATGAAGGAAGTAGCAAAGTATAATATTAGGTACTCCAAAGTGATTTCTATTTTCAACAGGTCAGTATTACAAGTTATATATCTGTACAGATCTTTTAAATTGGACCTCAATGATATGAAAATCATTTAGATCGATTGAATAGCTGCAAAGTTATGAGTGTTTAAAGATTAATCTTTTTACCGCGATTTGTGCACATTTCCAAATTAGCCAAATCTTGGTTTTTAGGGTCCCACCTGGAAGCTAATTTGCATATGATCTGTCCAATATTAAAGAATCTCATTCTCTATAGTACAAATAAGAAGCTCAATTTTTTACAGACCATACTCTTAGTATACTCATATAATGCGCTATATATCACATATGATATATATATACAGTAAAGCCTGTATACACCGACCCCTCCACACATCGACCACTCCCCTATATCAATCGCTTTATTTGGGCCCCAACGATACCATTGTAAGGATATTCTAACTCTCTAAACCAACCACCTCCCTAAATGGACCACTTAAAGTGGGTCCCATGGTCGGTCGATTTAGAGAGGTTTTACTGTATATATATATATATATATATATATATATGTATACATAATGCGATGATTCGGTAGATCCATCATTCTTTAATTCAAAGGTGATTCAGTAAACTGAACCCCAATTTAACGTGACCCCACTGTTTTCGCGATGTCGTTTTATGGACCAGAATGATCGAGTTATAACTGAAGTATAATGGGGTTTCACTGTATCTGATATAAAACTTCTGCTATACAGAAACTTCTGCTATACAATAAAACATGCCTAACCGACCACCTCCACAGATGGACCACTCCCCTATATCGATCGCTTTATTTGGGTCCCAACAATACCATTGTAATATAACCATATTCTAACTCTCTAAACCGACCACCTCCCTAAATGGACCACTTAAAGGCGGTCCCAAGATCGGTCGATTTAGAGAGGTTTTACTGTATATATATTATATATATTATATGTATTATATACATTATTTGTATTTATACAGCACATCCCATTGCTGGTCGAGCTATACATCACCAGCAGAACACAAGCAAAACTTCCAAAAGCGTCTATATTTCAATTAATAACCAATATACCTAATTTCATTATAATAACATATGAAACTCCATTTCATATCACATACAGTGAAACCCTCTTATAACGCAATCGTTGGGGTACATGCAATGTCATCCGGAATACAGTGGTGTCGCATTAAATCGGGGTTCAGTTTACTGAATTACCTTTGAATTAAAGAATTCTGGACCCAATGAATCAACGCATTATATCCGAATTCGTGTTAAATCAGATGCACTATATTTAACAGGGTTTCACTGTATATTATATATGACGGCGTGAGTCTTTGTAGAAAATACTCTATGCATTTATGCAAATGTATATATATATATATTATATATATATCATCATCATCATGCTGTCATTCACAATGCAACAAAGACTGCTTTCATTACTTAACCGCCGCTCTCCATTTAGCTCTCTGCTGTGACAGTGTGAGAGTGATGTTATTTTGTGTGGTTGTACATTTCATAAAAGCATTTCATAAAACCAACCAACCAACCAACAATCAACCAACAATCAACCAACCAACCAACAATCAACCAACAATCAACCAACAATCAACCAACAATCAACCAATCAACCAACCACCAACCAATCCACCAACCAACTAACCAACCAACAATCAATCAACCAATCAACCGACCAACAACCAACCAACCAACAACCAACCAACCAACCAATCCACAACCAATCAACCGACCAACAAGCAACGAACCAACCAACAATCAACCAACCAACCAACCACCACCCCCACCCACCACCTCCAACCAACCACCAACCAACCAACCAACCAACAATCAACCAACAATTAACCAACCAACCAACAATCAATCAACAATCAACCAACAACCAATCCACAACCAACCAACCAACAACCATATCACTAGTACTAGTACTGGTAGCACTAGTAGCACTAGTAGTACCAACCAACCAGACGACGTGGTCATAACGAGAGTCTAACATGACCATGAGCCTAATGTGACCTAACGTGACTGAGAGACTAACGTGACTGTACCATGACCATAACGTGACGCAAACGTCTTATCAACTTGTCGAGCTACGTCAAAGTTTTTTCAACATGTCCAAAACCTCGACGTCCTCTGACGAGAGGCAATGAGAAGCGACGAGAAGCGAAGAGAGCTTAACGTGACTTTAACGTGACCCGACGTAATGACGAAAAATCACCCACGTCGAAGTCACGTTGGCCATTACATCGTAGTTTGACAGCACCATAATGGTTCTATCAAGAACCTATACCATAAGGCAGTGGTTTAAAACTCTGCAAGGCAGGGGCATCAAACTCCCTGAAGTATTTTAGCACCTAAGATATCAGACATACTGCAATACCCGCATACCCATTATACATTAATTATTATATATATTATATATATATCATATATATATGTATTTATATATTATATATATATGTATATATATATATATATATATATATATATATATATATATATGTACATACAGAAGTTCACAATCTAGAATCTAATGGTTTCAAATTATAACTATAAGTATATTCTACATAGCATTTCTTTAGTGATGCCGAACTCGTGATGCGCATAACATGTCACTATTCATAATACAGTAAAACTTCTCTAAATCGACAGACCATGGGACCGACTTTAAACGGTCCCTCTAGGGAGGCGGGAGATTTAGGGAATTTTTTAATTTTGGTACAATAAATAGTATTGCATAGGCGATCGTTTGGAACTCAAATAAAGCGATTGATATAGGGGAGTGGTCGATATGTGGAGGTGGTCGGCAAAAGAGGTTTTACTGTACATGGTAATACTGAATTGACCGATTTAGTTATGCACTGTCCATAAATACTTTCTATAATTAAATTGATCTCAGTTTTCTGATCTTTATTTCTTGTTACTAACTGAAAACATGCGATGGTTGTTAACACATTTTGAATTAGTGCACTGTGCAGCACCTGTGCATGTACATCCAATCAAGTTTGAATCTGACTGTTTACAAACTTATAATCGACGAAATACTCAACGAGTTATTGGTTACGCATGCCCCATTAGAGGCGGGTGGGTGGGCGTGTTCGTTAAAGGGGAATCACTGGTCTGCGCACTGACCATACAGTCAGTTTGAAGTGCTTGCGGGAGGAAATTCCCAGGTGGTGGGAGAGGTGAGAATTGGTGTTTTCAATTATGTTTATTGCGCAGTTTGCTGGGTGGGTTTTGTTGTCTCCACCAAGAGGCGATTAGTTGGACACCAATTCTAAACGGAGCTTGTCATTTGCTGAGATCGCTTGGGTAGACCCAATTGGGGTAAATGTAGCGAGGGAATAGGCTTTGTCGGGCCGACTGCACAGGACTCCGCACGATTCTTGTTGGACTTCACTGACTACACAATACATGGTGTGATTCTTGTAGCACCTGACTACCCAATACATGGTGTGATTCTTGTTGTACCTGACTACACAATACATGGTGCGATTCTTGTAGTACCTGACTACCCAATAGATGGTGTGATTCTTGTTGGACCTGACTATACAATACATGGTGCGATTCTTGTTGGACCTGACTATACAATACATGGTGCGATTCTTGTTGGACCTGACTACACAATACATGGTGCGATTCTTGTTGGACCCAAATACACAATACATGGTGCAATTCTTGTTGGACCTGACAACACAATACATGGTGTGAGTCTTGTAGTACCTGACTATACAATACATTGTACGATTCTTGTTATACTTCGCTGACTCCACAATAAATGGTGTGATTCTTGTTGTACCTGACTACACAATACATGGTGCAATTCTTGTTGGACCTGACTACACAATACATGGTGCGATTCTTGTAGTTTTTGTTTGTTTGTTGTTTTACGTCCTAGCAACATCTAAGGTCATATCAGGACGGGTACCGACTTGTGACAGTGCGCACTCATGGCGACTTTATAGTGCTGTCCCACTGGGAAACCAGGCCGCCGGCACCATGACCTGATATCCCACTCAGTAACATTATCCTGACACTGAGCACACCAGTCCTTGCCCTATCCTAATAATGCCGAGCGCCTGGCTAGGAAGCGACAAGTATCAATTTTAAAGTCATTGGTTTGACTCGACCGGGACTCGAACCCACGACCCCACGATCTACCAGCACGGGAGACGGACGCTCCAACCCACTCGGCCACCCCGTCTGGTCACGATTCTTGTAGTACCTGACTACACAATACATGGTGGGATTCTTGTAGTACCCAACTACACAATACATGGTGTGATTCTTGTAGTACGTGACTACCCAATACATGGTGTGATTCTTGTTGGACCTGGCTACACAATACATGGTGCGATTCTTGTTATACCTGACTACACAATACATGGTGCGATTCTTGTAGTACCTGACTACACAATACATGGTGCAATTCTTGTTGTACCTGACTACACAATACATGGTGCGATTCTTGTTGTACCTGACTACACAGTACATGGTGCAATTCTTGTTGTACCTGACTACACAATACATGGTGCAATTTTTGTTGTACCTGACTACACAATACATGGTGCGATTCTTGTAGTACCTGACTACACAATACATGGTGCGATTCTTGTAGTACCTGACTACACAATACATGGTGCAATTCTTGTTGTACCTGACTACACAATACATGGTGCGATTCTTGTAGTACCTGACTACACAATACATGGTGCAATTCTTGTTGTACCTGACTACACAATACATGGTGCAATTTTTGTTGTACCCAACTACGCAATATATGGTGTGATTCTTGTAGTACCTGACTACACAATACATGGTCCGATTATTGTAGTACCCGACTACACAATGCATGGTGTGATTCTTGTTTGACCCGACCATGGTACTATTACTGTAGTACCTGACTACACAAAACCTAATTGGGTAGTGGTGAGTTGGTGTCCCTGCTTAATGGTTTTCCGAAAGTAGGTATCGAAGGGTATGGTCTCATATATTCACTGATTATTCTGTCTATGCAGGTCCCAACTCATTAGTTAATACACCTGTATATATGAATATGATCGGATGCGAGCCCGAATCGATAGAGCGCAGACCTCCCATGCGGAAGGTCGGGAATTCAATTCCTGGTCGAGTCAAACAAATGACTTATAAAATTGATACTTGTTGCTTTCTAGCCTGGCGCTCGGCATTATTAGGATAGGGCAAGAACTGGTTGGCTCAGTGTCAGGATAATGTGACTTAGTGGGATACCAGGTCATGCTGCTTGTGGCCTGGTCTCCGAGTGGGGAAGCACTATAAAGCCACCATTAGTGTGCATTGTCACAAGTCGCTACCCATCCTGATATAACCTTATATTTTGCCAGGATGTAAAACTCCAGTTCCCCAACCACTATCTATGGTAATTGTCAGAGATATAGGACAAATGTAGGTAAACGCTTTGATTTTGACGAAATTCTATTTCATTGGACCGTGCAACTTGAGGCAGTGCTGGGCTTTTTTCTGATCGTGTTGCTCGATGCACTGATTTTAATCTTGTTTGGGTTATTGCTAATATTTTTCCTACCAACTTCCGGGTCATGGTGGTCTCTAAGTTCCCCCTGAGTGCAGACACTTATTATTCTACTCGCCCATGCGCAGATCCCACTTCCTCTGACCACCGGCGCCGCGCACTTTATACCCCTGCCCTTGAGATAACCTTCGAAAGTGACCTTCAGGGTCAAGTAGGCAAGGTCAACATGGCGCGCATGTGGGGGAGGAGGTGGTGGTGGTGGTGGTGGTGGTGGTTGTGGTGGTGACTGGAAAGGGCGTGTGTAACTGTAAGGGGGGAAAGGGGAGGGTTTATTTGTCTGGCTCTTCTATGGCAGTATCTCATCTTCAATGCAAGTTCAGGAACAATCCGAGACAATCTGGAAACGCAATCTGGGAACGCAATCCGGAAACGCAATTCAAGAAGTACAATCTGAGCCAATCCTGCATAATACTAGACAATTCTAGGAAACCTGGGACAAGCTAGGGACATTTGAGAAACGCAGAACACTCTCAGACAATCTGGGAACGCAATCTGGGAACGCTATCTGGGAACAAAATTCAATAAATACAATCTATGACAATCCTGGACAATACTGGGCAATTCGAGGACACCGGGGACAAGCTAGGGCAATCCCAGAAGCACAGGACTTTCTAGGACAAGCTCGGACAAGTTGGAACAATCCAGGACAATCCAGGATAATTCAGGACAATCTAGTGAAATCCGAAGGACAAGCTGGAACAATTTTAACAATTCGAAATAATTTCGAACAATCCGGGACAATTTGGGACAGTTTCGAACAATCCGGGACAAGTTGGAATAAGCTGAGACCATCTGGGGACACTTGGGGCAGAATCCAGAACAGTCCAAACAATGTGGGATAATCTGGGATTACAATCTGGGACAACCTGTGATGACAATCCGGCACAATCTTGAAAAATCCGGAACAATCCAAATAATCTGGGACAATTCAGAATCATAAGCTGGGACAATCTGAGATGACAATCTGGGATGACAATCTGGAATGACAATCTGGGATGACAATCTGGTATGACAATCTGGGATGACAACCTGGGATGACAATCTGAGATGGCAATCTGGGATGTCAATCTGAGATGACAATCTGGAACAATGTGGAACAACCCAGAACAATCCAAAACAATCTGGAACAATCCAGAATGACAATCTGGGACAATCTGTGATGACAATCCGAAACAATCTTGAACAGTCCAGACAATCTGGCACAACCCAGAATCATAACCTGGGTCAATCTGGGATGACAATCTGGAACAATTCAACCAATCTGGGAGACAATATGGGATGACAATCTGGGATGACAATCTGGGGTGAACATCTGGGATGACAATCTGGGATGACAATCTGGGATGACAATCTGGGGTGACAATCAGGAGCAATCTTGAACGATCCGGAACAATCTAGGACACTCCGGCTTCAAGGCGCGACTTGTGTAAACACGGGCGACCCGTGGGTGGGTAGAGAAACCCCCGTAGTGGGCGCCACCACGCCGCCAGGTGGAGACGGGCGGAACTGTCAAATATTGGCGAAATCCCAGGGCAAACCACTTGGAATCTGACCATCATCACTTCCACCGCCTCCAATACCCGCAGCACCGGACGACACCACGACAGCCACACTCACCCACCATCACCACGACACCCACACTCACCCACCATCACCATCACCACCACACCCACACTCACCCACCATCACCACCACACCCACACTCACCCACCATCACCACCACACCCACACCCACACTCACCCACCACCACACCCACACTCACCCACCATCACCACTACACCCACACTCACACACCATCACCACCACACCCACCACCATCTGGACCAAACGGGATGGCCGAATGAGTTGAGGGTCCATTTCCATTTGGGTAGATCGTGGGATCCAAAACCACTTCTTCGAACCATGGTTGAGTCAAACCAATGACTTGAAAAATTATACTTGTCGCTTCCTAGCCAGGCGCTCCGCATTATTAGGATAGGGCAAGGACTGGCTGGCTCAGTGTCAGGATAATGTGACTGAGTAGGGTATCACTATCAGGTCATGGTGGCCGGGTCTCCCAATGGGGCAGCACTATAATGTCGCCATGAGTGCACACTGTCACAAGTTGCTACTCGTCCTGATATGATATTAGATGTTGCCAGGACATAAAACTCCAAGAACCAATCAACCCACTAACCTTCATCAACACCTCCACCTCTATCTTCACCTCCACCACCACCACCACACCCACCACCATTGCTACCATACCTACTAGTACTACCATCAAAACACTTAGCATCAGAACAAAAATATCAAGAAAAAAAAAACCAGCACTTCCATCTCTACCTCTACCTCCATCTCCAACTTTACTTCCACCACCACCACCATCACAACACCCTCCACCACCACCATCATCACACCAACCCCCACCCTCACCTTTACCACCTCCTCTTCTACCTCAACTTCCACCTTCACTACCACCATCACTACCAGTAGTAGTACTACTAGTACCACAGTAAGCCTACCAATCACCACTTCCACTTCTATCTGAACATACTCCATCATCAGCATCATCACCAAACCCATTACTACAACACCCATCACCACAACCTCCACCATCACAACGCCCACCACTACCACGGTAAGTATCACCACCACCACCAAACCCACCACCACCACACCAACCATCACCACCTCCAACACCATCATCAAACTAAACCACACCAATTGCTACAACACCCAGCAGCACCACCTCCACCACCACAACCACCACTAAACACACCACCACCACACCAACCATCACCACCACCACCACCATCATCAAACTAAACCATACCCACCACTACCACACCAACCATCACCACCTCCACCACCATCATCAAACTAAACCACACCTATTGCCACAACACCCGTCACCACCACCATCACCACCACCACCACCAAACACACCACCACACTAACCATCACCATCACCACCACCACCAAACACACCACCACACTTACCATCACCACCACCACCACCAAACCCATCACCACCAAGCCTACCACCACCAAACCCACCACCACCACACCAACCATCACCACCTCCACCACCATCATCAAACTAAACCACACCCACCACTACCACATCAACCATCACCACCTCCACCTCTATCTCAACATCCACCATCACCACCACCACCATCACAACCCCCTCCACCACCTCCATCACCACACCCACCACTACTACACCAACCACCACAACCTCTACCTCAACATCTAGTTCCGAGAGTCCTCGCTAACCGGAACTAGCACCGGAACCAGCACCACTTCCGGTTCACCCACTTCCGGTAGGCTAGGGGGCGCCACTTGCCACTCAGCAGCTATTATTCCATTCGCTATGGTACATTGGTATTCGTACTTCATGGCACTGAATTCGTTTGGGACAAGTGCCATTTGGTGTGGTAGAAGACATCACTGTATCAAAGTGACACGCGCGCACTGCCGTACTGAACGACCTTCACCTTTTTGTTGTTAGTCAATCAGGAAACACTGAAACAACATTGCAAACTCTGACTTCCCGATAGCTGTTTCTCGGCTGAAGAAACGAACATCTGAATCAAGCCATACAGGTCTAAACAAAAATTTTAATTTAATTGTGGAAACAAAAATGTAAGAGGAAAACAGTGTATTATTACTAATGTAGACCAGACGAGATGACCGAATGAGTTGAATGTCCGGTTCCCGTTTTGGTAGATCGTAGGATTCGAACCCACTGGCTCAAACTCTGGTCAAGTCAAACCAATGATTTAAAAATTGATACTTGTCACTTCCTAGCCTGCCGCTCGGCATTAATACAATATAACAAGGACTGGTTAGCTCAGTGTCAGGATAATATGACTGAGTGGGATATTGGGTCATGATGCAAATGGCCTGATTTCCCAGTGGGGCAGCACTATAAAGTTGCAATGAGTGTGCACTGTCACAAGTCGGTGTCCGCCCTGATGCGACCTTAGATGTTCCCAGGATGCAAAACTCCAACAATCAACCAAGGTACACCTAGAATGTCAAAGGCAAACCTCAACACTCTTTCTATTGCCTTAAACTATAGCTGCATAGTCCAATGAAAACAGACAATTTTCAAAAAGCAAAACATTTCCCTACAATTTACGATCATCATCATCATCATGCCGTCGGTCACGATGCGACAAAGACTGCTTTCATTACTTGACTGCCGCTCTCCGCTTTGTGGGGTTGTACATTTCATGAAAGCTGCCTGCAAAAGTGTTGAAGTGCTGCTGGCTTTTGCAAGTTACCAGCGGCACTCTCTCGGGGAGCAAATAGAGGTTTCACACCGGCAAGAACATGTCAAGACAGGCGCAAAACTATTTGTCCCTGCAGTGGCAGGTCGGGAGATGTTGGGAGTTCCATACATCAACTGCCCTTAATGCTGCCACAGTGACATGGTTTTCTGTTTAGGGTTTGCTCCCTTAGCCTTCGGTTCTGTCAAGGACCTGTACCACAAGGCAGTGGTTTACAACTCTGCAAGGCAGGGGCGTCAAACTCCCTGAGGTATTGCTATACCTGCATACAAAATTTACGATACATAATCAAATTAGATACTCAAGCACTTAGTAATGTATAGACGGGGGAATAACCCCCCCCCCCCGATGTGTCCGTAGATGTTTCTAGGATGTGAAACCCCAACAAACAAAACCCACATAAACTTTACTCATGTGTTTCTGCATAGAACGGAATATATAACCCGTCTGGATATGACCGCATATGTTTCTAGGACGTGAAACCCCAGCAAACAAAACAAAAACCCCACAACAACTGCAGTAACTTTGCTATCTCGAAAGTGACACATTGTGTACGTTGAGTTTGTTTGTTTGTTTGTTTGTTTGTTTGTTGTTTTATGTCCTAGAAACATCTATGGTCATATCAGGACGGGTACCGACTTGTGACAGTGCGCACTAATGGCGACTTAATAGTGCTGCCCCACTGGAAGACCATGCCGCCAGCAGCATGACCTGATATCCCACTCAGTCACATTATCCTGACACTGAGCCAACCAGTCCTTGCCCTATCCTAATAATGCAGAGCGCCTGGCTAGGAAGCGACAAGTATCAATTTTTAAGTCATTGGTTTGACCCACGACCCCACGATCTACCAACACGACAGACGGACGCTCTAACTCATTTGGCCATCCCATCTGGTCCTGGTTGGTTGGTTGTTGGAGTTTTACGTCCTGGCAACAGCTTGGCTGGTTGTTGGAGTTTTATGTCCTGGCAACAGCTAACGGTCATATCTAGATAGGTACCGACTTGTGACAGTGTGCACTCATGGTGACTTTATAGTGCTTCCCAACTGGGAAATCAGGCCCCCACACCATGATCTGATATCCCACTCAGTCAAATTATCCTGACACTGAGCTAACCAGTCATTGCCCTCTCCTATTAATGCAGATCGCCAAGCTAGGAAGCAACAAGTATCAATTTTATAAGTCATTGGTTTGACTCGACCGGGAACCGAACCCCCGATCTCCCGCACACGAGGCCTGGGCTCTACTGAATCAGCACCCGTCCTGATATGACCTTAGATGTTGCTAGGATGTAAAACAACAACAAACAAACAACTGAATCAGCCACCGCGCCCGTTGTGTACGTTGAATAGACTACATCAGGGTTCTAGCTGCGCGGTGCATTGTGGGATGCATCAGAGCAAAACAAACCCACAAGAAGCACATGGCACATGCTAATACACTGGGTGCAGCTATGAAATGCGCTAGTTTCAGCTCATCTCAGCTCTTGTTTGAAACATAGAATACCAACTAACAAATATATATATAATGAATTAAGATATTAATCTTTTACCCAGCATTGCATTTACATCAATATAATCAGCACATCTTATGCCACGTGCATTTAGATTTAGACAAATCTAGGCACTCAGACTAGTGATAGAGCCATAGCCAGAGTCAGTTTTATTTATTTTATTCATGTTTTTATTTATATTCTATGGTTAATGACATATGTAGAAATAGAAAATGAGTAGGGCTAATCAGATATTGGTTATATATTTCTTTGAAACAAGTTTTTGTTGACACATTTGATATTTTAATATTTAGAACAAGAATTACTTCTGACTAATCAATGGTGATGTAAACATCAGCCTGTAAAGTGACTGAAATTGTATGTTTCTTAGCTCGAAATGCTTAATTATGGAGACTTGTATCTTAGACATATTCATTATACTATTATATTGCTTCCTATCATCCATGTTTGTGCCAAATTGTTATGTATTTCTATTAATTTTGAATAAAATGCCAGTTTTGCCCTACGCATATCAGCAAATTCAATGGCCGTACGACTTTGCTTTGCTCCCGGCGCCGTTTTCAGCGCATGCGCAGTCAGAACTGTGATGTAGTCTATAAATGGAGAGATATTTACAAGTATTTCAATTCCCTATTTTAAGTCTGCCAATGGCTAGCAATTAATGTCTTCCAAGATGGTGGCCAATGCTGGATGATTTCCAAGATGATGGCCAAAACTGGACCAATTTTCAACTAGAAAGGTCGTCACCCCAACGAACCAGACAAAAAAAACACACTACACAGCGGTGCATGTCCTAAATATCGCCCCCGTACGGCCGGTCATTGAGTGTGTGTGATTTAGGACGTGGGTGCCGTGCCTGTTGTTTGGACACGTGTGAGAAAAGGCACACCTCGTCGTTTGTATCAACAGGCAGCCATGTTTTGACTTGACCTCTGACCTACCGCCTCCTGCCAACCACTGTTCCCTGACCCCCCCCCCCCCCCAGTTACCCCACCCCCTCCCCCATCACTCACATACGCCTGTGTCCCATCTCAATCCTTCCTCCTTCCTTTTCATTCCTTACTCAGTATATATATACTAATAGTTGGTTGGTTGGTGGAGTTTTACGTCCTGGTAACATGTAATGTCATATCAGGATGGGTACCGACTTGTGACAGTGCGCACTCCTAGCGACTTTATAGGGCTTCCCCACTGGGAGACCAGGCCGCTAGCATCATGACCTACTATCCCATTCAGTCATATTATCCTGACACTGAGCTAGCCAGTTAAATAAGGATATATTAATATTATTATCCCTTTGGACTATTTCCTTTAAATGGTATTGCTACTACAGTTTCTCATAAATTTGTAAATTCTTCTCACAGTTGTTCCCACTTACATTTGGTATTGTCGTTGGGGGTGATGAACATGGGAAAATATTGCGCCTAGAGCAGGACTCGAACCCACATCTCTTTGCATTCCGGGGCAGTGTGCTAACCATTACACACCCCAAGGCTCCCTGATGTGTGTAAAACACGGTATGCGGAACAATAGACAGTTTGTAAAAGTAGTTTCTGGATTCACCGTTCTGATTTTTCTGTGCTGATGCTGCGAGGATGACTATAATAGTACAAAGGATTTGGGGAATGTGATAGATTTTAGAATTGTAAAATTAGAGGGGGGCAGGTGGTGTGGAGTGGGTGGACAGTTTCTGATGAGTCTTTTCAGAGAGGTGAGGTCTGCAATACCAATACCCTCTAACCACGTATAACTGATGTGTTTTTTTAAGTTGGTGGACTCTGACAGCAGCGCCCTCTAACTAAGTATAATGGATGTGGTTTTTAAAGGTGACAGAGTGAAAGTTTTGCCCTCTAACCACGTGAAACTAATGGTTTTTTTTCAAGGTGGTGTGATCTGAATCCTATGCCCTCTAACCACATATAATTGGTCTTTCTTGAGGTGGCGGAGTCTGAAACCAGTGCCCTCTAAGTCTAACCATGTATGATTGATGGCTTTCGTAATGTGACAGAGTGTGGCAGAGTCTGAAACATGTGCCCTCTAACAATGTATAATTGATGTGTTTAAAAAAAATGTTGGCGGAGCCTGAAACCTGTGCCCTCTAACCACGTATAATTGATATTTGTTAAGGTGCTAGATTCTTAAACCTGCGCTCTCTAACCACGTATAATTGATGTTTCTTAAGGTGCTAGATTCTTAAACCTGCACTCTCTAACCACGTATAACTGATGTTTCTTACGGTGCTAGACTGTGCTCTCTAACCACGTATAATTGATGTTTCTTAAGGTGCTAGATTCTTAAACCTGCGCTCTCTAACCACGTATAACTGATGTTTCTTAAGGTGCTAGACTGTGCTCTCTAACCACATATAATTGATGTTTCTTAAGGTGCTAGATTCTTAAACCTGTGCTCTCTCACCACGTATAATTGATGTTTCTTGAGGTGCTAGATTCTTAAACCTGCGCTCTCTAACCATGTATAATTGATCTTTGTTAAGGTGCTAGATTCTTAAACATGCTTAAACAACTAATGTACCAAAAAACACCACGTATAATTGATCTATGCTTAAACAACTAATGTACCAAAAAACAATAAAAGAAAAGGTGCTAGATTCTTAAATCTGCGCTCTGTAACCATGTATAATTGATGCTTCTTAAGGTGCTAGATTCTTAAACCTGTGCTCTCTAACCATATATAATTGATCTTTGTTAAGGTGCTAGATTCTTAAACATGCTTAAACAACTAATGTACCAAAAAACAACAAAAGAAAAGGTGCTAGATTCTTAAACCTGTGCTCTCTAACCACGTATAATTGATCTTTCTTAAGGTGCTAGATTCTTAAACCTGTGCTCTCTAACCACCTATAATTGATGTTTCTTAAGGTGCTAGATTCTTAAACCTGTGCTCTCTAACCACGTATAATTGATCTCTGTTGAGGTGGTAGATTCTTAAACATGCTTAAACAACTAATGTACCAAAAAAACATCAAAAGAAAAGGTGATTAGGTTCTTAAACCTGCGCTCTCCAACCACATTTAATTTTGGTGTTTTTTTCAAAGTTGGCAGAGTCTGAAACCTGTGCCCTCTAACCATGTATAATTGATGTGTTTTTTAAGATGGCCGACTCTGAAACGTGTGCCCTCTAACCACATATACTTGATCTTTCTTGAAAGAAGTGCCCTCTAACCATGCATAATTGATGTGTTTTTTAAGATGGCCGACTCTGAAACCTGTGCCCTCTAACCAACTATAATTGATGTGTTTTTGAAGATGGCCGACTCTGAAAGAAGTGCCCTCTAACCATGATTAATTGATGTGTTTTTGAAGATGGCCGACTCTGAAAGAAGTGCCCTCTAACCATGTATAATTGATGTGTTTTTGAAGATGGCCAACTCTGAAAGAAGTGCCCTCTAACCATGTATAATTGATGTGTTTTTTAAGATGGCCGACTCTGAAACCTGTGACCTCTAACCAACTATAATTGATGTGTTTTTGAAGATGGCCGACTCTGAAAGAAGTGCCCTCTAACCATGTATAATTGATGTGTTTTTGAAGATGGCCGACTCTGAAAGAAGTACCCTCTAACTATGTATAATTGATGTGTTCTTTTTAAGATGGACTCTGAAAGCAGTGTCCTCTTCGCCCACGTCTGTGCCGCTTCTCAGGTTCCATGACGTGTGCCTTCAATTTGGTGCCATTCCTTGTTTCTGTTTTTAATGCAAGGGAAAAACAAAACAAAAAGGAATAGACATTCCATAAAGCCGTATGTAAACAAAGACTACTCAAGCACCGCAAGGGTCTACAAGACTGCGACACGCGTCGGTGGTGGGGCGGAGGTGGGGGTGGGGGGGGTGACATTCCAACAAAGGGTGTGTAGGTGTGGGCGTGGGCGTGGTGCGGTGGGGGTGTGGGCGTGGGCGTGGGCGCGTGGGCGTGGGTGTGGGTGTGGTGTGGGTGTGGGTGTGGGTGTGGGTGTGGTGTGGTGTGGGTGTGGGTGTGGGTGTGGGTGTGGGCTGTGGGTGTGTGGGTGTGGGTGTGGGTGTGGGTGTGGGTGTGGTGTGGGTGTGGGTGTGGGTGTGGGTGGGGTGTGGGTGGTGGGTGGGTGTGGGTGGGGCGTGGGTGCGGTGGGCGGTGGGTGTGGGCGTGGGTGTGGGTGGTGGGGTGTGGGTGTGGTGGGCTGTGGGCGTGGGCGTGGGAGTGGGTGTGGGCGTGGGCGTGGGCGTGTGGGGGTGGGGGTGGGGGTGGGTGAGTGGGTGTGGGTGTTGGTGTGGCTGTGGGTGTGGGTGTGTGGGTGTGGGGTGTGGGTGTGGGTGTGGGTGTGGGTGTGGGTGTGGGTGTGGGTGTGGGTGTGGGTGTGGGTGGAGTGCATGGGTTGAGTTTGGAGGGGAGTGGTTGGAGTGGGATAGTACGCTTATAAGGCTGTGGGTGGAGGTGGGAGAGTGACTAGTGTGGATGAATTGGGTGGTTGGAACTGTGGTGGGGTGGGGGGCTTTGGGTGAAGGGGCTAGCACGCGGAGGTTTGGGGTGTCTGGGTGGAAGAAGGTGCATGGTGAGGGGTGGGGGGGGGGGGGTCAGATGGTCGCCATTACCCATTTGTTTACCAAATTACAGTCGTGGCTAGTCGGTTTTAAGCTACAAGTCTGTGTATTCGGAGCTTAGGTGTTGGGTGGCCACGACCACCAGCATCACCATCGCCACAAACACCAACAACATCAAAGCCATCAACAACAACACCAACAACGTCATCAGTGCAAACACCAACAACACCAAAACCACCACCAACATCACTAACAACGCCGTCAGCACAAAGACGAACATCATCACCAAACAGCGCCATCAACACAAGCATCAACAACATCAACACCAACAATATCACCACAACACCATCAGCACAATCATCACCAACATCACCAATAACATCAAAACTGCAAACATCACCACCAACATCACCAATAATATCACCAACAATGCCATAAACACAAACATAAACAACATCACCACCAACCATATCAACAATACCGTCAGCACAAGCACCACCAACATCACCAATAACATCAGAACCATCAACAACATCACCCACAACATCACCAAGAACACCATCAACACACACGTCATCAACATCAACACCAACAATATCAACAACAACAACAACACTGTCAGCACAAGCACCACCAACATCATAAATATATCAAACCCACCAACAACATGACCAACAACATGATGATGCCATAAACACAAACATCAACAACATCAACACCAACAATATCAACAACAGCACTGTCAGCACAAGCACCACCAACATCATAAATACATCAAACCCACCAACAACATCACCAACAACATCACCAATGATGCCATCAACACAAACATCAACAACATCAACACCAACTATATCAACAATAACACCGTCAGCACAAGCACCACCAACATCAATAATATTAAAACCACCCACAACATCATCATCAATAACATCATCAACAACATCACCAACAATGCCATCAACACAAACATCAACAACATAAATATCAACAACATCAACATCAACAACATAAACATAACCAGCATTACCATCAGTACAAACACCAACAACATCAAAAGCACAAGCAACATGACCAACACCACCATCACTGTCAGCACAAACACAACCAACAATATCATCAACAACATCATCAATACAAACATCACCACTACAAACACCATCAAAACAACAAACATCAAACAATGTAAACACCACTAACAACATCACCAGCAACACCACCAGCACAAACACCAACAAAATCACCAACAACATCACCAACAACATAAACATAACCATCAGCAACAAGGCCAATAACAGAAACACCAACAACATAACACCTCCAATGCCATCAGTAACAGCGCTATCAACACAAATATCAACAACATAGACATAGACCCCACTAAAATATCCAACAACACCAGCAAAACAATCATAAACAACATGAACAACATAAATACCACCAACATCACCAACACCATTAATACAAACACAAACAACATAAACAACATAAACACCACCAACATCACCAACACCATCAATACAAACACAAACAACATAAACAACATAAATACCACCAACATCACCAACACCATCAATACAAACACAAACAACATAAACAACATAAATACCACCAACATCACCAATGCCATCAATACAAACACAAACAACATAAACAACATAAACAACATAAACAACATAAACAACATAAACATCACCAACCCCATCAATACAAACACAAACAACATAAACAACATAAACACCACCAACCTCACCAACACCATCAATTCAAACACAAACAACATGAACAATATAAACACCACCACCATCACCAACACCATCAATACAAACAACAGAAACAACACCAACACCACCAACATCACCAACACCATCAATACAAACATAAACAACATAAACACCACCAACATCACCAACACTATCAATACAAACACAAACAACATACAAACCATTAACACCACCAACATCACCACACCATCAATACAAACACAAATAACATAAACAACATAAATACCACCAACATCACCAACACCATCAATACAAACACAAACAACATAAACAAGATAAATACCACCAACACTATCAATACAAATACAAACAACATAAACACCACCAACATCACCAACACCATCAATACAAACACAAACAACATACACAACATAAACACCACCAACACCACCAATACTATCAATTCAAAGACAAACAACATGAAGAACATAAACACCACCAACATCACCAACACCATCAATGCAAACACAAACAACATAAACAACACCAACACCACCAACATCACCAACACCATCAATACAAACACAAATCACATAAACAACATAAATACCACCAACATCACCAACACCATCAATACAAACACAAACAATATAAACAACATACATACCACCAACACCACCAACACCATCAATACAAACACAAACAACATAAACAACATAAACACCACCAACATCACCAACACCATCAATACAAACACAAACAATATAAACAAAACACATACCACCAACATCGCCAACACCATCAATACAAACATAAACAACATAAATACCATCAACATCACCAACATCACAAACACCATCAATACAAACACAAACAACATAAACAAGATAAACATCACCAACACTATCAATACAAACACAAACAACATAAACAACACAAACTCCACCAACATCACCAACACCATCAATACAAAAACAAACAATATAAACACCACCAAGATCACCAACACCAGCAATGCAAACACAAACAATATAAACAACATAAACACCACCAACCCGACCAACACCATCAATACAAACACAAACAACATAGATACCACCAACAGCATCCAACAACACAATCAGTACAATCACCAATAACATAAAGAATCACAACATGAACACCAGCAACATCACCAACAACATAAACACCATGACCACCAATAACACCATCAACAGAAACACCAGCAACATAGCACTACCAGCAATATCACTAACAGCACCGTGAACACAAATATCAACAACATAAGCACCACCAACAATCCCACAAACACAAACACCAAAAACATCATTAACAACATCATTAACAGCATCACTAACAACATCACTCCCACCACCAAAATAACATCGACACAGACCTATTCACCACCGATCGTCAACACCAACAACACCCAGCATCTGAATCATTCCACCATCAACAACATCACCAACAACACCATCAACACAGGCATCAACTTACCAAAAACAATTACGGCACTAGCGCCAACAACAATAACATCACCACCACTGCCATCTCAATCGGCAATACCACCACCACTAACCATTCCACCAGCAACATCAACACCAATATTTCTAGCAGCAGCATCACCACCACCAACTTTGCTGCCAACAATATCAACACCATCAACACCAACATCACCACCATCATGCAGCAACAATACCAGGTATACATTTTGTATGTTTTTTGGATTAACTCAGTCGGGGATCAAACCAGTGCCATTACTTTGCCGGACATAAGTGTGTAGCCATTTAAGTTGTTTGACTGATGGGGCTTTATATCCTAGCAACATCTAAGGTCATACCAGTGATAGCTCACACTCATGGCGACATTTTAGTGCTGACCAACTGCGAGACCAGGCTGCCGACACAATGCCCTGATATCCCTCTCAGTCACTTTATCCTGATACTGAGCTAACCAGTCCTTGCCCTATCCTGGTAATGCCAAGCGCCAAGCTAGGAAGTGACAAGTATACATTTGGTAAGTCATTGGTTTGACTCGACCGGGATTCGAACTTTCAAACTTTGGCCACCGCGTCCGAAGTGAACAGAAATGCAGAATCACTGCACAGCGTATTATTTCATTCAAATCGGCCAGCCCATCCGTTAACTGGGAACCGTGTATGTCTAGTCAATGCAGTTGAACATCTGGCAGTGGGCATCTGGTGGCCGAGGAGGCGATTGAATCTGGCACCGACAGTCGGTGTTGTGTAAGCAGGGCCTCGGAGCCGACGTCAGACGCCCCGAGGTGCGACAGGGTGGCACTACGCCGGGGTGTGAACACTGAGGGGTGCTTCGTGAGGGGGGGGGGGGGGGGGGGGGGAGAGGGGGGGAAGGGTGTGTACAGGATGAACGGTGTGTCTGGCTTCAACAGGCCCGATTTGTCCAGTGTGGGGTGTGGGCTGTGGGGTGTGGGGTGGTTGGGATGTGTGGGTGTGTGGGGGTTTTGGGGGGGATGCGGTGTGTGGGGTGTGTGCGGTGTGTGGGTGTGTGGTGTAGGTGTGGGGGCATGGGTGGGTGTGTGGGGCGTGGGGTGTGGGGTGTGGGGTGTGTGTGGGTGTGTGGGGGTGTAAGGTATAGGGGTGTGTGGGGTGTGTGGGGATGTGGGGTGTGTGGGCGGGGGGTGGGGGGGGAGTGGGGTGGGGGTGCGGTGCGGGTGGGGGGGTGGAGGGTGGAGGGGGGTGGGGTGTGTGGGGTGTGGGTGGGTGGGGGGTGGGTGGGGGTGTGGGTGTGTGTGGGGTGTGGGTGTGTGGGGTGTGTTGGGTGGGGGGGTGTGGGGTGTGGGGTGTGGGGTGTGGATGTGGGGTGTGGGGTGTGGGGTGTGGGGTGTGGGGTGTGGGGGTGTGGGTGTGGGTGTGGGTTGGGATGGGGTGTTTGGTGTGGGGTGTGAGGTGTGGGGTGTGGGGTGTGCTGTGTGGGGTATGGTGTGTGATATGTGGGAGTGTGTGGGTGTGGGGTGTGGGGTGTGGGGTGTACTGTGTGGGGTATTGTGTGTGATATGTGGGGTGTGGGGTGTGGGGTGTGGGGTGTGGGGTGTGGGGTGGGGTGTGCAGGGTGTGGGGTGTGAGATGTGGGGTGTGGGGTGTGGAGTGGGGGCTGGGGTGTGGGGGGTTTGATATGTGGGATGTGGTATATAGGGTGTGTGGTGTGGGGTGTGGGATTTGTGGTGTGGGGGTGGTGGTCAGATTGAGTCGGTGCCAGTCGGGTTTGGGTCAAAATTAAACCCAGCATTAATAGCGGGATGGTTATGCTGATAACACAGTGTCTGTGAGTGGGTGGGTGGGTGGGATGTGGGTAGGTGGGAGGGTTGTGTACGGAGCGGGGGGGGGGTGAACACTGGAGAGAGAATACTGAGTAGGAGACAGATTTAGATTACATTTTTCATAACGGGAAAAGGCAGCAGAGTCAACATCGAGTAAAGTCACTTAACATAACTGATCACGACTTGTCTGACTCAATGAGGACACAGACGCTGTGCCATCCCTGACAGGCCCCTTGTACATACTGCTGTTTGTTGAGGAATAATGGGCACTACCTAGCGGTTATAGAACGGGCAGGGCACAGAGGTCAGTTCATGTAATAGGGGTATTAAAGCTGCATACTCCCATGAAATACCACATTTTCAAAACCAAAACAATTTGATTTGATTTGATATCTCTAGCTTAAGCCCCGGTCACATAGCTGTTAGTGGACGTAGATGAATGTAGTGGAGGCTAATGTAGTTTAAAGTAGTTGAACGTAGTTGAACGTAGTTGAACGTAGTTGAACGTAGTTGAACGTAGTTGAACGTAGTTGAACGTAGTTGAATGTAGTTGAATGTAGTTGAACGTAGTTGACTATAGTTGAATGTAGTTGAATGTAGTTGAACATAGTTGAATGTAGTTGACGTAGTTGAACATAGTTGAACGTAGTTGAACATAGTTGAATGTAGTTGAATGTAGTTGAATGTAGTTGAACATAGTTGAACATAGTTGAACATAGTTGAACGTAGTTGAACGTAGTTGAACGTACCGGCATCCATACTTGTCCGTAATGTTAACCTGGTAATAACGTGGATGAGCCATGATGGCCGATTAAATTTTTGGACATGTTCAAAAGAGTGGTACGTTAGAGTTTGAATTTGCATCCGTGATGCTAACGTACTCTAGCATACTCTGGCGCATTCTAGCATACTCTAGCATACTTGGACGAAGCCCTGGTCACATAGCCGTTAGTGGATGTAGGTGAACGTAGTGGAGGCTAATGTAATTGAACATAGTTGAATGTAGTTGAATGTACCGGCATTCGTACCATAACATATTTATCCGTACCATGACATATTTATCCGTACCAAAACCTGCCTTACCTTAACTATTTCAACGCAACTTAACGTACTTACACCACGTTTGACCCACGTTAATCTATCCTACGGATCACTACGTCTACTAATGGCTATGTGACCGGGCCTTAAGATACTAAATCATTAATCGAATATATTTATATCAGTAACTTGAAACTTTACCTATTAAGCCGAGTTCTGCTGGTTGCTCAGGAAAAACCAAAACTGCGACACAGCATGGAGCCACGTGACAGCTTCATTCGGAGGTTGTACTCATCCAAGTATATACATGTGTGAGATTATGTTATAATATCTGGAAACAAATATATAATATATACATGTTATGTAATATATACACATGCTATATATACATTATATATATATTTTTTTTTAACTGATGTGGATATTTTGTTTATTAGTTGTTTAATCCTAGGTCACACTACGGCTTGCGACCACTGGCATTTGCAACCACTTTGTGACCACTTTGTTATCACTATGTGACCATGTTGCGACCAAAACGCTGACTGCTCGCCGACTAGTCGCCGACTGGTCACTGACCCGTCGCAAGTGCTGAAAGTGGTCAGCGATTTCCTTGCGACCATTTAGGTTGCAAGGAGGTTTTTGATGCAGCACCTCTTTGTGACCAAAAGAGTCAACTGGAAGTTGCCGAGTGGTCAGCGACCAAGTGGTCGGCAACCGATCGCCGACCGATTGGAAACCATTGTGTTTGTCCGCCTTTTTTGTTTGCTTTGGTCGCAAGGTCACCAGCTTTTGGTCGCAAAGTTGTCGCAAAGTGGTCGCAAGCAGTCGCAAAGTGGTCGCAAGTGGTCGCAAGCCGTAGTGTGACTGAGGCCATACCATTGGGTCAGCGTGAGGGCAGTCCATAGTGACCCCCTGGAGTGAAGGTCACACCACCTGGTCACGCTACACCGGAGGGACATAAAGGGGCACATAACCCAAATTGGTTAATGGTATGTCTCAGATTCACCCCCAGCCCCCATTATATGTTCGGTACCCATGGCTACACAAACACACCATGCATCCATCCACGGCCACAACAAATCTCTACAAAGCTGACCACAACAAGCTCAGTGAAAACAGCGCCCGAGATGGCATTCAGGAGTGGGACTTAAGACAGGGTGTGTGGAGGGAGGGAGGGGGAGGGCTGGGGGGGGGGGGGGGAGGGAGGGGAGGAGGAGGAGGGAGGGAGGGAGGGGGAGGGGGAGGGCGGGGGGATGGAGGGCTGGCGGGGAGGGGGAAGGATGGAGGGCTGGGGGAGGGGGAAGGAGGGGAGGGCTGGGGGGGGGGAGGGGGAAGGAGGGAGGGCTGGGGGAGGAGGGAGGGATGCGGGAGGGAGGGGGGAGGGAGGGGAGGAGGGCTGGGGGAGGGAGGGAGGGAGGAGGGAGGGCGGGAGGGCTGGGGGAGGAGGAAGGGATGGAGGGAGGGGGGGAGGGAGGGAGGGGCTGGGGAGGAGGGAGGGAGGAGGGAGGGTGGGGGAGGGCTGGGGGAGGAGGAAGGGATGGAGGAGGGGGAGGGAGGGAGGGAGGGAGGGGGGGATGGAGGAAGAGAAGGGGCAGGAGGGAGAGATAGAGAGAGGCGAACAGAAGGAAAGATGGATGGACGGAAAGAGGGATGGAGAGGAGGAGGAAGAAGTAGGAAGGGTGGACATATAGGGAGGGGGAAATAGGGAGGGGGGAGGACGAGAGGGGGAGGAGGGAGAGAATCGAGAGAGGTTGAACAGAGGGAAAGAGCGGAGGGCCGGAGAGAGGGGACGGACGAGAGAGGAGGAGAAGCAGGAGGGGTGGAGATATAGGGAGGGACAATGGGGGAGGGGGGAACGGAAGGAGGGAGGAAGAGGCGGTAAGGCTACAGAGGGGGGTAGGGGGGGGGGGAGGCTGTGACGTAGACAGAGGGGAACGGAGGGAAGGACTGAGAGAGGAAGGAGGAAGAAGCAGGAGGGGGGGGGGAGACATAGAGAGGGAAATATAGGGAGGGAAGGAGGGAGGGAGGGAGGGATTGGGGAGGGGAGAGGATGAAGGGAGGGGAGGAGGAAGAGAGGGAGCGGGGGGATAGGCAGAGAGAAGTGGAGGGAGGGGGGGGCGGGATGGAGGGACAGGTAGGGCGATGGAGGGTGGGAGGGGGTTCTGGAGGAGGAGACAACAATCATTTAGAGGTACCTGGATTTTTTTTTTCGATTAGTAATAAGAGCGCATTAAACTCCCTAAACAAATATTATTACTTTTTTGGTTCATAGAAATCAATTCCCAAGGTTTAGCGGGTTGTTCGGACATGTATAGAGCTCTGGTGTGGGAGTGAGTGGGAGTGTGTATATGTGAGTGTGTGTGTGAGGGTGGATGTGTGTGTGAGAGTGTGTGACTGTGTGAGTGTGGCTGTGTACATGTGGGTGTGAGCGTGAGTGTGTGTAAGCATGTGGGTGTATGTGAGTGTGTAAGTGTGAGTGTGTGTAAGTATGTGATTGTGTAAATGTGTGTAAGTATGTGAGTGTACGTAAGTGTGAGTGTGTGTAAGTATGTGAGGGTATGTGAGTGTGTAAATGTGAGTGTGTGTAAGTATGTGTAAGTATGTGAGTGTGTAAGTGTGTGAGTGGGTGTGTAGGAAAGCCTTAGTTGAAATGCACCTTGTGCCCTGGTGGTCAGTGTGTGTGTGTTGGGGGGGGGGGTGTGTGTAGGTGTGAGGGAGTCAGGCAGTTTGGTTGGTTTGGTTGTTGGGGTTTTACGTCCTGGCAACATCTAAGGTCATATCAGAACGGGTACCGACCTGTGACAGTGTGCACTCGTGGTGACTTTATAGTGTTGCCCCACTGACAAATCAGGCTGCCAGCACCATAACCTGATATCCAACTCAATCACATTATCCTGACACTGAACTAAGCCTCTCCTATTAATGCCGAGCGCCAAGCTAGAGAGCGACAAGTATCAATTTTGTAAGTCATTGGTGTGATTCGACCAGGAATTGAACTCCCGATCTCCTGCACGCACTGGAGACCTGCGCTCTACCGATTCGGTCACCGTGCCCGGTGGGCCATGAGGGGCGGGGGGCGGGGGGCGGGGGGGGGGGGGGGGTGGGTGGAGCGCTGTCACTGGTGTACATTCACACTCCCCCCCCCCCCCCCCCGTGGGCACTGACCGCTCCCTGCCCACCTGCCTGGCTGGGTCTCGGCTGGGAGAGCACGGTGTGGTCCGTGGGCGTCCTTGACTGCGGTCAGTGGCGCCACCGTGCGGTGAGTGGCGCTGCAACGCGCGACACCCCTAATTACGTGGCGCAGGGGGTGCTGGGACGGGGGGCGGCAGGTGGGAGGTGCGACGGCCGTACTTCACACCCGCCTCTCACACCTCTTGTGCACACCTGCCACACCTGCCACACCCACCACACCCACCACACCCACCACACCCACCACACCCACCATACCCACCATACCCACCACACCCCGTGGGCTGCCTGTGTCCTGTCACACTAAAGCCCGTTCACACATCACAACTTTACGCCGAACTAGATAGGGCGAACTAGAGCAGGCGAACTAGGCGTCCTGTCCACACAAGCAGTACTTGGGGCAGTTTAAGGCGGAAATCGATCTCTGCGCATGAGCAAGTCCATACTAACCAGTGCCAGTTTCGGTTTGTCGACGTCACCACGAGAGAGTGTGGGTTCGACCTAGATATCTATTGACTGAATCGTATTGTTTTGGAACGGTCAAAACTTCTGCTGGGAAGTGAAACCCTAAAAATATATGATGAAAAAAATATCTGTGCACCTCTAGCCGGTTCATAGACCAAATTATATTATATAGTGTGACGTGCTTAATCCGCTTCAAGTAAACCGCTACCGTCCACACAAGCTAGGTGGGCCAACTTAAGTTAGTTCGGTTCATCTAAACTACTTCGAGAGGTGGTTTAGATGAAGCGAACTAGATGAGGCGACTCAGGCTCAAGTCGCCCCAACATCACGTCCACACGACCAATTTGAGTCAAACTAAAGGAGGCGAATTAGTTAAGCTGACTTAACCCGCCAGTGTGAACGGCCCTTAAGAGCGCCGTGCAGGTTTTAAACCAGGCAACAACTCCACTGTATGTGTGTATGTGTGTGTATGTGTGTGTATGTGTGTATGTGTGTATGTGGTTATGTGTGTATGTGTGTATGTGTGTATGTGTGTATGTGTGTATGTGTGTATGTGTGTATGTGTGTATGTGTGTATGTGTGTATGTGTGTACGTGTGTATGTGTGTATGTGTGCACATGTGTACAAGTGTATGTGTGTATGTGTGTATGTGTGTATGTGTGTATGTGTGTATGTGTGTATGCGTGTATGTGTGTATGTGTGTATGTGTGTATGTGTGTATGCATGTATGTGTGTATGCGTGTATGTGTGTATGTGTGTATGCATGCATCCATGCATGCATGCATGCATGCGTGAATGCGTGTATGCATGTATGCGTGTATGCGTGTATTGTGAATGTGTTTGTGTCTATTTGTATGTGTGTATGTATGTGATATTTTGTCTCCGACAGCTACAAGAAAAGTGCATAGAGCAAGACCGACCACTGTACATGGTATTTTTCAATTTCACTAAGGCATTTGATACAGTCAGGAGGACCGAGCTATGGCAGCTACTGAGGAAGTATGGATGCCCAGAGAAGTTCACAACTATGATCGAGGCTCTACATACAGGAATGATGGCAAACGTTAGTGTTGGAGAGGAAGTCTCGGAATCGTTCGGGGTTACCAATGGGGTCAAGCAAGGTTGTGTACTGGCCCCCACACTCTTCTCCATCTTCCTATCAGCAATGCTCGACGAGGCTTTCCGAGACATGGGGGATGGCATCTATATACAGTCCAGACAGAGCGCTGACCTATTCAATGTCGCATACTTCAGAGCGAAGACCAAGACTACTCGGATACTGGTGAGAGAGCTGCTATTCGCAGATGACAGTGCACTGGTTGCCCACTCTGCCGAAGAGATCCAGAAAATAGTGGACGCTTTCTCCGATGCATCAAAGAAGTTCGGCCTGAAGATTAACATCAAGAAGACGGAGGTGCTGTACCAACCCAACTCTACAAGAACCTGAGAGGAGGAGATCATGGTTGACGGAAACAAGCTGAACTCTGTTCCGGAATTCACCTACCTCGGAAGCACTATATCAAGTGATGGATGCATTGATGCTGAAATACAGAGGAGGATGGCCAAGGCTAGCGCATCTTTCGGCCGACTACACCAGAGACTCTGGAACAACCACCATGTGTCCATTCGGGTGAAAGGCAAGATCTACCGTGCAATTGTGCTATCCACCCTACTATACGGAGCCGAGGCCTGGACAGTGTACAGACGACAGGTGAAAAAGCTGCATGCCTTCATGATGCGAGATCTGCGTTCAATCATGAGGTTAACCTAGAAGGACAAAGTGACAAATAAGGAAATACTCGAATGGACGGGGCTGCCCTCTATGGAAGATCTTCTAATCAAAAAGAATCTCCGGTGGACTGGACACCTCATGAGGATGTCATCAGACAGGCTACCATCTAAATTTGATTCTACATATCTAGCTTAGATACTCATGCACTTATTAAGCATTTGTAACCACACCGAAGGGAATAGTGAGGCAATTGAATAAATCATGTTACTGCAGAATGCCATGGTGTCAGAGTTTTGGCAGGTATGCCAAAATTAATTTTGCATGGTTGCACTTAAAATATTTCAAAGGTTAGCCACCTAAAATAAAATGTACTTCAAGCTAAAGTAAGGTAAATTATAACGATCAACCTAATGTATTTATCTCAAAACCATTGGGCTATGCAACTTTAAGTGTTGCACATGTCTGGTATGTGTGTATGTATATAGATCATGTATGTATTTGTTTGCTATTGTTTTATGTCCTAGCAACATCTAAGGTCATATCAGGATGGGTACCGACTTGTGACAGTGTGCAGTCATGGCAACTTTGATAGTGCTGCCTCTCTGGGAGACCATGCCACCAGCACCATGACCTGATAGAGTGATAGTGATATCCCAATCAGTTACATTATCCTGACACTGAGCCAACCAGTCCTTGCCCTATCCTAATAATGCCGAGCGCCAGGCTAGGAAGCAACAAGTATAAATTTGTATGTCTTTGGTTTCTTCGACCAGGGTTTGAAACCAGAAACCCATGGGCTCGGATCCCGCGTTTTCCCAAAACAGGAAACAGGTGCTCAACGCATTCGAACGTCCCGTCTGGTCGTGTATTTAAATGTATATATGTACATTAGTAGGTATGTATATAGACATGTATGTATAGGCATGCTCGTTGTTGGGTTTTTGTGTCCTAGCAACATTCATGGTCATAGCAGGATGTGTTCCGACTTATGACATAGCCACTCATGGTGACTTTGTACGGCTACCACCATGACCATTCCACCCAGGCACATTATCCTGATACTGAACTAACCACTCTTTGCAGGTCACATTAAAACAAGGATCCCCCCCCCCCCCCACCCTCGCCGAGTTTAGTCTCCGTCGGAATAGACAAGATCACTGTTCCCACTGCGCATGCGCTGAAAACGGTGTTGGCAGCAAAGCAAGGGTGTAAGGTCATTTAGTGTGCAGATATGCGTAGGGTGAACCTTTGATTTTATTCCAAATTAATTTAAAAAAATACATAACAATTCGGCACAAACATGGATGGATGGATGCAATATAATAATATAATTTTCTTGAAGATTTATACTGCCTATCATGGATACGTCTGAATAGACTTGTTTTCACCATTAGACAATTTGACGATAGAAAGCCTGAGTCTACACTTTTACCGACCCAAGGGATTTTTAACCTCCCACACCACATAGACATGGTATGAGAGCAACTGGCCTTTGATGTTGCTGTAAGTTATACACAGCGGTGGAAATCCAAAGTGGCAGAGGTGGGGGCACGGGGAATGGAACCACCGACCTTCAGATTAGGAGTCCTACCTAGAAAAAAGTCAGACACTCTAACCAGTCCACCACAGAGAACACCACGAATATGTTTAAGAATAATGAATATGTTTAAGACACAACTCTCCATAATTAAGCATTTTGAGCTAAGAAACAAACAAAACTAAGACTGACTCTGGCTATGGCTCTAACATTAGTCTGAGTGCCCAGATTTGTCTAAATCTAAATGCAGATGGTATAAGATGTGCTGATTAGATTGATCTAAATGTAATGCCAGATAAAATATTAACATCTTATTTTATTATATATATTTGTTTAGTTGGTATTCTATGTTTCAAACAAGAGCTGAGATGAGCTGAACCTAGCACATTTCATAGCTGCACCCGCGCGGCTGGAATGGTGATCTGAGTGGCGCCACCTGAATGGTCAAGTCAAAGCTCTCCGTTCCGGTCGGCACCAGGCATTAATTAGCCAAAGGTCCACTTTGTAGGTACGTGTCAGAGGTTGGTGTTAGAACCAGGCCGCAAAGTCACCGGAACTGACTGACCATGCCACCTACTCCCCCCCCCCCCACCTCCCCAACCCTCCTCCCCTCCTCCTCGTCCCCCTACCCCTCCCCTCCCCCTTCCCACTCCCCCTTTGTCCCCCCGTCGTCCCCTCCTCCATCTCCGCGTCCCGTCTCTCCCCTCTCTCCCCTCTCTCCCCTTTCTCCGCCTCCCACCTCCCCGCACCCCACTCCCCTCCCTCCTCAACCCTCTACATTCCCTCTCCCCTCACCCCCTCTCCCTTCCCTGCCACCCCATCCTCCACACCCCTTCCCTCTCCCCTCTGACTCTCCTACTCCTATTCTCCACTCTCCACTTACCCTTCATCTCCTCGCCCGATTCTATTCAGTTCACCCCTTTTAACCCCTTCCACGCCCTCCCACCTGACCGCTCCCTCTCTTCGTCCTCTCCACTCCACCTCGTCATCCTCCCATCCTCTCACACCACCTCTCCCTCTCCTCCCTTCCCCTTACTCCACCCTCCACTCCCACCCACCTCATACATCCCTCTCTCTCCATCTCCCTCCCTTCCCCTGGCTCCACCCTCCCCTCCCACCCGGTTCACCCCTCCCTCTCCATCTCCCTCACTTCCCCTGGCTCCACCCTCCCCCTCCCTCCCTTCCCATGGCTCTACCCTCCCCTGCCACCTACCTCACCCCTCCCTCTCCCTCCCTTCCCCTGGCTCCACCCTCCCCCTCCCTCCCTTCCCTTGGCTCCACCCTCCCCTCCCACCCGGTTCACCCCTCCCTCTCCATCTCCCTCACTTCCCCTGGCTCCACCCTCCCCCTCCCTCCCTTCCCATGGCTCTACCCTCCCCTGCCACCTACCTCACCCCTCCCTCTCCCTCCCTTCCCCTGGCTCCACCCTCCCCCTCCCTCCCTTCCCCTGGCTCCACCCTCCCCTCCCACCCGGTTCACCCCACTCTTTCCCACTTCGCCTCCCACCTCAGCCCCACCGTCTCCCCACTTCCCCTTTATTCCAAACCCACTCTCTTACCCACTGGCTCCTTTCCCCTCCCGCACCCACCTACTTTCACCCATCCCCCGCCACCCCCCCCCCTCACCCCCGCCATCCGCACATCCCTTCCCTCGCCCCACCGCCCCCCCCCCTCACCCTGTGGTATCCACCACCTGATCTATTCGCTCCTTCCCGCGCTAGTTGCCATGGCAACACCACGCAACATACCGATCGTCATTCATCACGTGACTTTATGTGCAGACAGGGCAATAGCAGACGTTCGGGTGTTCTGTCTGACCGAATAAAATGGCCGCCTGTCCAGTCTCCAACGGGTAGGGTAGTCTTAAGGCTGACACACACAGGCGAATTGAGTGTCAACGTTGTATAGTTTGTTTGCTGGTTGGAGTTTTACATCTTGGCAACATCTAAGGTCATATCAAGACGGGTACTGACTTGTGACAGTGGTGCACTCATGGCGACTTTATACTATTAGTATTATAGTGCTACCCCATTGGGAAACTATCACACCAGCACCGTGGCCTGATATCCCACTCAGTCACATTATCCTGCCATTGACACTGAGCTAATCAGTCCTTGCATTATCCTAATTATGCTGACAGCCAGGTTAAGGCCCTGTCACATTACGGCGTATGGCGGGAGCGTATTGAAAACCTACGTAGGTCCTGCGCGTGCCGGCCTATGATGACATTTGGTGACCTTTCGGGTGGTTTTGAGCGTATGTGGAACCTACGAGGAGCGTACGAGGAGCGTATGAGGAGCGTATGGGAGCGTATGGGAGCGTGCTGTGACATTTTTTGACAGTATGGGCCATACGCCCTCATAGGTCGAGTTTTTTTTGAGCATGCACAAAAAAATTTGGACGGACGGATTTATGAAAGCGCATGGCGGCGTATGCCTCATACGCTGCACATACGCCGGCATCTGGCGGCATCTGGCGGCGTATGAGTAGCGTATGAGTAGCGTATGCGTAGCGTATGAGTAGCGTATACGGCGTATGCCGACGTATATGACGTAACGCGCTTACGCCGCCATACGCTCCCGCAAAAAAAACCTAATGTGACAGCCCCTTAAAAAGCGACAAGTATCATTGGTTTGACTCGACTGGGAATTTGAATGCCCAACCAATGACAAATTGCTAACTGTGGAGAAATTTGAACTGTTTTCATCGGACTATAATGCTTTAAGGCCACTGCACACTCATGACTCCCAGCAGACATATACAGACGACTAGACTTAAGGCCACTACGCACTGGAGACATGATGGTTAAGGCATCTGTACACCGAGGACTGCAGTCTTAAAGCAGCCATATACAGATGCATAGTCTTAAGGCCACTGTACAGTGACGACTTGAGAGTTAAGGCCACTACACAATAACATCTTAGAGCGACCGTACACTACCGTACACTGGCAACTGCAGTCTTAAAGCCAACACCCACTGACAGCTTGAGTTTCAGAACCACTGCACAACTGCAGTCTTAAGGCCAGCGCACATTGTCTACTACTGTCCGTGGCTGAAATGTTACTTGAATCTTTTTAGGGGGTTTCAGATAGAACTGTCAATTACTTATAGAGTTCTATATAACTTCCCTTCCCCCCAAAACCGTGTTCCAATTGAATAACGGTTTTCTTCAAGCATTTTAATCCTTGTGTTTTGGCTTTTCGTATTTACTATTTACAAATTAGAAGCCTAGGTGGTATGGACAATATAGACCCCTTTCAATGTTTATTGGCTGCAGAACCAAGGAACACTGCCATTGAATTTGCCGGGACGCGCAGTGCAAAATGATAGTCTTATTCAAAATTAATAGAAATGCAGAAGACTAAGCATATCAATTAAATATAATCTGTTTTTAAACATTTGATCTGTTTGTGTGCCAAGCGGTTTGTTTCTAAGTTGTGCGGGTTTAGAGATATTTCACTTTTTCTGTATAAAGATTGCTCACTGCCATTGAGTTTGCAGTTTGACCGTATGTTGTCCTGCAGCCAAGCTGCGCCTGCACTGACCTAATTACCTATGCTGACGTCATATGAAGTAGGCCTATTAGGAGGAGGCGTTAAAAGTGGCTGAGGATGGTTGATTTGTAGGATGGTTTTGTGGGCACTACAGTGGACACCGGACATGATAGTCGACTCAGTAAGACTAAGAGCGTTGGCTGGTTGTGGTGAAACCTCCAACTCCAACTTACTAAATTAATACTTATCACTTACTAGGATAGAGCAAGGACTGGTTTTGCTCAGTATCGGGATAATATGTGACTGAGTGGGATATCAAGTCATGGTGCTGATGACTCCGTCTTTCTGAGGCGCAGCACTATAAAACCATCACGAGTGCATACAGTCATAAGTCAATACCCGTCCTAATATGACCTTAAATGTTGCCAAGATGTAAAACCGCAACAAGCAAACTGGAGTAGGTGGAGGTGTAGAAATAACATGGCTGCCTATTAGTATTACAGTATTACCCCGTTAAACCAAGCTCGGTTAAATCAAACGATCTGTTATTAACAGATAGTTTGATTAACAGTGTTAATCCAAAACTTTTTTCGGCGGCTCGGCAAAATACTACCATTTATCATATAAAAAAGTTGGTTAAACCAAAGTCGGTTAATCCAAATTATCGGTTAATCCAAACAAAATTGTCGGACCCCAGGCCACTCCGGTATGGTTAAATCAATCTTTCATGTGGTTATAAGGTCATCTGAAACACCACTAACTTTTTTATATGATAAATGGTAGTATTTTGCCAGGCTGCCGAAAAAAGTTTGGATTAACCGATCATTTGGTATAACTGAGCTTGGTTTACCAGGGTTACACTGTATATAGATAAAAAACAATAATTGAAGTGTCCACATATATTGTATATTACATGTGCAATACACGCTTACTCAATGTCAAAGTCAAAGCCAAAGCACGGTTAAACCAATAATCAGTTAATCCAAACAAATTTCTAGGGTCCCTTCAAGTTTGGTTTAACGGAGTTATACTGTACTTAGTTAAGGGACCAGACAGGATGGCTTCCGTTTCCTCTTTTGCTATATCATGAGATCGAATCCATGGGTCTGGTCAAGCCAATGACTTGAAAATGTATACATGTTCGCTTCCTAGCCAGGCGCTCGGCATTAATAGGATAAGGAAAGGACTGGTTAGCTCAGTGTCAGGATAATGTGACTGAGTGGGATGTCAGGTCATGGTACTGGTGGCCTGATTTCCCAGTGGGCCAGCACTATAAAGTCACCATAAATGTGCACTGTCACAAGTCGGTACCTGTCCTGATATGACCATATATGTTGCCAGGACGTAAAACTCCAACAACCAACCAACACTCTACGCCGTGACCCCATTCCGATATCACTGCTTCAGGTCAAGTTTTATCTTCTACTGACCAACTTGGGGTAAGATTTCCAGGTTGAAGATATTGAATAAACAGCTATAGGGGGCAGCACAGTCCTACTAGCCTCTGGCATGCCTATCACCCACGGCCCCATCTAGGTCAAGGCTTGCCGCAGAAACCCTCGGTCCCCAAACCCCATATTTGTACTTTTTCTGGTGCATTAGTTGATTATGTTAGGGGAAATATTATGCAAGGGAAATTTCAAACGTGAACAATTGGTCGTGCTTTTTCCCCGTTGCTCCTTGTCCTATCATAGTAAGGCCAAACGCTAGGCTAGTTGGTGATAATTATAGATTGTTATGTCATTGGTTGGACTTGGGGATCCGAAGTATATGACCTACTAAAACAGGAAGTGGGCATTGAACTCAATTGGTGATCCTGAGTTGAATTGTGAAATGATTAACAACTTACAATCGTGGATGTACCTCAGTCGCTAATTTCAAATACCAAATCCCTCTTTGGAAACCATATAGGATGGCAAAATGAGCTGAGTGAGCTCCATTCCTGACCGAGTCAAACCGATGACGTAAAACCGTGTAAGTGGTGCTACCTCTAACCTGGCATTCGGCATTACAAGGATAGGGCAAGGAGCAAGACGAATTGGAATGAAGAAGACCAATTGTCTGTGATTGAAATTCCCCTGCTTAATCAACCGATATATATTTAAAAAAATGTAATTAAAGAAAACGGTTGTGGTATATCCCAGTCACAATACTGCTTGTGACCACATTGCAACCATACAAAAAGGTTGGTCGCAAATAGGTTGCAAGTGCTCACAAGGTGGTCACAAAGTGGTCCTCCGTGGTCGCCGACCTCCTTGTAACTACTTTGGTCGCAAGGAGGTTGCAGCTGCAGCACTAAAAATCTCCTTGCGACCAAAATAGTCGCTACGAGGTCGGAGACCATTTTCATAGGTTGCTTTGGTCGTGAGAAGGTTGCGGGTGACTGTGGGTTCTTTGGACACTAAAATGGTCGCAAGCATTCGCAAGCCATAGTGTGACTGGGGCTTTATTGAATTGAATGTTTACAATCCGAAAGCCTGGAAACATATGTATGGGGTGGCCGAATGAGTTAGAGCGTCCATCTCCCGTGTTGGTAGATCATAGGTTCGAATCTGGGTCGAGTCAAACCAATGACTTACAAATTTATACTTTTCCCTTCCTACCCAGATGCTTGGCATTACTAGGATAGGGCAAGGAGCAGTGGAATGAGGAAGACCAGTCATCTGCGACTGAAATTTACCCTGCTTAAAGTTGCATAGTCCGATGAAAACATCAAATTTTCAAAACCAAAACACTTATATAGACATAATTCTACGTATTCAACTTTGATACTGGTGCACTTATTAAATATGCTTTGCTTCATAGAAAGTCGTAATAAGTCAATTTAATAGAACCTGTTACTATTGAAGTCTATGGTGCCAAAGTTAGCCATTTAAAATATAAATTACTTCAAACTAAACTAAAGTAGACAATAATGATTGGCATAATGTATTTATCTCAGAAAATGTCAGAAATTCAAAAGCATCGGACTATGCAACTTTAAACAACTAATGTACCAAAAAATAGATTTTTAAAACAAAGCTCTTGTTGGATGTAAGAAAGAACAACTATGAGGGTCGGGTGGAGGGTGTGCGGGGTTTGTGGGGGGTGGAGGGTGTGCGGGGTTTATGGGGGGTGGAGGCGTGTGCGGGGTTTGTGGGGGTGGGTGGGGGGTGGAGGGGTTAGTAGGGGTAGGCCGTTGATTAGCTGTAAAGTCAGAAACACTGGAAAGAAAACATAATGCACAGACTCAAATTACAGGGTGGGTCCTCTGCGGCTGGACAAGGGCGGGGGCGAGGGGGCGAGGGGGCGAGGGGATGGGCAGTGGGGCGCGGTGGGGGTTCGTGGACATGAAGATGCATGTGCAGCAGGATAGACCATTGCCTACAAAGAGGGTGGGAGGACCAGGTTAGTGAGCGGCTAGGGTGTCGTGATGCGTATAGGTGGCGCCGCCTAGCGGAGTGACTGTTAATTATACAGGAGATGATGTATGGTAAGGATGAGAACAAAAGAAGGCCAGAAAGGTGTGTGAGGTCTCACCCTCGTAAAGTTGACTCTCAGTAGTCAATATATATATATATATGCATATGCATAGATATGCATAGGTATGTACATATATGTACATAAATGTACATATACGTATATATATATAATATACATATATATCCATATATATTCATATATATCCATATGTATACATATATATACATATATATATATATATATATATATATACATATATATACATATGTAGTGAACACAGGCAACCAAACGACAAAGGGCGGATACAGGCATTTATTCACCACACAACCGTTATACAATTGAATCGCCCGTATCTGGCTGGGCAAGGCGCCCTACCGAGTTAATAATTCAGCATTAATGTTTTTTCAATAATAATAACAAATTTTTAAAAAACACAAAAAAACACAGGGGAAGCAGGTGGGCCGAACGACGTCCGAGGCAGGAGTGGGGTTGGGGCAGGCTGGCGGTTAGGGACGAGGCGGCGAAGCGCCACCTGATAGATTCGAACCCAACTAACCTACTATCAATGCCATTTAACCACAGTAGGGGGAGGCACTGCTTATCCATTACACCGGCATATCACTGATATCCGCGTGTGTAGTGAACGCAGGCAACCGAACGACAAAGGGCGGATACAGGCATTTATTCACAACACAACCGTTACACAATTGAATCGCCTGTATCTGGCTGGGCAAGGTGCCAGGGACACCAAGTCCACCCAGCCACTAAATTGTCGTGAGGGCTGTCGTGACATGCATATCTGCCTAAATACGCTCCGACAGTGGCAAGCAAATATACTTGAACACCGTGTCTGACGACCAATCCCCCCTCGTTTTTATCTCCTCCAATGATGCTCCCTGCATTGAAAGGATCGTACAGCCACCCTGGCATAGCGAATGGCATGAATAATCTGCGGGATCAAGTCCCGACAGGTATGAAAAATACTTAATCGTAGCCTGTAAGGCATCATATGATAACGGCGACAATGAACTGTCCGAAGATGGAACCAAAAAGGCCGGAGCGTCATCAGACGGGGGCAGCTCAGCAAAATGTTTTGTTAACCAATTTAAAGTTTCATAGTCCGATGGTTTTCACGTTCTACCATTTTCTTAAAACAAATACATTATGTGCATCGCTGTAATCTACTTTAGCGTAGTTTGCATTAACTTTTATTTTAAATGGCTAACTTTGGAGATATGTGTATATAAAGTTAAAAGTAATTTTGGCGATGTATAAGAATTATATGTGATGTATAAGAATTATGCGAATATAAAGGTGCATAAGGGGAGATTCCCTATATTGGCCATACTTATGCTCTGTCCTACTTGATGGGTGACCCCTTTTCATTGTTGGGACAGGTGGCACCACCACCCTAAACCCCTACCAGTGCCGCGAATACTGTCACTCTATATATATATATATACATATATATATACATATATTATTATATATAAATACATATACATATAAGCAAAACCCTAATAATGTTGCTAGGAAGAAAACCACAAGCTGTATACATTTAATCCGATTATTTGTCTTTCTTCTTTCACTGGACGCAGTGGCTGAATTGGTAAGAGCTCTGGCTTGATATCCAGAAGGTTGTGGGTTTAAATCCCCACCGTATTAAAGCGATCACTTTCAGAATGTTCTCCTTGTCAGTGATGTCACTGCCTATCCTAGCGCACTGCGTGGATGAGTGTATCAGGATAATGTGACTAACTGGGATTATCAGGTCATGTTGCCCCGTGGTCCGGTCTCCCAGTGACGCAACACTATAAATCCATTCACCATTCGTGTCCACTGTCGCAAGTTGCCATATGTCCTGATATGACCGTATATGTTGTGAGAAGGTAAGCCCTAAGACTAAAGCTAACCAAGAATGATATAACAATAACATCAATTGTTGTTAGAAATATAATCACAAATTGTATGCATTGTATATTCAATCATATTCTTTCTCTTTTGTTTTAAATTTGCTGTTTTCTATTAACGCTTGACAGGACACCATCTCAGGTACTATTACTACTAATAATATTTCGCACACAATGCATGTGGAAAGTCACTTGTGGGCCCCCCTGCACCCCGCCGCCCCACCCATCCCCACTACCACCCACCCGGGCCTTTTTGCTGAACACCCCTCACCGTTTCGGGCGCAAATTGGTTCGGACATAATGAGTTTGGTGATTGGCCTCTCTCCGTCAGAAGCCACAAAGGCAGGCAGTCAGCTGTTACCCCCGCCCCGCCCCGCCCCGCCCCGCCCCGCCCCGCCCCGCCCCGCCCCGCCCCGCCCCGCCCCGCCATTGAATGTATGTAAAGGCCCTGTCACACTACAACGTAACGACGTCAACGTAGAGAGAACGTGAAGAACGTTCAACTTTTCGGTGTAATATGCAAATTTGGGCACAAGTTGAACGTGGATGCAGCGTAGTGGACGAGAGCGTAACGTCGGTAAAGCATAGTGATACCGTCATTCAACGAGAGAGGACAACGTCATTACGCTCACGGAACGTTATGAACGTTATTCCATCGCCAGAAGAACATTACGTGACGTTACATACATCATGTGACGTTGAACGTACGTTGAATGCACGTTCTCCTGACGTTCTCCTGACGTTCTCCTGACGTTCTCCTGACGTTCTCCTGACGTTCTCCTGACGTTCCCATTCCCGTTCCCTGACGTAACTCGACGTAACACGACGTAATGTGACGTAGCTCAACGTAATTCTAACGTCATTCTGACGTCATCATAACGTAACCCAACGTACGTCAACGTAATGATGAAAAATTACCACGTTAGGCTCACGTTGGCTCGTTACGTCGTAGTGTGACAGGGGTATTAGTCTTCTTATGCAGTTCTTGTTGCCATGTTTTTCTTTTCAGATTAAAGTTGCATAGTCCGATGGTTTAAAGTTTCTGTCATTTTCTGAGATAAATTCATTAGATTGATCGCTATAAACTACCTTACTTTAGATTGAAGTAACTTTTATTTTAGATGGTTAACTTCGGAGATATTTGACATACAACCATGCAAAATTAATTTTGGCAAGTGTGCCAAAACTCTGACACCATAGGCATCTGCAGTAATACGTTCTCTTAAATTACACCTGTATTCCCCTAAGTGTGATGACAAATGTTTAATAAGTGCACCAGTATCTAAGTTAGATATATAGAATCAAATCTAGATAATTGTTTTGGTTTTGAAAATTTGTTATTTTCATCGGACTATGCAACTTTAATAACAGTCTAGATTTAAGTTTAGAATTCTAGATCCAGATATTTCTAGAATTGTTACTTTTGATCGAGGGCCACACATGACCATTGGTGGATACTTCTAATCTTTCTTAAATTTTATTGATTTATTATGGATGGAGCATCAGGCAGAATACAATGTTAGGTTTCCCACAGTCTCTGGCGCAAATGACAGCAGCAAATGGTAACTTACCAGTAGCGTCCCCGCTAGGAACGCGGAGAACCAGTGGTGGAGCCACTGGTCACATGTGTTAGGTTAAGGAGGCAGTACACAGAATAATGGGTAATCATAATAACAAGCAATTCCCTTCTGTGCATTTAAGCATCACACACACACACACACACACACATATATATATATATATATATATATATATATATATATACATATATATATGATTCAGCCTCACGAAAATGGGCCAATTGGTGGTCAATTGAAGATGTCGGCATCACAATTCTTAAAAGTGTAGTGCATTTCTTTGTTTCATATTAAATTATCCTAGAAAAACAAATACGGTTGTTGTATTTTATCGACCTTTACATTCAGGATAAATTTAAGGACTTTCCAACACCTATGTCAATGCTAAACTATAATTATACCGATCGACGCCGACATCCAATGATTGACGCCGACAACTTTAACAGATGTCAGCCTCGCAATTCTTAAAGTGTAGTGCATTTCTTTGTTTTATATTAAATTATCCTAGAAACAAATAAGGTTGTTGTATTTTCTCGACCTTTACATTCAGGATAAATTTAAGGACTTTCCAACACCTCTGTCAATGCTAAATTATAATTATACCGATCGACGCCGACATCCATGTTTGATGCCGACAACTTTCCCCAATTGGCCTCTTTTCGTGATCCTGACTCATATATATATATATATATAATATAATATACATATATTATTGTCGTGGGGGTGATGAAAATGGGAAATACTGCGCCTAGAGCGGGACTCGAACCCACATCTCTTTGCATTCCGGGCCAGTGTGCTAACCATTACACCACCTAGGCTCCCTGATATCAACACACTCCCCACGCCTACCTGTCTATGTGGTTACTTGCCTGAGAGGTCAGTGCAGACCACTACATTCGTCCCCCTGGAATTGTAAGTCTTGTAATGCTTACAATTACATACATACAGGCAATGCACTAACACATACATACACAGGGTAGGTTCAACAACCATACAGCGCAAAGCTTGTACAGGATCCTGATCACGGCAACCAGTGTCGTGGGGTGTGATGAAAATGGGAGATATTGTGCCTAGAGCGGGACTCGAACCCACATCTCTTTGCATTCCGGGCCAGTGTGCTAACCATTACACCACCTAGGCTCCCTGATATCAATACACTCCCCATGCCTACCTGTCTATGTGGTTACTTGCCTGAGAGGTCAGTGCAGACCACTACACTATATATATATAATATATACATTATATATATATATATTTGGTTGGTTGGTTGTTGGAGCTTTACATCCTTTTTTGGGTGTAAATATAGTTTATTCGTTGAATAAAGTCTTTTGTCAGCGCCGTGGCACTGGTCTTCCACTAGTTCCAGCCATGTGACATTACAGTTATTTACAATATATTTATATGTAGTCTGATATTGTCATCAGCAGCTCGCTCAAGTCACCTGAAATAACAATATTAATCATTCCAAGACTTACATATGGTATAGTTTGACAATTCACATATAAAATAGTAGTTATATGTTGTATACATACATACTGAGATACATACATGTGCATTGATTAGACCGTTACATTACGGAGTGGTTAGGTGCATAGTTTCCCATCATAGGTTTGTATGCCTACTGTGTTGTGAATTGCATAATTATCATGTTGTTGGAGATAGGATTTTGAGATGAAGTGTTAGTCGAATGGTTTGTTTATTCTGTTAGATGGAGTGTGGTTATCTTGTAGAGTTATGCTTTAGTTTAAAAGGTTAATTCCTGGGGGGTGTTTTTGACAACATCTAAGGTCATATTAGGACATGTACCGACTTGTGACAGTGCATACTGATGGTGAATTTATAGTGCTGCCCCACTGGGAGACCAGACCGCCCAGCACCATGACCTGATAGCCCACTCAGTCACATTATCCTGATACTGAGCCAACCAGTCCTTGCCATATCTTAATAATATCGAGTGCCTGGCTCGGAAGCGACAAGAATCGATTTGACTCGACTGGGAGATGAACTCCTGACCTTTCGCACGGGAGGCATGTGCTCTACCGATTTGGCCACCGCGTACTGTAATGTATATATATATATAAAGCAGGCATCGCCAATTTATATTCATATAATAAATTATATTACAAATATATATGTTTATTATTATTTGTTCTTATTAGTTTGAAGGGTTTGTGTCTTCATTTGTTAGCTGGCCAGTGTCATTGCATGATGGTCATTGGTAGTGACCAAGGAGTGCAATGGACAGGAGGGGGTGGTGGGGAGGGAGGAGAGGTGAATGGGCGGGGGGGGGGGAGATGGGGGAATAGGGGGGGGGGGCGGTGGGAGGGGGCGGGGAACTGGTCACCACAGCTGGTCAATGGAGCTGTGGAGGGTTGTTCTTATAAGTTATACCATCGAAAACAACCTTTCATTTATCGTCTGCTCTGACCAAATGTCAGCTGCTTTCGATGTATTGAACACCGAATGAATGTTCTTGTCTTGGCGGGTTTTTTGTGGGGGGTTTTCCGTTGAAAATAGTTTGATTTCAACTGAAAGCGTGGTTTGTGGGCATAATTAATGTCGCGTGAGTTTTCCCGTTGATATTCCATGACATTGATTATGATTTAATTAGAATGTGCAGCGTACATGCACGGTTAACACCAGGCTACATTGACTATCTCTGTTGATATAGCTACCAAATGGAGGGTTTGTCGAACTGACCGATAAAGAGGTTACTTATCACGAGATAGTGATACGATTACTTTGGAACCTAGACCCTTATTAGCAATTTTCTAGAAGAAATTCGCTATAGTGCCAGTGTACTCCACTCCTTGAGATGTCATTTGTGTTTATGTTAAATACATATGAATGTATCAAATATAAATATTTATATATATAAAGGCCGACTACAGTACAAAATGAGAAGACAAGACAAAAACTCTCAAACTCTTTCCGGGTAAAAATTCCTGGGGACGAGTGAACAGTGTAGCGTCGCGGTTAGGATCATGCCGGTGGCGGCGCCACCGGTCTCCTGGTTTGAGTGGGGTGGGGGGGGGGGGGGATACATCAAGTAAGGCACCCTATCAATATTATAGTAATAAATAAACATACAATTCCTTTCCATGTCTTTATACTCGCATAATGCTTATACATCACACATTGATATATTAATATATACATATACATGTAAATATACGTAAATATTAATAAATAAATGTGATATCAATATATTAAATATATATATAGTCTGCAAATATATAGATACATATATGATTATTTTATATATATAAATAAATATGCATAAACATATAAACATGTGTCAGTATATAAATATATATATATATATATATACATATATATATATATAAATGCATGGCTATGAATAAATATATAGATATTGATAACTTCACGGTGTAACGTGTAATAATTAAAGTTTTAATAGGCTCTTCTCTGTCATACAGGCAGGATCGGACCATTCCCGCCCTTCCATCTAAAGGTGGTACCCCCTTCATATCCGTAATATATATATATATATACAACCACGTATTAATACTATAGTATATATATTATAAATACATATAAATAGGTATGCGGGTATTGCAGTACCTACCTGCTAAAATATCTCAGGGAGTTTGATGCCCCTGCCTTGCAAAGTTATAAACCACTACCTTGTGGTACAGGTTCTTGATAGAACCAAAGGCTAAGGGAGCAAACCGTAACAGAAAACCATGTTTCCGTGGCAGCATTAAGGGCGGTTGATGTATGGAACTCCCAACATCTCCCGACCAGCCACTGCAGGGACAAATAGTTTGTGCCTGTCTTGACGTGTTCTTGCCAGTGTGAGACCTCTATTTGCTCCCCAAGAGAGTGCTGCTAGTAACTTGCAAAAGCCAGCAGCACTTCAACACTTTTGCAGGCAGCTTTCATGAAATGTACAACCGCATGAGAGCGGCAGTCAAGTAATGAAAGCAGTCTTTGTCGCATCGCGACCGACAGCATGATAATGATCATCATCATCATTACTATAGTATATATACTATAAATACATATAAATATATGAAAATATAGAGTTATGGCAAGCTATATATATATATATATATGTATATACATATATATGTATTGTATATACAGTAAAACCTCTCTAAATCGACCGACCTCGGGACTAACTTTAAGTGGTCCATTTAGGGAGGTGGTCGGATTAGGGAGTTAGAATATGGTTACATTGGTATTGTTAGGACCCAAATAAAGCGATCGATATAGGGGAGTGGTCGATTTGTGGAGGTGGTCGGTTAGGGAAGTTTTACAGTATGGGCCTATGTATATATATATATATATATATATATATATATATATATATATATATATATATGTATATATATATATATATATATATATGTATATTTTATTTTTGTCAGATATATTATTATTTGATGTACTTACATATATTTGACCTATACATATATTATGTAGATGTATATAGAAAGAGATCAAAGGCATCCTGGTTGAGTCAAACCAATGACTTAAAAATTGATACTTGTCGCTTCCTAGCCAGGCACTCGGCATTATTAGGATAGGGCAAGGAGCAATGGAATGAGGAAGACCAATTGTCCACGATTAAAATTTCCCCTGCTTAAACAACTAATGTACCAAAAAACAAAACAAAAATATGAGTGACTTACTTCTAATTTAGTATATGAATATTTGGTTTTCGTTGTCTTAGTAACGGAGTGAAAATGTTAACACATGTATATGCTATTTACATATCTGATTTCACTTTGCTTCGTATGCATATTAATATATACACACATATATGTAAATAAATATATATCTATATATCCAATACCTACTGATCGCCTTGAGCAGTTCCTCATACGAAGTGACTCTTAGTCTTATGCCCCAGGAGCTCATATCGGGCAATAAGCACTCAATAGCCCATATCCGGTGAGGACAATATCGAATGAACAAACGGATGAAATGAAAAAAGCACTGTCCACATATGTTGTTAACACTGTCCACATATGTTGTTAAAGTGGATGCGCATTGGCAGCTGTCACAGTTGATACAACCGTGACACACAATGCAGTGTGTGTTATCTGATCTAGATGATATCTGACAGTGTGTGTCCAGGTCACGTGACGACACCATAAAGCGCGCTGGTCCCAGTGCGCATGTCTGCGGGATCCCATTGAAGTTGCACGCGTCTCTGAACAGGGGCTTGACCGGCTTGACACCGGGAACTTTTTTTTGTTTGATTTGGTACATTAGTTGTTTAAGAAGGGGAAATTTCAGTCGCAGACGACTGGTCTTCCTCGCCAAATCTCGTGACATCACGCAGAGAAACCAGACTCACCAAAAGGTATATATATATATATATATATATATATATATATATATATATATATATATATATATGACTGTGTCTGGTGACATTATGGGGGGGGGGGGGAGCCCGCTCCCCCAGCAAATAAATATAGGCCCTGTCAGCCGCCAGTTATATATATATATATATATATATATAGCTGTATATATACACACAGTACAACCTCTCTAATCGACCACCTCCATAGATCGACCACTCCCCTATATCAATTGCTTTATTTGGGATGGGGCCACCCATAGAGTAAGATGTACAATGCCAATGGATAACAATAATAATAATAATATTTTCCTTCCGCACCTTTATACTCGCGTAATCCTTGCTGATCATATATGTATATATATATACATATATATATAATATAACATAAATATATATGTATGTATATATGAAGAGTTCAGGTGCAAAACCACGTAAACGCCAATAAAAAAGTTTGACATAAACAGTGGATTCAAACCAAAAAAAATAGTTTCTTTTACATTCCTACCTGTTTATGCATTGCTCCATAATCATGTCATCACATACATATATATACACTACAGGCAATGTTGAGCCTGTGATACTTTATTTTGTTAGTCACCCTGCCTCTTGTAGGCCTACCATATATGGAATTTGAATTTCCAACTTGTGCATAAATTGTATTATTCAATACAACAATATTTTCACATGACAAGGTTAGTAGTGGCGCGTTTTTTGTTTGTTAAGTATTGCTCCTAGGTCAAAGTTCACCCACTGCACTGTCTAAATGAAGTGGTGCATGAAGGGTGTCAGAAGGCCAACTTAAAATTAACTATGTAGTTACAGTATAACCCCGTTAAGCCAAACTTGAAGGGACCCTAGCAATTTGTTTTGTTTAACCGATCATTGGTTTAACCGAGCTTTGGCTTCTACTCTGACTTGGCTTTTGGCAAAAACGTGGGTGCATTATGAATGTAATACACAATGCATGTGGGCACTTTGATTAATGTTTTTTTTTAATGTATATACAGTTTAACTCTGTTAAACCAAGCTCGGTTAAATCAAATGATCAGTAAATTTAAACTTTTTTCAGCGGCTTGGCAAAATACTACCATTTATCACATAAAAAAGTCTCAGATAACCTTATAACCAAATGAAAGTTTGGTTTAATTGTACCGGAAGTGGCCTGGGGCCCGACAATTTTGTTTGGATTAGCTGATAATTTGGATTAACCGACCTTGGTTTAACCAACTTTTTATATGATCAATGTTAGTATTTTGCCTGGCTGTCAAAAAAAGTTTGGATTAACCGATCATTTGGTTTAACCGAACTTGGTTTAATGGGGTTGTACTGTATTTATTTCCTATTGTAGTTAGTCTTTTCCCCTACATTATATTTCAATGGGTTTACAACTGTTTGGGGTAACTCTCTCATGTGATATAAGCCTGCATTGGTCGCAATGTTCACATCCTACTTGATTCCATGGGGACGTCACTCCCCTATCTACTGCGCATTGGACTCATCTTCGGGTGGACGGACAAATCTATCTCTCCGTCCATCCGATTGGCCAGCCGGATTTCACACCTTTTCCATCGTCGGCTGCTCATTGATTTCTCTTCACTTCTTGGCAAGACAGCAACGTGCAAATCTTTCCACCCGCCAACCCCAGTCATGGATTTCTTTTTGTTTCTGTGTAGGGCCTGCTGAAACGGTTGAATAAACTTATTTTACCCACATTTGTTTGTCTGTCTTTCTCCTTTGCAGAATCATAGTTAATTTGACTGAATTCCCTCAAATACAAAATTCCTTCTTTTAAACAAATTTAAAATACCTAACTTTCTGCCTCACTTGACACCATTGGAGCGCTAAAGAGAAAGGGGGCGGAAATGCATAAAATAGAAGATTCCAAAGTATCTTTATCACATCTTAATCTAGAATGTTAAGGACCAGAAGTCATACCCTGTAGGCCTATATAACATTTTAACCTAAACGCTGCCTGGGCTTGCTTCACCCGGCAACTACAGTATCAGGAAAACGCCAGGACAACCACTACTAGGAATAGATGGCTGCTAATATAGTAGTTACTAGTAAGATACCTACTACTAAGACAACCACTACTAGGAATAGATGGCTGCTACTATAGTAGTTACTAGTAAGATACCTACTACTAAGACAGCCACTACTAGGAATAGATGGCTGCTACTATAATAGTTACTAGTAAGATACCTACTACTAAGACAACCACTACTAGGAATAGATGGCTGCTACTATAATAGTTACTAGTAAGATACCTACTACTAAGACAACTACTACTCCGATAGCTACAACTATGACGGCTATTACTTATGGCAACTAATATGATGGCTACTACTAAGACATCGACTACTATAGCAGTTACTATTAAGACAGCTATTACTATGACAGTTCCTACTACGACAGCTAGTACCATGACAGCTGCTACTATTACCGTTACAATTAAGATGGTTAATACTAAGATAGCTACTACTCAGATGGTTACTACTATGGCAGTTACTAATAAGAGATCAACTATGAAAGTTAATAAACAGTTTTTACTATGACAATTACTAAGACTACTACTATGACAGTTACTAACTACTCAGACAACTAAGATGATTACTACTGCCATAGTTACTATGACAGTCACTAAGGCAGTTACTAACTACTACTATAATATGTGCGACTAAGAAAGCTACTACTATGACAGTAACTACTAAGACAGTTACTACAATGACAGTTACTAACTACTAAGATGGTTACTACTGCCATGGTTACTAAGACAGCGTACTACTAAGAGTAAGAGGGCTACTACTGTGGCAGTTACTACTAAGAGTTACTACTAAGCCAGCTACTAATATGACAGTTACTAACCAGTCAGACAACTAAGATGGCTACTACTGTTATGGTTACTACAATGACTAATCATCTGACAGCTACTACTATGACAGTTACTAAGACATCTCATCTAGTACTATAATAGTTACTAAGACATCTACTGTCAGCTACTACTATGAGAGTTAATAAGACAGCTACTACTATGAGTTACTAAAGACAGCTACTACTATGACAGTTACAGACAGCTACTACTATGAGTTACCAAAGACAGCTACTACTAAGACAGTTACTAAGACATCTAGTACTATGATAGTTTCTAAGACATCTACTGTCAGCTACTACTATATCAGCTACTACTATGAGTTACTAAGACAGCTACTACTAAGACAGCTACTATTATGGCAGTTATTAATTACTAAGACAGCTTGTACTATGGCATTATTAATACGACAGCAATTATGATAGTTACTACTAAGACAGCTATGTGTTACTATGACAGTTACTACTAAGACAGCTATTATGACAGCTACTATTATGGCAGTTATTACTAAGACAGTTGCTATTATGACAGTTACTACTAAGACAGCTACTAATATGAGTTACTACTACGACAGCTACTATTATGACAATTACTACTAAGATGGCTAATGCGAAGACACAACGGACGATAGACCCATGTGCATTAAGACACTGTTTATTAACGCCTGCTGATAATTGTACATAATGTATGCGGTACGGACGGAGTGTGCCAACCAACACTTGACATGAAAACGAGGCAAGAAAAGTGACTACACACATGCTCAATAACAACTGCAGTCTCCACAACTATTGCAACATTAATTACACCCAATCACCATAATCTTTATTACAAACATTCTAGAATTATAGCCCTTACCATCACCAGTATCTAAAAATACTTATACATCTGGTCACTATAATGGCAATGTAATATATATATATATTTTTATAGATACATGGATGAAGCTGACGACTATAATTTAAGATTGCCAATGTTATTATATCAATGCGATGAACCTACTCCGGAAGTTAACTGACACATTTGATGTAACACAGAACAAGACATTACTCAAACTGTCAGGGGTAATATATGTGGCATAAAACATGGAAAGCAACAGACAATTATGACCTCATCTAAAGTTCCTGACACACAACTTATAATAATGTACAACTTATGGTAATTCCATCAGGCATATTAAACATGAACACATATCAATCCTCTAGGTGCAATAAAGCTTGCCAGGACACAAGGTTGACAACAATGTCCACTATTTTTCTCTCCACCCGCCTCCGCATATACAAAATTTTCCATAATGTCAAATAAAATAAAAAAGTTGGTGATCGTCCCTTTGAAATACAAATCTGTGTCGGGCGGGTGGTTTTTATTTGTATTTTTCAGTCATTCGCATACACATCACAATGTTTTCAGTCAAACAATGAGCACCGTATTCTCATTTAGAAATGTCATACAGTTCTACAAGTTTCAATTTTGGAACATTGCTTACAAAACTTGAATTGCTGCTAGCCCGACACTTTTTTTGTTATCAGTTTAAAACAAAAATTCTAATTCAGAGGATTTTTCAGGAATGGGAAGGAACAATCACCAATTAAATAAATGTATTTGGCCTAAGTCGCAGAAAGGAATAAAACAGTTTCCGGTTTTAATCCATGTATATTTGCAACAGTTTGTGGCGATTTTGAACAAAATAAACACAAATTTAAATTAAAAAATTTAATTGGCTACATTTTCATTTTATGTTACTTATTTTATATTTGTTGTTCATTACAGACATATATATATATATACATATATATATATATAATATATATATGGATATAAACATTGTTATGGATGCAAGCGAAGAATGTGGACAGTGCATTTTCAACTTGTGTCTTGTCATGACGAGGGATTTTCACACCAGTCTATCTAAAAGAGACTATACACACATTACATTATTCTAATATCTGCATGAGACAGTGCCCGCACTGCCCTTATCAGTTTCACCCTCTACAAGCACTAATTAACTGACAGTGTAAGGAAACACATACACAGACAAACTGCTACAAATTTAGTAACGACTCAATTCTGTTGTAGTACTTTTAAGGGAGGGGTGGGTGGAAGGGTGGTGGTAGTTTTGTTTGTTTGTTGTTGTTTTACGTCCTAGCAACATCTAAGGTCATATCAGGACGGGTACCGACTTGTGACAGTACGCACTCATGGCGATTTTATAGTACTGCCCCACTGGGAAATCAGGCCGGCGACACCATGACCCGATATCGCACTCAGTCACGCTCAACTATTATCAGTCATGTGATTGGGTGCAGGAAAAAAAACCTGAACATTCTTTTAGGTTATCGTGGGGACACACAGCATCCCACTGAGTCACAAGAGGGATGCAAATAGTGTATTTCAGAGGTGTTTCGGCGGCCAGAAAAAAAAACGGAATTAAAAAAACCCGGAATTCCGGTTTCGGCAGTCAGAAAACCCCCCCCGGAATTCCGGTTAAAACTGGAGAAATCACATGCCTGTATTATGTGCATCATAAATTATGTTGATTACCAGTTATTATGTACATTACCAGTTGTCATGTTTATAATTAGTTACTGTATTAATTTTCAGTTATATTGATTACCAGTTCTGTTCATTACCAGTTATTATGTACCTTACCAGTTGTCATGTTTAGTATTAGTTACTGTATTAATTTTCAGTTATATTGATTACCAGTTCTGTTCATTACCAGTTGTTATGTACATTACCAGTTGTCATGTTTATAATTAGTTACTGTATTAATTTTCAGTTATATTGATTACCAGGTCTGTTCATTACCAGTTCTCATGTTTAGTATTAGTTACTGCATTAATTTTCAGTTATATTGATTACCAGGTCTGTTCATTACCAGTTATTATGTACATTACCAGGTGTCATGTTTAGTATTAGTTACTGCATTAATTTTCAGTTATGTTCATTATCAGTTATCATGGTCACCACTAGTTGTGAGTTATCAGTATGGCTATAAAGCTCGTTACTCTGAGGTGGCAGCATCCCCCACCCCCTCACACACACACCAACCCCTGATCTCTCCCAAGAAACTCAAGACCCCCAAATTTGGCACCAATTCAATTCAGTGTTATATTAAAAGCTTCACAAATGAGCTGTTAGATCTTTTTATTTCTAAGTATTTTTATATTATTTATTCTGTTACTTCACTTGTTTTTGTAAAAAGTGAGAATTCTCCAGCAGGTCATATGTTCGAACCTCAGCTTAGTCAAACCAATTGCTTACAAAATTGATGCTTGTCACTACCTAGCGCTCAGCATTACTAGGATCGGGTAAGGACTGGATTTGGCTTGCTCAGTGTCAGGATAATGTGACTTGAGTGGGTTATCAGGTCATGGTGCCAGCAGGGTAGTCTCTCAGTGGGGCAGCACTATAAGGTCACCGTGAGTGCCCACTTGTGACAAGTCAGTACTCATCATTATATGACCTTACATGTTGCTAAGATATAAAGCCCTCACAAATAAACTTGGCCACACCCAAAGCAATGCTTTTTTAAAGGCTATAAAAAGAGCAGTTGGCAACATTACCTCCTATTCAGACTATTATTACACATATGCTACTGTGACACATATTTGCTTGGGTGAATGACACTTGTACCATATGGTACAAGTGTCATTCAGCCAAGCAAATTCAGCAAGCATTTTTTTTTTTTTTTGGGTACATTAGTTGTTTAAGCAGGGGAAATTTCAGTTGCAGACGACTGGTCTTCCTCATTCCACTGCTCCTTGCCCTATCCTAATAATGCCGAGCGTCTGGATAGGAAGCAACAAGTATACATTTTTAAGTCATTGGTTTAACTCGACCAGGATTCGAACCCACGATCTACCAACACGGGAGACAGACACTCTAACTCATTCGGCCATCCCGTCTGGATTTGAATATGGTTCCATCGTGAAAGACCACATATCTGAACACAATGCAATACAAAGCAGAAGACATGATTGTGGCATCATAATTATCCTCATGGGCCTCAAACCTTTGCCTTGGACCCATTTGAAATCCTCTCCACTCATCGAGTTAGACTATTATGTACAAGTCATGCCTTTCGATTATCAAAATCATATCTTAGATTATCAAAACCATGTTTTCCATTACCGAAATCATGTGTTTTTGAATATCAAAATTTTGCATTTTCATTATCAAAATAATGCCATATCGTTATCGAAATCATGTCTTTCGGTTATCAAAATCATGTCTTCAATTATCAAAATCATGTGTTCGATTATCAAATCCATGCCTTTCGATTATCAAAATGATATCTTCGATTATCAAAATGATGTCTTTGATTATCAAAATCTGGTCTTTTGATTGGTAAAATCTGGTCTTTCGATTATCAAAATCATCTTCGATTATCAAAATTATGTCTTTCAATTATCAAAATCATGCCTTACATTATCAAGATCATTTTTTTGATTATCAAAACCGTGCCTTGGAGTATCTTGCCGATATCAGTCAACACTGCAGAGAATACATTTGTCAACAAGATATATCATTTTTAGTCAGATGAGAACAGACTGCTAAGGTTATAGTTTCACCAACAGTATCAGAGATATCACTTCTTAACAACTACACCATGTGATACACTACTAAGACACATTCTGCCTCCTACTAACAAACGATGAACAATGCATAAGGCGTATCATTGTGTGCACGCACCTACTCTATAAGCCTAACCACTGGGAACGTTTTTTATAATTGTCGTCTGCTGCAGCAAAATGCCGTCTGCTGCCAAGGAAATCAGATATATTACCAAAAGAAGAAATACCGTGAATACCCCTGCTATCAGCAGAACTCCACTATAACTATAAGACACAGCAACAGTTTGGGGGTTTTGCGTATAAACCGTTTAACCATAATTTAAAAAATAACCTCCACTATAAATCAAGCGCCTAAGATATCCGCGCAATATGATGGACCCCAACTGAGGGGTTTTCCAATAGGCCACACTGGGCTAATTTTTCTCTTGATAAGCAGTAATTAGTGAGTAGTAAGTAGTCTTGGATCTAAATTTGTAAGGAGTTCCACAGCGCACTTTCTCTAGAGCTTCAAACGATGCTACAGGTTAGGTACACTACACAAGAAACATACCCCATAACCTCACCTCTTCCAATTTGGATTATCACCGCTGTGTATATCTTACAGCATCATTAAAGGCCAGTTGCTCTCATCCCATATCTATATGGTGTGGGAAGGTAAAAATACCTTGGGTCGGAAAAAGTGTAGGTTCAGGCTTTCTATCGACAGACTGTCTAATGGTGAAAACAAGACTATTCAGACTTATCCATGATAGGCAGTATAAATCTTCAATAAAAAATAATTAATTAAAAAAACCTGTCCTAGTCTAAACAGCATGCCCCAGGACACGGCACCAACAGGGTCTGCACAAATTGCACAACAATAGTAATGAGGCTGAACATGAAGTAAATACAAAAAAGAATTGAGATATCATGCATCATATAATCTTGAAGAATAAAATACAGAATATATGGGAATGTCTGCTGAAGTCCCTCAACAAGCTTAGGTTATACAGATAAGATATATATGCATAATGAGAAAAGCAACAGATTAAATAAATATTCGAAGTCTTTTTGTCTATAAACTGCTGCAGATTCATGGTTTTCTACGCCATTAGTTACTAGGTGTAGAAGAGATTCTCAGGAATCAATCACCTTGTGTAGACTTGATTATCAGATTAGTTTGCTTAGTGTAGACTTGATTCTCAGAGAGTAAGTTGCCTGGTGTAAACTTGATTCCGAGGTGATTAGCCAGACAGTGTAGACCTGATTATCGGGTGAGTAACTAGTGTAGACTTAATTGTCATGTGATTAGTCAGATTATGTAGACTTGATTTTCAGACAATAAATTTCCTGGTGTAGACTTGATTCTAAGATGATTAGCCAGATTGTGTAGACCTGATTATTAGGTGAGTAACTAGTGTAGACGTAAAGTTGCATAGTCCGATGGCTTTGAGTTTCTGTCATTTTTCTGAGATAAATATATTAGATTGATCATTATAATCTACTTTACTTTAGTTTGAAGTAACTATCATTTTAAATGGCTAACTTTTGAGATATTTGAAGTGGCAAACACGTCAAATTAGTTTTGGCAAGCACACCAAAACTTTGACACCACACACTTCTGCAATAATAGGTTCTATTAAATAGACTCAGTATTCACTTCTGTGCAGAAACAAATGTTTCATAAGTGCATCGATATCTAAGTTGGATATGTAGAATAAAATCTAGATAATTGTTTAGGTTTTGAAAATTTGATGCTTCATCGGTCTATGTAGCTTTGATTACCACGTGATTAGCCAGATTATGTACACTTGATTTTTAGACAATAATTAAGTTGTCAGGCATAGACTTGATTCTCAGATGATTAGTCAGATTTTGTAGACCTGAATATCAGGTAAGTAACTGGTGTAGACTTAAAGCTGCACAGTCCGATGAAGCATCAAATTTTCAAAATCAAAACGAGAATCTCAATTTGATTCTACATATCTAACTTAAATCCTGGGGCACTTGTTAAACAATTGTCACCACATAGAAGGGAATACTGAGGCAATTTAATAGAACCTATTATTGCAGAAACCTATGGTGTCAGAGTTTTGGCAAACTTGCCAAAACTAATTTTGCTTGTTTGCACTTCAAATATCAAAAAAGTTAGCTATTTAAAATAAAAGTTACTTCAAGTGAAAGTAGGGTAGGTTATAACGATCACACTAATATGTTTATCTCAGAAAATAACAGAAACTCAAAACCCATCGGACTATGCAACTTTAATTGTCTCGTGATTACCCAGTGCACACTTGATTTTCAGGTGATTAACCAGATTGAATAGACTTGATTCTCATATGATTAACTAGTATAGACTTCATTCCCAGATTATTAGCTAGATTGTGTAGACTTGATTCTCAGCTGATTAGTCACCATGTGAATAACTTTAGATTAGCTTGCTTAATATAGACTTGATTCTATAGTTTCCTTAGTGTAGACTTGATTCTATAGTTTGCTTTGCGTACACATGATTCTCAGACAATTAGTTGCCTCGTGAAAACGTGATTACCGTGTAACTAGTTCCCTAGTGTAGACTTGCTTCTCAGACGATAAGCCACACAGTGTAGACTAGTTTGTTTAGTGTACACTTGATTCTCAGATGATAAGCCACACAGTGTAGACTAGTTTGTTTAGTGTAGACTTGATTCTCAGATGATAAGCCACACAGTGTAGACTAGTTTGTCTAGTGTAGACTTGATTCTCGACTAGTTGCTTAGTGTTTACTCGATTCTCAGATTAGCTCCCCTAATTGGACTCTCAGGACATGAGCCGACTAGGGTAGACTTGATTCCCAGGCAATAAGTCATACATTCTAAGAGTTCATTCCCATGCAATTAGTCACATAGTATAGTACAGACGTGATTCCCAGGTACTGTATAACCCCGTTAAACCAAACTTGAATGGACCCTAGAAATTTGTTTGGATTAACCGATCATTGGTTTAACCGACCTTTGCCTTCGACTTTGACTTGGCTTTGGCAAAAACGCAGGTGCATTATGAATGTAATATACAATGTATGTGGACACTTTCATTATTGTTTTTTTTATGTATATACAGTATAACCCCGTTAAACCAAGCTTGATTAAACAAAATGATCGGTTAATCCAAACTTTTTTCGGCGGCCTGGCAAAATACTACCATTTATCATATAAAATATTCTCAGATGACCTTATAACCACATGAAAGTTTGGTTTAACTGTACCGGAAGTGGCCTGGGACCCGACAATTTTGTTTGGATTCACCGATACTTTGGATTGACTGACTTTGGTTTAACCAACTTTTTTATATGATATATGGTAGTATTTTGAGGGTCGCCGAAAAAAGTTTGGATTAACCAAGCTTGATTTAACAGGGTTGTACTGTAATTAGTCACATAATGTAGACTTGATTCCCAGGCAATTAGTCAGCTGCTGTATCCACTGACATGAGACCAATGGGTCACATATTTCTAACAAATCTTTCTTTGGCAATTTTTGGGTATTTCCGGACAACTCTGTGCCCTGAACACACACATTGACATGTTCCTCACATGTTATTGTAGTAGTCCGTACATGAGGCTCACCACTACGTGGTGGCGGCAGGGACTACACTGACCACTGCTAGTCCTTCCATGGTGACAGGTGGCGGAAGGCTAGCTAGAGGCAGTCCCTCGGTGGACAACCCTCCCACCCATCCCCCCGTCTGTGACTGGTTAGCGGCCACTCCACCATCAGAAGCTAGCTGCGGCTGGTGAGGGGGCGTGTCACTTGGTTCTGTGATGCCACGGAGAGCAGGTGATTCAGGAGAATAAACATTGAAGCATACATTTCTTGTTCCCTGTCTTCATCTACATGTTGCATTTGATACAGATCATGGGTTACCGACCGTACACGACAACACGGCCTATCACATTATTATGGCATGATCTCGAAAGTGAGGCTCAAGGCCCAGGTTGGCTGTTTCATCCATGACACATTCATTAATCAGGAACACATTTTGGAACCAAAAGAACAATCTGTTTGCGACATTGAGAATCAGGCCTGTTGAAATTACTCCGAAATGCTAAATATAGACGGTTAAGTCTGTTTGTGTGACTGCATGTGTGAATATTCATGCCAGCACTTTATGTTACTCACTCACACCAAGCTTCTGGTTATTACGCCATAGTGCAAAATGCAGATTTTGAAGCACTTTGTCTAACTGACTGTTCGGTTGAATATTCATCTCAGTACTTGATGTCCTTCGTGACAAGTTCTATTCCAATTTTCTTTTTCAAAAAAGGCTTCATGTACTTTATACTTTACAAACAATTGTGGTCTGAGTGATAACCAAAATAATATCATGAATACAAAGAAGCTAGGAAATTGGCATGCATCATTGGTGTACCTTATTCCACAGCTTCTCTAAGGCCACAATCTCCCACCACAATGCCTTCTTATAGAAAGAATCATTTCTGGGAGATATTACTGGCCCAAACTTGAGCCTACTTTAAAATCAATGTTCAATGCAGCTTTTTAATGTTAATGAAATTACTCTTTCTACCAACTATCTAACCAACTCTCATGGCTTCACTGTACAGCGCCTTAGAATGGCTCTTGCTAGTGAGGGGGTTATATTAAATTTATATTGTTAATATTCATTATTAATTATCACATTTAGGCATTACTACAACGTTGTGTATGAAACTTGGCAACTCACAACCAATCTATGCTGTCGTTAGCATAATTTTGTGGTCACATCGCCAACTTATCGCCAAATGTGACATGCCAACAAGGTTCACTAATTAAAATGACTGCATGCTTTACTTAGGACCGTTGCATTAATCTAATAAAAGTAACTCCACTTGACTGAGGACCATTGCACTAATCTAATTAAGATGATGATGCTAAATGTATGACCGTTGCATTAATTTAATTAAAGTAACTATACTTCACTTAGGACCTTTTCATTAATCTAATGAAAGTGATCATACATCACTTAGAACATTGTCACTAATCTAATTAAAGTGACTATTCTTCATTTAGGACCTTTTCACTAATCTAATGAAAGTGATCATACATCACTTAGAACCTTTTCACTAATCTAATTAAAGTGACTATTCTTCACTTAGGACCTTTTCACTAATCTAATGAAAGTGATCATACATCACTTAGAACCTTTTCACTAATCTAATTAAAATTACTATTCTTCACTTAGGACCTTTTCACTAATCTAATGAAAGTGATCATACATCACTTAGAACCTTGTCACTAAACTAATTAAAGTGACTATTCTTCACTTAGGACCTTTTCACTAATCTAATGAAAGTGATCATACATCACTTAGAACCTTTTCACTAATCTATTAATTAAAGTGACTATTCTTCACTTAGGACCTTTCAGTAATCTAGTGAAAATGATTATCTAATAAAAGTGATCATACATCACTTAGGACCTTTTCACTAATCTAATGAAAGTGATCATACATTACTTAGGACCTTTTCAGTAATCTAATTAAAGTGATCATACATCACTTAGGACCTTTTCACTAATCTAATTAAAGTGATCATACATCACTTAGGACCTTTTCACTAATCTAATTAAAGGGATTATACTTCCTTTAGGACCTTTGGCGTAATCTAAATAAAGTGACTATATTGCACCTAGGACCCATCCACTTATCGCACTAACACATTGCGTCTCCTCATGTTGCTCCATTCTTGGTGTTCTATTCTTGTCGCTGGTTGAACAGCTCTTAGTTCCATTAAGGTTCTTTCATACAACACAGCTTCATGCGGTGGTACTTTCGCTGCTTCTGTCTTCGCTGGTGCAGCAACTAACTTCTCGACAGTTCTCACTAAGTCTACCTGTACACCATGGCGATGACTTCTGTAGTAGCCAATGGTGTGAAGAAAACATCATAATCCTTATGCATTGTCATGCAGGGGCATAGCCAAACACAGACATAAGTGTGTTCATAAAGCCTCCTTGCGATACTTGGTGCAAGTGCAGTGACCTCCGATTTAATCAAGTACCAACAAAACCCAGACGGAATTATGGCTGCTTATTAATGAATGGCCACTTTACTGGTCAGTCTGCTGGTTACTGGCCAGTTAGCTGATTTATGGTCCTTTCACTGGACAGTCTACTGGTGACTGACCAGTTAGCTGGTTATCAGTGAGTTTCTTGCTGGTTAGGTCCTTCTGCTTGTTGTTAGCCTTGTGGGAACAGGTCAGTTAGTTGATTATTGGCCAGCTTATAGATTAATGGTCCTTTCGTTGGACACTCTCCGGGTTACTGACCAGTTAACTGGTTTTCGGTGTTTGTTGGTTAATAGTCCACTTACTGGTCACTTTGCAGGTCACTGGCCAGTTAGCTGGTTATCGGTGGGTTTGTTGGTTAATAGTCCACTTACTGGTCAGTTTGCAGGTCACTGGCCAGTTAGCTGGTTATCAGTGAGTTTGTTGGTTAATAGTCCACTTAGTTTGTTGGTTAATAGTCCACTTAGTGCCCAGTGACCTGGTTATTGGTGTGTTAGTTGATTAATAGTCCATTTAGTGGTCAGTCTGCCAGCGAATTTGCAGGTTAGTGACCAGTTAGCTGGTTAATGGTGTTAGCTGGTTATCGGTGATTAATAGTCCACTTATTGGTCAGTCTGCCATTGAGTATGCAGGTCACTGCCCAGTTAGTTGGCTATTGATTTTAGCTGGTTATTGGTGTTAGCTGGTTATCGGTGATTAACAGTCCACTTATTGGTCAGTCTGCCATTGAGTCTGCAGGTCACTGCCCAGTTAGTTGGCTATTGATGTTAGCTGGTTCTTGGTGTTAGCTGGTTAGCGGTGATTAACAGTCCACTTATTGGTCAGTCTGCCATTGAGTCTGCAGGTCACTGCCCAGTTAGTTGGCTATTGATGTTAGCTGGTTCTTGGTGTTAGCTGGTTATCGGTGATTAACAGTCCACTTATTGGTCAGTCTGCCATTGAGTCTCCAGGTCACTGCCCAGTTAGTTGGCTATTGATGTTAGCTGGTTATTGGTGTTAGCTGGTTATCGGTGATTAACAGTCCACTTATTGGTCAGTCTGCCATTGAGTCTGCAGGTCACTGCCCAGTTAGTTGGCTATCGGTGACTTTGTTGATTAATAGTCCACTTATTGGTCAGTCTTTCGGCGAGTTTCCTGGTCACTGGACCATTATGTGGTCACGGCTCAACCGACCGGTTGAAGGTGAGCCATGCTGTCTTAATCCGTCTTCGCTGCGCCTGGCGAGCATGGTAACTTGGTTGTGGTGTTCAATTGTGATTGTTCCCGGATGTTGTTCCCATGGTTCCCCATCCATTTGCATCGGAGCGTTACCTCCCGTCAACGTTATCTACAACAGGAACTTACATTATTACTACTTGCTTGATTAAACAAAAACAAAATCTTAAATAGATTTTTTGTTGGGGCGTGGGGGGGGGGGGATTTCCTAGCTCACCACTTACACTTAAAGATCAGACTAGGTCTACAGACGTCAAATCTCGCTTTACAACTCCTACAGGATTTGATTTGAGAACTTCAATTTGGGTGAAGACATGGATTGAAAACTGATATCAATCAAATTGCACAATAATATATTTTTTTTGAACGACAACAATTTTGTTTATAAAGCTTTATTAGTTAGTAGAATACGGAGACTGTAGTCTAACAATGTTTCTTTGTTTTAACAATGTTCACTTTGGAGATATTTGAAGTTAAAAGGTGCTAAATTAATTTTGACATGCATTCCAAAATCCTGTCCCCATGGGCTTTATTTCTATTAAATTGAATTTGTCGTTCCCGTCTATACAGCAACACGTGTTTCATAAGTGCCCCAGTATCTAAGTTGGAATGTACAATCAAATCTAGACGAGAGTTTCGGCTTAGAAAATTGTATGCGTTCATCGGCCTATGCAGGTGTAACTATGCACCCGGGTACCAACTAGGGACAGGGCACAGGTGAAAGGAATATGGTAAAACAAAAAATCAGGGACGATGCCGTTAGAACTATGGTTAACAAATTAACACGGCAGCCGACCCACCTGGTCACAGTCCCGAAGAGTACGGATGTGTTCTGGCACATCTAGGCACTAACTAGAGACAGGGCACAAGTGAAAGGAAAGCTGCAGACAAAACAAACAAATACAAATTCTGGGAACACGTCCTCAACCACAAACCTATTACCATCTCACTAGATGTACACACTAGGCTATGATATTAGTTAGATGATAGGAAGTTATACCCCCAAAAAAACAAAAAAACTAACATAGATACTAACTACTTAAATAAATGTTGGTGGATGTCCCGGATACCAACCCGGAACCGGAACCGGGCATACACCATAACATTCCTCACAGCTGTTCAGCGTTGAAATCAAGCACCCTCATGGGAGCTTACACGCTATGGGCAGAATAAATACCGTTTAAAAAAAAACTGTAATGCAGGTGTAACATAGCGCCTTACCTTAACCCGTCCGGCCTGACCGAGGCGGAGAGGCTCAGCTAGTCCGACTTGCAGCTGGGCAATGTGGAAGGATGAGTAGAGCGCAAATACCTGCAAAGGCAATGCACACTTTATACCTAACATCTGGAAGAGCTGAACAAACAACAGAAAACACATTCTGTGAGAAAGTTGCATCCTGGAGATAGAGGGGAAAACCTAGACAGGATTCTCAAATTAATGGCTCATTGTGTATATAATCCACATCAGAAAAGAGATGAACACTATATAGTATATACCTCAATTTTAGGGAGAGGGTGGGCGATAGTTGGTGGGGTGCTGGGTTATTTTTAGGAGGCTTTTAAAAAAAAAATTTAAATTATTGTTTTCATAGGCGGAACATTTATTAAATGTGAATGCCCTCAACTCTTGCACAATTTAGGCCAAATCAAATTAAGATTATGTATACTTCGGGAAGATACAGATACATTTTTGTGTTTATTAAAGTTGCATAGGCTGATGAAGCATCAAATTTTCTAAACCAAAACAATTATCTAGATTTGATTCTACATATAAAACTTATATACTGATGCACTTATTTAGCAGTTGTTGCCACATGGAAGGGAATATTGAATCAATTTAATAGAACCTCTTACTACAGAAACATATGGCATCAAATTTTGGAATGTTTGCCAAAATTAATTTGACATTTTGCACTTTAAATATATCAAAAGCTAGCCATTTAAAATAAATGTTACTTCAAACTAAGGTACGGTAGATTATAACAATCAATTTAAAGTTGCATAGTCCGATGAAGCATCAAATTTTCAAAATCAAAACAATTATCTAGATTTGATTCTACATATCTAACTTAGATACTGATACACTTATTAAGTGTTTGTTGCCACATAGAAGGGAACACTGAGTCGATTTAATAGAACCTCTTACTGCAGAAGCCTGTGGTATCAGAGTTTTGGCGTGCTTGCCAAAATTATTTTCACATGTTGTTTTTTTTTTCCTTGAAGATTTATACTGCCTATTATGGATAAGCCTGAATAGACTTGTTTTCACCATTAGACAGTTTGTCGATAGAAAGCCCGAGCCTACACTTTTACCGACCCAAGGGATTTTTAACCTCCCACACCACATAGCCATGGTATGAGAGCAACTGGCCTTTGATAACGCTGTAAGTTATCCACAGCGGTGGAAATCCAAATTGGCAGAGGTGGTGTCATGGGGAATCGAACCACCGACCTTCAGATTAGGACTCTCTAACCACTCTGCCACAGAGAACATCAAATATCTCAAAAGGTAGCCATTTAAATTAAAAGTTACTTCAAACTAAATTAAGGTAGATTATAATGATCAATTTAATATACTTACCTCAGAAAAATGTCAGAAACTCAAGACCATCGGACTATACAGCTTTAATATATCAATTTAATATATCTATCTGAGGAAAATAACAAAAATTCTAAAGTGTCGAACTATGCAACTTTCAAGAACCATGTTACAAAGGCTTCACTGGATCAAGGAGACCCACTGCATTTAAATGCATCTTCGCAATAGAACTCCAGTGAAACTGTACATACTTGTACTAGTTGTAGGCATCACAACAGATCTCATAGTTGTAGGGTTGCCAACATTGGAAAATGAAAAACCGGAAGATCTTAAGGGATGTTATATTGGAGGGATCAGGTGTAATCTCCCAGAAATCCTTTTTTTTTTTTTTTTTTTTTTTTTTTTACAATTTAACCCATAAAGATTGATATATTACTATATTAATGGGATTGCAGAGTTGCCAGCATGAAAATGAAAAACTGGGAGATTGGTGTAAGGTGATGACTGGACATAAAATATTGTACACCTTACGGCAAATCCGTAAGGGTTGGCAACCCTGTAGATGCGCGGAGTGAATTCAAATGGGCTTTGCGCCATTCCTATTGGCCCATTTAAAATCACTCTCTCCGCCCACGCGGACTGTTTACACAGTCCTACGCGTATGTAAAAAAATGTATCTTTCGACTGCGTAAAGTAGAAAGCGACTTGGCACCTCCACGAGGCGGTCGTCCAGGTGGGCGGTGGACACGTCGGTGCAATCGCCGATCTCCCACGGCCGACACCCGCCGCCCCACGAGGCGATGTTGAGCACGACGATCCCCTCTATCTCCTGCAGGTCCACCGGCTTATCATCCAGCTCCAACTGGGGGCAGGCAAGCACGGCCAGGGCAGTTAGTACAGCATGTCAACTGGAGGGGGGTGGGGGGGGGGGTGTGAGGGAAGCAGTGTGTGTGTGTGTACATGTGTATGTGTGTGTGTGTATGTATATATGTATGTATATATGTGTGTGTATGTATGTATGTATATATGTATGTATATATGTGTATGTATGTATGTATGTATGTATGTATGTATGTATGTATGTATGTATGTATGTATGTATGTATGTATGTATGTATGTATGTATGTATGTATGTATGTATGTATGTATGTATGTATGTATGTATGTATGTCTGAATGCATAATTGATGTATGCATGTCTGTATTATATTATCAACATCATTTCTGTAGCTATGTTTTAACAATGTAGGCCTAGTGGTATTATTACAATAGCAATCATCAATGAGAGTACCTTTACACAATACATACACCTATACCAAACAATGCACTTACCGTATATGTCCCAATAGAAGCACGCTACCCAATAGAAGCACAGCCCCCATTTAAAGATTGAAAGCACATACAAATTTATGATCATATTCAGACTGAATGCACATAAAATAATACAATCCCACTTTACTTCAGAGGCAAGACAAAAACTAATAAAAATGTACGATCATATTCAGACTCAATGCACATAAAATAAGACAATCGCACTTTATTTCAGAAGCACAACAAAAACAAATCCATGCAATTCTTTAACTTTGAATAGACGTGCATCCATGTGTCTGCACTCGCGTGTGCGCGTCTATTATGACATATACGGTAGGTTGATAAAACAAAGTCTAAACACTAAATTAAGCCATCATTTGAAAATAAGCAGCAGGACAACCATTCATTATATGTGCTAAGTGCTTTGTGACGAGTGGGGGACCATCCGGTCTCCGATGCCTCAGGCACAAAACAAATCACCTCTCGCCAGTCCGTGTGGCACTAGGTAGATGCTGTAAAGAATAGCAGTACATACATTACAGATGCCACACCAGTTATCAAACCATCTTCTGGCCCTCAACCCATTGCTCTGATTTCCTGCTGTCCGGGCGGAATAGCCCAGCGGTACAGCATCCGCTATCCCTACGTAGGGTCATAGATTCAAACTTGGGTCGAGCCAAACCAATGACATACAAAATTGATACTTGTCACTTGCTAGGCCTGTAGCATATGCTACTTTTGCTACTAGGTTAAAGTTGCATGGTCCGATGATTTTGAGCTTCTGTAGTTTTCTGAGATAAACATATTAGGTTGATTGTTATAATCTACCTTACTTTCGTTTGAAGTAACATTGTATATAAATGGTTAACTTTTTTAGATATTTGAAGTGTGAGTGTCCAAAATTAATTTTGGCAAACACGCCAAACCTCTGAGCCCTATAGGCTTCAGCAGTAACAGATGCTGTTAAATTAACTCAGTATTCCCTTCTATGTGGCAAGAAATTTGTGATAAGTACACCAGTATCTAAGTCAGATATGTAGAATCAAATCTAGATAATTGCATTGATTTTGCAAAATTGATGTTTTCATCGGACTATGTGGCTTTAATCTGGCACAGCCTATAACTATAAGCACATCCCATAGAAGAGGGTTTCAAAGAGAGTCAGCGGGGGCTTGATGCCTTGACCTACCTTGAGTTTCTTGTGGAGATTCTTACACTCTCTCTCCAACACATCCTTAGTTCCATATGTAAAGTACCAGAACTGGAAAATACAAACCAACATTGTGATTAGTGATAGATTACCTAGCCGCTGTATGAATCTGAATTGTTTCTTCTTAATTAACGCATTATAAGTGTATTAGTACAGTAAAACCTCTCTATTGCCTCGGTCACAAATGCGTTATGGCGTGCTTGCGGTGACCGTAATTCGCCGCATCGGCCAGACCATACGGTGACTGCACGGTGAGTTATGGTCACCATATGGTGACCGTATGGTTTTTTTGCTCACCGCAAGGTGTTACATTTTTTTAAGTCGGAGTTATCTTAACTTCGAAAAATCGCAACGCCGCAGGCCGCAATCCTGGAAATCTAGACTCCACAACACTGTAGGATCACATTTGTTGACATCAATAAAAATGTTGTAAAATGAATATCAATATGGTACAAAATTCATGTTTGTGTGATCAATATTAAGAAAGTTATGATTTTTTTTGTATATTAAATACGTGTATAAAATCAAGACAAACCATACGATTTGTGAAGAGATAAACCGCAGACCGCAACGCCATAACATTAGCATAAACCGCAAGACACACCGCAGACCACAGCACCATACGGCGCCCGCAGCATTTGTGACCTAAGCATAACCGACCACCTCCACAGGTCGGCCACTCCCCTATATCAATCGCTTTATTTGGGTCCCAAACATTCGCTCACACTATATACCATTGTAGCAATAAAAACAACTCTTTAAACCGACCACATCCCTAAATGGACCATTTAAAATTCGGTCTCATGGTCGGTTGATTTAGGGAGGCTTTACTGTAGTCCAGGGTGGTGGTTGTAGCGACTACGCTGACCCTTGTTGCAAGGAAGTAGCAACAGGTGGCAGCACGCTAGCAGGAACAGTCCCTAGGGTGGACTGTTCCACACCTTACCACACACCCCACACACGCCCCCTACTGGAGGTTACATGCTACCCGTCTGGGTAGTGACGGGTCATGTCTATTCTGGTCTTGGCAGAATAAACCAACAAGGGTCCTGGGGTTCGAAGTTAACTTGGTGTTTCTCCTTTATTCCTCCAGTGGAGTAGGACACTGTCCATCACATAATTATAAATTTGTAAAATTAACAAATTCAACATATTTAATGAAACTAAAGGTACCTGGTATATATGCTGCTAGAATGGGAAGTACACTCCAACAAATGCTCGAACGTCGATTTTCTGTTTGCATTGTATAAAGGCCCTGTCCGAACTTGCCGGACTGGGGAGCCGGACGAGAACCGGACACTGTCCGGTTGTGTCGGCGATGTTCGGGTACCGTCCGGTAACCATCCGGCGGTGTCCGGTGGTCTCCGGCGGTGCCCGGTACAAGTTTTGAACATGCACAAAACTTCTACCAGACACCACCGGACTGAGGTGTCCAGTTTGTCCGGTACATGTCTGGTACCCATCCGTACATGTCCGGTACCCATCCGTTGGTGTCCGGTTTGTCCGTTTTGTCCGGTACATGTCCGGTAACCATCCATTACGTGTGCGGTTCTCGTCCGGTTCTCATCCGGTACATGTACGGTACTTATCCTGTTGTCTGGCGGCAATTAACCCAATTCTACGCTCCATTTTGATACATTTCGATAGATTTCTTCACAGGACAACAGCGGACTAGAACATTCTTTGTCCGGTGGTGTCCGGTGCTCAGTCCGGTGAGGTGTGACAATGACTTAAGACATTATGTAAATATGATTGTGAATGCAATGCGCCTTCGATACATTTCGCTGATAGGACCTGTTGTACGGCTTCGGCTGGAGGCGGTGCTGGTAGAGCAGCCTGGGTTGGGTCACAGTATATCCCAGAATGGTTCCTGCCTGTCCCAGCCAATGGGTCATGGCTGTGTCCTCTAATGGGTCAGAGTTGTGAACCCTGGTTCCTGACGGTGTCCCTCCCCCCAATGGGTTATGGTGTGCCCCCAATGGGGGTCATGTGTTCCCAATGGTTCCTGACTCAGTTCCCCAATGGGTCATGTTTGTGTCCACTATAGGTTATTGTGTGTCCACAATAAGTGCAGACTATGTCCCCCAAAGGGTCACACTGACATCGGCCATGGGTCATGATGTCCCCAATAGGTGCTGACTGTGTCCCCCAATGGGTCATGCTTATGTCTGCCATGGGTCACAGTGTCTCCCCAATAAGTGCTAATTCGGTCCCCCAATGGGTCAAGCTTGTGTCGACCATAGGTTCTCGTGTGTTCCCAATAGGTGCTGACTCGATTCCCCAATGGGTCACGCTTGTGTAGACCATGGGTCATGCATGGTCTGTCCCCCCCCCTCCCAATGGGTCACGCCCAATGGGTCACGCCAGTCCGTATTAACTTACGCGACAAGAGGGAACGCCCAAACTGGACACGAGTGACCACCACTAACCACAGGTGAGAAAGGGGTGGGGTACAGGTGACCTGAGAGCGACGTCATACCAATGAATTACCGACTATTTCGCCAAAATATAATTAGTTGTTTTATTTAATATGCCATGAGGCTAAATATATATATATATATATATATATATATATATATATATATATATATATATATATATATATATTTCCTATTCCTAAAATGATACAGTTAATTTATAGGATAATGAATTGCGATATTCTGTATGTTCGGTTGTTGGGGTTTCACATCCCAGCAACATCTATGGACATATCAGGATGGATACCGACTTGTGACGGTGCACTCATAGTGACTTAATAGTGCTGCCCCACTGGGAAATCAGGACACTGGTATCATGAACCGATGCGCTACTCAGTCACATTATCCCGGCACTGAGCTTACCAATCCTTGCCCTATCCTAGCAAATGCCGATTATTGTTACAATATACCTTACTTCAGTTTGAATGAAGCTTTACATTTGCTAACACTTGAGATATTTGAAGTACAAACATGCACAATTTACAGGGGCGTAGCTAGGTGTACGCGCGTACGCCAAAACGTCCACATCGTTTTGTCAACAACAACAAAAATGTAAAAATAATAAAGAGAGAGAGAGAGAAAGAGAGAGAGAGAGAGAGAGAGAGAGAGAGAGAGAGAGAGAGAGAGAGAGAGAGAGAGAGAGAGAGAGAGAGAGAGAGAGAGAGAGAGAGGCATGTAGTAGTCCGGAGTGTCGAAAACTCAAGTCTAAAATGTGTAAAATCCGCCAGCTTAAGCTTAAGCGGCCCCCTAAACCCCCTGCCAAAATTAGGAGTACATATCGTTAAAGGTCTAGCTACGCCCTTGATTTATTACCTTAAATGTTCTTGTTGAAATACATCAAGTGAATTAACGTCAATTATCTCACTGGCAAAACCTAACTGAACTACTTCCAATTATCTTGCGGACAAACGTTCTGCTTCGTTGACAAACCTAACTAAATTAACTTCAAGTATCTTGCCGACATACCAGACAGGATGGCCGAATGAGTTGAGCGTCCATCTCCCGTTTTGGTATATCATGGGATTCGAACCCTTGGGTTCAAAGGATGGTCGAGTCAAACCAATGACTTAAAACTGGATATATGTCGCTTCCTAGCCAGGCACTCGGCATTATTATGATAGGGCAAGGACTGGTTGGCTCAGTGTCAGGATAATGTGACTGACTGGGATATCAGGTCCTGGTCCTGGTGACCTGGTCTCCCAGTGGGGCAGCACTAAAAGGTCGCCATGAGTGCACAGTGTCACAAATCGGTACCTGTCCTTGTATGACCTTAGATGTTGCCAGGACGTAAAAGTCCAACAATCAATCCTATCCTAACTAGATTAACTTAAGCTGTCTTGTACCAAACCATAATTGGTTTAACCTCAATTAACATGCTCATACAATCCTAACTGAATTAGCTTCAATCATCTTTCCGACTGACCGTAACTGAATCAATTTCCTTTGCCTGCCCCAGGAGACTACATTCTATATGTGATATATAACGTATTATATGAATATAAAGGGGCGGAGCATTCTTGTGATATTTATTCCTTTTTTATTATGCATGCTATTTTATTACTTAGCCATACCGCCTGATCAGGCGATTTGCTATGGGCCGGATCATGCCTGGCAAGTTTGGCGCCACCAGCGCCTAGTCATGTGCCTTTCCACACTGTTTGCATCACATGATCCTAGATTAAAAACTTTTTATTAGGTAGGGCGGTATATTGCTCGGGCAGAGCCTCGGTCAATCAAATCTGAGGCTTCCACCACTCCTCGCTTTGTGTCTTTCTCCTACTACAGCGTAGCCATCGCTTATGTAACCCATAACCTTCCAAACATATATATATATATATATATATATATATATATATATATATATATATATATATATATATATATATATATATATATATATATATATATCCATGTGTAAGGTGGACTAAGGGGCATTCAGAAAAAGATATGAGTGATCGAAGGGGGGGGGGGAGAGGGGGATGCGGGGGGGGGGGGGGGGGGTGTCCAGGGGTGCTTTCCCCAGGACATCTGACTGACCACACACATGTCACCTCTGGACAGCGGTCGCCCCACACGTCACAGTGACAGACAGCACCCACCCCCCAACCCTCCACACACAACCCCCACTCCCTTCCCTACCCACCAGACCTCCACCCACACCCAACAATTACCTTTACCTTTTGAGCGACCCCCCCCCCCCCCCTCACCCCACCATACCCACTACCTCTCTCCCTCCCACCGTGACACTAGTGACACTGACAGTACATTCTACTATGTTTCTGAGACACCGATACAAGACTGGTGCCGTGACCAGGATGCTGTACATGTTGCGCACTGTGTGGCTGGTGAACCTGGCGTGTGTAAGTCATGTGGGCGTGCAACCTGGATATTCTCAGAAACTGTGTCACACATACATGACATGGGAATCAAATTTGAAAATATTCCAAATAATAGCAGAAAACATTCTAAATAATACTAATAGCAGAGTCCATGTTCAAATGAAGGTTTACATGTTGTGTATATGTCAGAGTTGAAAACAAAGTTTCACTTTTTGATTTTGATCTTATACAAATTGAGAAAAATGTAACATCCATCCGTCACATCATTTTAGCACACATCCATAACATTATTTTAACACATACAACAGATTGAAACAAGATTTGATTGATTACAGTTAAAGTTGCATAGTCCGATGGTTTTGAATTTCTGTATTTTTTCTGAGATAAATATATTAGATCGATCACTAGTATCTACTTCACATTAGTTCAAAGTTACTTTTATTTTAAATGGTAAACTTTTGAGATATTTTGAGTGCAAACATGGAAAATTAGTTTTGGCAAGCTTGCCAAAAGTCTGACACCATAGACTTCTCCAGTAACAGGTTCTATTTAATTGCCCCAGTATTCCCTTCTACACAGAAACAAATGCTTAATAAGTGCATCAGTATCTAAGTTAGATATGTCAAATCAAATCTATATAATTGGTTTGGTTTTGAAAATTTGATATTTCATCGGACTATGCAGCTTTAAGCAAAAAAGATGTCTGTAACTAAGTGTGAGACTTCCAAGTCCAGGGGGACCAGTGTAGTTGACTCACTGAGTACATTACCATTGATTGGTAAGTGTTTGGGTGGTAGCACCATGGAACCTAGCTAGGAACCCAGTTAGGGAGATTTACGCTTGAGTAGCAGACATGTGGGTTCAAGTACCACTCTAAACATGTCATCCCATTTGCGTCCATGACATATTGATTGATATTCAATATATTTGGTGGCAATCACTAGGAAGCAAATTCAAAATTGTGTTTGCTTTGACTTCAGTTTTGACTTGAGTTTTATTTAACCACAAACATGTAGTAAAGAAACTGTATGGCTTCCCTAAAGGCTCTGTCACACATCACCGGATTGGAAATGGAAAGAAACCGAACAAAGTCTGTTGATATCCGGCAAGTCCGGTTTGTGTCTGTTGCATATCCATTGCATATCTGTTGCATATCCGTTACATAGCCATTGATATCCAGCCTGATCCGTTACAAGTTTTGAACATGCACAAAACTTGGAACGGATGCCACCGGATTGACGTCTACGGTTCTTGTCCGGTTTGAGTTCATTTCATCTGTTGGCTATCCGTTCATGTATGTTTCATGTCTGTTCGTCTGGCAGCCTTTGACCCGATATCGCAACATTTAGACACATTTGAATACATTTTGATACTTATCACACCCGAACAACACCGGACTAGACAATTCTGTCTGTTGCTCAATCCGGTATAGTGTGACAGGCACTTAATAGGTGATCTTCCAGCAAAGCAACCGGATGCGGTGGCCGAATTGGCAGAGCACAGGTTTCCCATGCAGAAGGTCGGGAGTTCGATTCCCGGCCGAGTCAAGCCAATGACTTAATAAATAAATACTTTCCACTTCCTAGCCTGGCACTCGGCTTTATTTGGATATAGGGCAAAGACTGGTTAGCTCAGTGTTAGGATAATGCAAATGAGTGGGCTATCATGTCATGGTCTTGGTGGTCTGGTCTCCCCATGAGGCAGCATTATAAAGTCGCCATGAGTGTGCACTGTCACAATTCGGTGCCTGTCCTGATATGACCTTAGATGTTGCCAGGACGTAAAACTCCCAACAAACAACAATCTAGCCGGGAAACCAATGAATCCTAATCTGTCGGGGCGACAGGCGAGATGACCACCCGAAACACAATTTATGCCCACTATATTTGAGCTTAGTAAAGCGGGCATTCCTTACACGCGGTATGCGGTATGCGAATGGCATGATTCCTTACACGTGGTATGTGGTATGCGGCACACGACTGGCTATATTTAAAAAATAAAAATAAACAATTATTCTCCATACTGCTCTGTATATGACCAAATATTGCATTTATATCTATGTACCTTTTTGTACGTCACATGGGGGTTCCTACCTTTATCATAACCAAATTATAGATAAGTATTCATATTTTTGTGCATATGGTAGCATTTATAGCTTTCCCCTAACCGTATGTCTCCCGGGTGCCCAGCTCACCATGTGTTTCCCCTCCTCACCCCTGTGTGAGACCGTTCCGTAATGGTCAGTCACCTCTCCAGGGCCCATATTCACGACGCGGTGTTAGCTTACACTCGGTGTGTTTGCGCTAACACCACTCCTTGCGTACTGAGTTTTCGCCGCTAACCCAGAAATCCCGGCCAAAACCAGTTTTGGCTCGCTAACACACATCATGAATACGGACCCTGGTGTTAAACTAATGGACACATCAGACTCAGGTTTCTATTCGCACCCCGCTTGACGCATGCCGCATGCCACAGCGATCGCTACATGGACCGATCGGAAAAACGCATTCACATTCGCATTCGCATACCGCGTGTAAGGAATGTAGCTCATAGGTTTCAAGGAGTCTCGATTTTTTGTCGCATTCGCATTCGCATACCGCATAACGTGTGTAAGGAATGCGCCCTTTAGTCTGTTTGGGTTTTACATCCTAGTAACGTCTAATGTCATATTAGGGCGGCTAGATTTGAGACTGACACATCTAATCAACTAGCAGTGATTTTAAATCAAGGATTGTATTTTGTATATAATTCTTTGTTACATTTGTTGATTAAGCAGGGGAAATTTTAACTGTGGAAAATAGGCCTTCCTCATTCCACCCCTCATTCTTCTATCCTAGCAATGCCGAGCATCAGGCTAAGTCGCACCAAGTATAAATTGTGTAAGTCATTGGGTTGACTCGGAACAAGGCTAAAGCTCATGACCTTCCAAATACAGTAAAAGCCCTCTGACCGACCACTTCTACAGAACGACCACTCCCCTATATTATACTCCCATATATAAAAAAGAAAAATTCCAGGGCTTGAATGACAATGGGAGAGCATGCTAATACAGGAGGAGGCCTAAGTTGGCGCCACCAGTCGCAGTATGTAGATATAGGAGGTGAATACATCGAGGACAATGGTTGGTAGGTAATGAATTAGAAGAAGAAGAATAATAATACTAATAATAATAATTCCCTTCCGCGCCTTTATACTCGCATAATGCTTATACATCACACATATATTACTTTTTTGGGGTCCCAAACGATCGCCCATACAATACCATTGTAATGATATTTTAACTCTCTAAACCGAACACCTCCCTAAATGGATCGTTTTGCTGTAGAAACAATATTAATTTGGTACATCATTGGTTTGATTCAGAACGGGGTTAAAACCCATAACCTTCCAAGTATCAACGGGGTAAGTTGTTGGTTTGACTCAGAACCACGTGACTAAACCACATGACCTTCAAAGCAATCAATTTGGTTAAGCTTTAGGTTTAACTCAGAATGACGCTAAATGCCACGACCTTCCAAGTACTGACAAGTATAAATTTGGTAAGACATTGGTTTGACTGAAGGCCCGGTCACATACACGTTAGTGGACGTAGTTGAGCATAGTGGAGGCTAACATAGTTGAACGTAGTTGAACGTAGTGGAGGCTAACGTAGTTGAACGTGGTTGAACGTAGTTGAACATACCGACATCCATACTTCTCCTTGGTAATAACATGGGTGGGCCGTGAGTTCCAATTTAATCTTTGGACATGTTCAAAAGAGCGCTACATTACGGGCTGAATTTGCATCCGTGATGGTAATGTACTCAAGCATACTCGAGCGTGCTCTAGCGTACTCTAGCGTACTTGGACGAAGCCCTGATCACATAGCTGTTACTGGACGTACCTGAACATAGTTGAACGTACCGGCATCCGTACCATAATGTATTTATCTCTACCATAACGTATTTATCCGTACCGTAACGTATTTATCCATACCATAACATATTTATCCGTACCATAACATATTTATCTGTACCGTAACTTATTTATCCATACCAAAACCTGCCATACCGTAACGTATTTCAACGTAGTTTAATGTACTCACACCACGTTTGACCCATGTTACTTAATGTTAGCCTCCACTACGTTCACCTACGTTCAACTACGTTCACTAACGTGTATGTGACCGGGACATCAGAACGAGGCTACAAGTACAACCCATGACCTGTCACATGGGAAGCGAGCACTTTTTAAAACTATAATAAAAACCTTAATAATAATAATAATAATAATTTCCTTTTACTCCAGTTAGCGACTGACGACAAAAATCAAAGAATTCAAGATGGCGGTTAGTCGTCAGGGTGGAACCCACACACACTGGCCATTCCCAGTCCCACTGCCAAAGGGCTCGAGCAGACAGTAAGAGCACACAGTCTCCCCTTTGCTTTCAAGTGACCCCCAATTACGATGGGTGGTGGCGCTGTGTGTCACGTGGGGTCATTAAGATGAATGAAGCAGGACCCTCCGTTAAAGGACCTCCACCTTAGACCTAAGGACCAGCATTAACTGGTGTGATAAGGGCGCCCCCTGGGGGTGCGGGTGGGAGAGGGGGTGCAAGGATGGACGGACGGACCCTCCCCGACTCTAGGGTGGAGGGTGGAGGGTGGAGGGTGGAGGGTGGAGGGTGGAGGGTGGAGGGTGGAAAGTGGAGAGTGGAGGGTGGAGGGTGGAGGGTGGGGTTGAGGGTCGAGGGGTGGAGGTTGGAGTGTTGAGAGTGGGGGTGGGTGGAGAGTGGGGTGTAGAGAGTGAGATGTGGAGAGAGGAGGGTGGAGAGTGGAGGGTGGAGAGTGGAGAGCGGAGAATGGAGAGTGGAGGGTACAGGATAGACGGTGGAGAGTGGAGGGTGGAGAATGGAGGATGGAGGATAGAGGGTGGAGAGTGGGATGTGCAGAGTGGATGGTGGAGAGTGGAGGGTGGAGAGTGGATGGTGGAGAGTGGTGTGTGAAGAGTGGGATGTGTAGAGTGGAGGGTGGATAGTGGAGGGTGGAGAGGAGAATGGGGAGTGGAGGGTAGAGGATAGAGGGTGGAGAGTGGGATGTGGAGAGTGGATGGTGGAGAGTGGTGTGTGGAGAGTGGGATGTGTAGAGTGGAGGGTGGATAGTGGAGCGTGGAGAGGAGAATGGGGAGTGGAGGGTAGAGTATAGAGGGTGGAGAGTGGAGAGTGGAGAGTAGGGGGTGGAGAATGGAGGATGGAGGATAGAGGGTGGAGAGACTGGAGGGTGGTTAGTCGGGACGGGATGTGCAGCGGAATAGGCAATCACAATCCCTATTGTTATTTATACCCACATAATGCATGGGATGGCCGAATGAATTGAGCGCCCATCTCCCGTTCCTGGTAGATCGTGGAATCGAACCCTGGTCAAGTCAAACCAATGACTTAAAAATTGATACTTGTCACTTCCTAGCCTGGCACTCGGCATTATTAAGATAGGGCAAGGAGCATTGGAATGAGGAAGACCAATTGTCTGTGATTGAGATTTCCCCTGCTTAATCAACTAATGTACCCCCCCCCCCCCCTCCCCCACCATATACATATATAGTACATATATATATATATAAATGGCTTCAAACCCATGTCGAGTCAAAGCGTAAGTTGCACAACTTACACATACTGCCTGGAACTAATGGCCCTGTCACACTATGACGTAACGACATCAACATAGGGAGAACGTGAAAAACGTCGAACTTCTCGGCATAGTATGCAAATTTGGGCACAAGTTGAACATGGATGCAGCGTAGTGGACGAGAGAGTAACGGCGGTAAAGCGTAGTGATAGCGTCATTCAACGAGAGAGGACAACGTAATTACGCTCAGGGAACGTTATGTACGTTATTCCATCGCCAGAACTATGTTGCTCTACGTTACCTTACGTTACATACGTCATGGAATGGTGGCAAAACGGTAAACGTACATTGAACGTACCTTCTCCTGACGTTCTCCTGACGTTCCCATTACGCCGCATGGACGTTTCCACTGGGTTTAATGTGGGTCAACGTAGTGAGCAGCGTTTGACTAACATCCGTTTAACGTCATTGATATTCGCCGAACATGTACAGAACGTACGGCGAACGTAAACCCTTACGTTCGAGTTACGTTGAAAATTTTGAATAGGTTCAAAACTTTGACGCGCGCCGACGTCACACGACGTAACGTGACGTAGCTCGACGTCATCATAATGTAACCCAACGTACATCAACGTAATGATGAAATGTGATCACGTCAGCCTTACGTTTGCTCGTTACGTCGTAGTGTGACAGGAGTATTAGTATAAGTGGAATAAGCTGACGCATTCGCGCCATCCCTTTCCTACTAGCTCAACCAATTCCCGCCATCCCTTTCCTACCAGCTCAACCAATTCCCGCTATCCCTTTCCTACCAGCGCAACCAATTCCTGCCATCAACTTTCCTACCAGCTCAAACGAATCCTGCCCAATCTTTCCTACCAGCTCAACTGAATCCCACCATACTTTTCCTACCAGCTCAACCAATTCCTGCCATCCCTTTCCTATCAGCTCAACTGAATCCTGCTATCCCTTTCCTACCAGCTCAATCAATTTCTGCCATCCCTTTCCTACCAGCTCAACTGAATCCCGCCCAATCTTTCCTACCAGCTCAACTGAATCCCGCCATACCTTTCCTACCAGCTCAACCAATTCCTGCCATTCCTTTCCTACCAGCTCAACCGAATCCCGCCATACCTTCCCTACCAGCTCTACGAATTCCCGCCATCAATTTCCTGAATACTTGGGAGACCACTGTGACAATATCGGGCTGGATGCAGAGTTGTACTCTGAAATAGGTAATACTAATAGTGTGTAAGGTTTGGGCGCCAAACACAGTCAGTGGGTGGAGATAGGGGTGGGATTGTCTCGCTTTGCACGATAACCTGATAACCTGATAACGGTGCTTGATCATTATCTGTGGTCTACCACCTACATCTTTCAGTACAATAATTTGGACATTTGCCACACAACTTGGAATGAGCAATAACTGAATAACACACATCCCTTCCATATAGCATTGCACAAATAATATATAGATATATGTATATATATATATATATAATATGTGATATATAAATTATTATATGAGTATAAAGCGGCGGAGCAGGCTTGTGATATTATTTGTTGTTTTGTTTCATGGTCAGCTATTGGTATATTATTATTAAATATATACAGTAAAACCTCTACAAATCGACCGACCATTGGACCGACTTTAAATGGTCCATTTACGGAGATGGCTGCTTTAGGAAGTTTTTTTTATCATTACAATGGAATTGTATGGGCGTTTTGTTTTGGACCCAAATAAAGCGATCGATATAGCGGAGTGGTCGATGTGTTGGTTAGAGGGGTTTTACTGTATATATAATAGATTACGAAAGTCAATACTAGGCAATCTACGTGCAAGCTACATAAGCTCCATAGAAATGAAAATGGTCGGTTATTGATAGGCCCCTCCACCTCCTACACCCACTCACCTCCACCCCATCTCCCATACCCCTGGAGGTAGCCGCCCATACCCTGGAGGCGAGCGATAAGGTGTGGCCCGGTATCTGCACACCGCCCACCTGTCTGCCTACCTGTCCGTGCCACCCGTGTGGTCAGGTGATGTGCCTGACCTCTGACCCCCCACCCCCACCCCCAGCACGGTGCAATACCTGCCCCACCTGTATCACTACTATCAGTTACGGGTAATTACATGTGTTGCTAACGCACCCACTCACCCCTCCGTGGCCACACTCCCCTCTCGGCAACTGGGGGGGGGGGGGGGGCGGGGAGCGGGAGAGAGAAGGGAGGGGTAGGGTTTAGGACGGGAGAGAAGGGATGGGCAGGGGCAAGGAAAGGGGAATGGGGGTGTAGGGCGTAGGAGAGAAGGAGGGGGGTGAAGGGGAAGTGGGGAAGGGGAAGGGGGGAGGTGGAAGGGAAAGGGGAAGGGAAAGGCAAGAGGTGTAAGACGGGGGAGATAATCGAGGGGGAAGGGGAAGTGATGATGTGGGGAAGGGGAGAGGTAGGGGGAAGAAGTGTAGGGCGGGGGAGAGAAGGGAGGGGCAGGGGAAAGGGAAAGGGAAAGGGGAAGGGCAAAGGGGACAGACTGCAGGACGGGGGAGAGAAGGGAGGGGCAGGGGTAGAGGGAAAGGGGAAGGGTAAAGGGGACAGACTGTAGGACGGGGGAGAGAAGGGAGGGGCAAGGGACAGGAAAGGGGGGGGGGGGGGTATGGGTGTATGGCGCCGGACAGGAGGGGGGTGAAGGGGAAGTGGGGAACGGGAAGGGGGAGGTGGAAGGGAAGGCAAAGGGAAGGGAAAAGGGAAGGGAAGGAGAAAGGGAAGGGTAGGAGGGAAGGGTAGAAAGGGAGAGGAGGGTAGAAAATGGTGGGAGGTGTGGGTAGGAGGGAAGAGCAAGGAGGGGAGAAGGGAGTGGGATGGGGGAGAAGGATGAGGAGAGGAGGGGGGATTGGGGGGGGGGGATAAAGTGGAATGGGGAAGTGCAGGTGGAAGGCGACAGGGGGGTGGGGGTGCATGGAGGAGGAGGGGAGGGGGCGGGTCACGCAGCGCTCTCCCTTACCTGATAATGTGGGATAGCGGTACCAGACAGACTACGCATCCAGGGTAGGAGGTCACCTCACAAGTTCCATTGCAGACCGAGTTAAACCAAAAACCAATACAAAAATGAATATATTTTGAATTTCCACCACCTCGCCTGATAGTGATATGGACGTGGGTTCGAGTCCAGCCGAGTTTTTCAAGCATTGGAAAGCGAAACCAAATGCAATCGATCGCTGGGTCAATGGCACCATATGGTGATATTGTGTTTCCATAGTTATTGACTTGTTACTATTAAGTATTATTAAGTCAACCCTTTAACGGAGACGAACACAGGAAGGCATTATGGGTATTCAGGAAGGACTGAAGCTGAGACCCACGTGTGCATACTGGGTGGCAGCTTCAGCATACACACCGGAAGTGGAGGTTGATGCTTTCCTACCGCTACCCTTCATGGCTCCTGATATGACCTTAGATGTTGACAGGACGTAACACACCAATAACCAACCAACTAAGCTACCCTTCACTAGAGACCCATCAGGAACACACGCCCTGGTTTTCAGTGGAGGTTTTACGGTAATAATAAATAGAGAAGAGAGAGAGAGAGGGAGAGAGAGAAGAGAGAAATAGAGAGAGAGAGAGAGAGAGAGAGAGAGAGAGAGAGAGAGGGGGGGAGAGAGAGAAGAAAAAGAACCAGGGGAAAAAACCACACAAATTCAAATCATTTACACCAGATCAGCATGATGAAGTAGTACTTGGGTGCGGTAATCGGCCTTGAATTGTCCCGAGAGTGGTCGAGTTGATGTTCGGGGATTGGGGGAGGGGGGGAGGGGGGGGAGAGGAGGGAGGAGGGAGGAGGGAGGAGGGAGGAGGGAGGAGGGAGGAGGGAGGAGGGAGGGAGGGAGGAGGGAGGAGGGAGGAGGGAGGAGGGGGAGGGAGAGAGGGAGGAGGGAGGAGAGAGGAGAGAGGAGAGAGGAGGAGGAGAGGAGAGAGGAGAGAGGAGAGAGGAGAGAGGAGGGAGGAGGGAGGAGGGAGGAGGGAGGAGGGAGGAGGGAGGAGGGAGGAGGGAGGAGGGAGGAGGGAGGAGGGAGGAGGAGGGAGGGAGGAGGGGGAGGGGGAGAACTATTTGACTTGTTGACGCCCGTCAGAGGAGGTTGGTTCGGTGAGTGATCACGTGACTTGGAAGCGCAGGTGACAGCGTGCTGTCACAGGTGTGGAGGGAGTGAAATGAGTGTGTGTGGGGGGAGGGTCTCCACTCTCCCTCTCACACATGAGTGAGTGAGTGAGTGAGAGGTGTGTGTAGGGTGTGAACAGTTGAAGGTGTAATGTTAGGTGTAATAGGGCATGGTGAAGCGCCGATGGGCGCATATGGGGCGTTTACAGAGGGGATCACAACCGTCCCGACACCCACCCCGATCTGTGGCATTGATGGGGTTTTATTCAGTTTTCATGCAAATGAAATAAATACATGAATAAAATAAATATAAAAATAGATATATATATATATAAATATATATAATAAATTAAAAGAAAAAAGACATTCACGAGGCGGATCAAACAAAAGGCTTCGCCAAAAGGAATTAACGAAAATACTGATATTCATTCTATTTTTTCCCCTTTAAGCATTTTTCTAACCCGCGTAATCTTCGGAGATACTGTACCTGCTAATGTTCTGGGTGAGGACGATGATATCTCAAAGTTCGAAAAGTGACACGCAGTCGGCAGGATTCGAACCTGCGCGGGCAGAGCCCAATAGATTTCTAGTCTATCGCCTTAACCACTCGGCCACGACTGCCTTCCATAAAGTGTTGGGGGTTCATTTGCGAACGTTGTAAAGCAGCAGGGTCTTTTTGCGAACACCCAGACAACCAAACACAAGACACATTCGTTTATATATCTATAGATATGGGTGTTTATATAAATATAAATATAAAAATAAATAAATAAATAAATAAATAAATAAATAAATAAATAAATAAATAAATATATATATATATATAGTAAAACCTCCCTAACCTCCCACCTCCACAGATCGACCACTCCCCTATATCGATCGCTTTATTTGGGTCCCAACAATACCATTGTAAGGATATTCCAACTCTTTACAAGCTTGCAATCTTAAATGATTTTAATCTTACTTGTCATATTACGCCTAATGTTGTAAATAATCAAAATAACCGATATGCAACCTAACCAAATTAGCAAATATAAAATATATGTTAATGTATTCATGTGTGAATGTTGTGAAGAACAGGTTGTAATTTTTTTTAAAGAAGAAAATGTATCTCTGAATCGGTGAATGATGCATTGGTGTTGTGAGTAGTGTTTATATTAGCGTGGTCCACAACTGGTTCGTCAAAGGCTGTGGTATGTGCAGTCCTGTCTGTGGGAAAGTGCATATAAAAGACCCCTTGCTGCTTATTGGAAAGCGTAGCCTATGTTGCTACTAAAAACTGATTATACAACCTTAATGTAAAACACTAGCAATATCCTTTCTTCTTCGGTTGTAATATTTTTTAGCAATGTTTTAGAGTTGCATAGTCCGACTAAAGGCATAACATTTTCAAAAACAAAACACTTATCTCGATTTGAACCTACAAATCCAACTTAGATACTGGTGCACTTATTAACCATTTGGTACTACATAAAAGGACACAGTAAAGTCAACTTAATAGAAGCTCTTACGGCTGAAGGCTCTGGGGTCAGCTTTGCCAGTACGCCAACATTAATTTTTCATGCTTACACCTCAAATATCTCCGAAGTTTGCCATTTTACGGCAAAGTTAATTCAAACCAAAGTAAATATACTATAAAAATTAATTACACTAAAACCCATCGGACTACGCAACTTTAGCCAAAATGTCACTTTTAGTTACGTATTGTATAACTTGTTATGCTCATATTATTTAGGCTGCAGGGCCTTGCCTCCCCACCAGCCGCGTGGTGGGTGGGCGCTGTACCGCCTCTGCTCCCCCGGCTAGGCTTGCCGAGTCGCAGGCGATCAGCCAATCAGAGGGATTTGCGCCCTGGGGGAGGCGACTTCGGGCGGTTCAGCCGATATACGGCCTCCAGTCGATCGGAAATTTGACTGTGGATTTTTATATTGTATACAACAAATTGTGTTAAATCCAATTATATATTATATAAGCAGCTGTTGAGTGGTATGGGGTTTGAGGTCTGAACTACTCTCGGTGGGTATGCATCCCACTGACTCAAATCCTATATTAAATGTTTGACAATTAAGAATTTACCTCTCAAGTGACCATTGTGAGAAATAGAAACAAATTTTAAAAAGCTAGTTTGTCATTCCACTGCTCCTTGTCGTATCCTAGTGACGCTAGGATAGGTAGTTTACAAGTATCAATTTTAAATGTTATTGGTTTGACTCGATCGAGGTTAGAACACAAGATCTGAATCCCATGACACACACACACGCTACTGTTCAGCAACTTGTCACAAGTGTCCAAAGACCAGTCCTCCAAACACTGATGTTTGTTCTATTCAAATGAATAAATGTGTGAGAAACAAAAAAAAACAAAAAACAAAAAACAATTACTTCATGAATCTGAATGAAATATTCATATCGCAGAAACCGCCATTTTGAGTTCATTGGGGAGTCTAAAGCCGTGTTCACACGGGGAATGTAAATCGATTCGTAGAAAGCGACTTGCCTAGTTCGCATCACATTTCTCGTGTGAACGGGTGTCTGATGCGGATTAGGGCTGATTCGATTCACATGATGCGGATCCTGTAAACCACCTATCGAGGTAGTTTACGTGAGGCGATTTCTGTGATGCGGATAATTTTGCCCGTGTGGACGCAACCGACTTACGTGATGCGGACTAAGCACGTCGAACTATATGCTATAATTTGGTCTATAAACCGCTATCTATGCACAGATATTTTTTTCAGCATTTATTTTTAGGGTTTCACTGCCCAGCAGAAGTTTTGACCGTTCCAAACCAATACGATTCATTAAATAAATATCTAGGTCGAACCCACACTCTCTCGGCCGACGTCGACGAACCCAAACTGGCGCTGGTCAGGCTGGGCTTGCTCATGCGCAGATATCGATTTCCGGCCCCAAGTACTGCCCGTGTGAACGGGCGCCTAATTCGACTCCTTTAGTTCGCCTTGTCTAATTCGCTTCACATTTTGCCCGCGTGAACACGGCTTAAGCCTTGCAGCAATAATGCACTACTGAAGATGTGAAACATAAAGCTATTCAAAACCACTCAAATATATCTGAAAAATGAAATTCAAGACTATTTTACCAACATAAACTATACGTGACCATCAAATGCAAATGATTTATTTGACTGAGAAGAAAATGGCGTCAGCTGGAAATATTGATTGGGCAATGAGCATCAAATTTGTTTTTATGACTTTCCTGACACCGGTAACGACCAGATTTGAACCCTGTGTAAAAATATACGGTCTTTCGGTCGTGATAGGCGAGCTTGGAATCATATCAATATCTCGGGCGACGGAGTTGGGGACCATTGTTATGTAATAGTGATGCAATGTGTGCCCACTCGCTGTGTGACATGGAAATAACTATGTGTAAATGTTATGATGCACAGTGACTGGGATTGCGGTATGATGTCCGGATATTAAGGTACGGTTACTATTTACAGGAATGTTCCCTCCATGCACCAGGAAGAGTGCAAATGGAGCAGGACCTGTATTATTGTTTAATGTAACTGTATGATGACTACTTGTTACCACGGGACCGATGGGTAAGCACACCCAGCCATTCTGCATAAATTATAGACACCACCTGCACTGGGGTTGAGTGACAGGTACCCCCCTCTTGTGTGCCACCCCTCCCAGGCTGCAGAGGTGTATGATTGGCTGGCTCGTCACTTTCGGCACTTCTCATCGGCACGTACGGAGCCAACTCTCTCCATCCGGGTCTCCCTCAGAAGCTGCCTTGCACTTGCTGGACAGACAACACTCACTCTAGAGATACCAAAGGAAGCAGTTCACCTCTGAGCCATGTGTAACACCCATAGAACTTAGGTTCAATGGGCTGTAGGCACTGATTTTGACTGAACAAGCAGAAGCTATGTGGGTTTGTGCAGCAGGTTGTAAGTGAGTCAGAGTGGCAGGTCACTAGTAGGTGAACAAGAGTTGTAGCAATAAAGCTCAACCTTATCATTGTCAATCTTGCGTGACTTGTCTCCCTTTCTTTCTTATGAGTTGTGTTTTGGTAGTTAGTGGGGGGAGACTGGCAGACAGTTGCCAGGATCCTCCTGATAGTGGTGAGTATAAGTAGAGTAACTGGAAGACAGCCAAGAAACCCAGTAATTCTTCACCTGGTCGAGTCAAACCAATGACTTAAAAATTGATACTTGTCACTTCCTAGCCAGGTGCTCAGCATTATAAGGATAGGTCAAGGACTGGTTGGGATCTGTGTCAGAGTAATGTGACTTGAGTGGGATATCAGGTCATGGTGCTGGTAGGCTGGTCTCCTCCCAGTGGGGCAGCACTATAAAGTCGCCATGAGTGCCCACTGTCACAAGTCGGTACAAGTCCTGATGTTGCATGGACGTCAAACTCCAACAACCAACCAACTGATATAATACGTAGACTTGTCATCCACCAGCGCCTCACCAATGGCTGTGACCCGGCACGAAAGGCAGTCAATAATAATATTACTTACATTTATTTCAAGACTTTTCAGGACTACCACGTAATATTCAAAGCTTTTAAAGCTTTGGGGTTAGAAGACATGATATTCAAGTTTTGTCAAGACTTTAAAGGTTCCGTACAGACTTCATTGTCCATTCAGTGGCTGGTGATGGTCTGTAGATGTATATTACATATGTGGCACATCTAGTGTGTGTGTGTGCTTGTGTGTGCATGTGTGTGTGTGTGCGTGCGTGCGTAAAAGCATGTGTGTACATAAGTGCGTTGGGGGGAGTGAAGGGAGGGGGGCTTGAGGAGGGGGGAGAAGAGAGAGGAGTTGAGAATAGGGATGGGGGAGGGGAGAAGATTGGTTGGTTGGAGTTTTACGTCCTGGCAAATTCTAAGGTCATACCAGGATGGGTACCGATTTGTGACAGTGCGCACTCTTGGCAACCTTTATAGTACTGCCCCACTGGGAAATCAGGCTGCCGGCACCATGACACGATATCCCACTCAGTCACAGTATCCTGATAGTGATACTGAGCGAACCGGCCGAGGGGAGAAGATGACGCGAAGGGGAAAGGAAACCATTTGAATGTATGATTGGAGGTGGGGAGGAGGTGGGAGCGACTGTGGGGAGTAGGGATGTTGGGAGAGCAGGGGCTGCGGAAGGTAAGGGACGCCAGACCCCCCGATTATGCTCCATTACAGCTCTCTTTAAACAGCGCCCCCCCCCCCCTTTTGCCCCTTAGACATATGGGGGACAGCCTCGATTTGACTCAGCATCGCCAAGTAATACTCAGGTAATGACCGGGATAATAACACCCAGGTAGAACCCAGGTGGCGCCCTAATACCCGGGTCGGCTTACAGGCCTACTCAACGGGTGCACGGGGCCCCTAGGCCGGGGCACGGGGGCAGGGCGGGACCGGGAGGGACCGGTGTGGCGGTTTCAGCCGTGCACATACTCAAACTCAAGGCATTGTCAATGGTCGAGCAATCTTCATATAGAAAATACAGAAAAAGTGAAATATCTCTAAAACCACACCACCTATTAACAAATCGCTTGGTACGCATATAGAAAACATCTTTACCAAAAACATCATATTAAATTTCTACGGTTAGGGTTCTTGATTTCTATTAATTTTGAATAAAACTAATGTTTGCACTGCGCGTACCATCAAACTCAAGACATTGTCAATGGTGGTGAGCAATCTCCATACAGAAAATCCAGGAAAAGTGAAATATCTCTAAAACCACACCACCTAGAAACAAATCGCTTGGTACACATATAGAAAACATCTTTACCAAAAACATTATATTCAATTTATAAGGTTAGAGACTCACGACCATTGACAATGCCTTGAGTTTGACGGTACGCGCACGGCTGAAACTGGCGCATGGCTGAAACCGCCACACCGGGGTGGAGGTAGGTTGTGGTTGAGTCTGGGGTGGGGAGGCATTCCATGAGATTTGGTCACATGCCCATTAATTTATTTCTCTTATTTCCCATTCACAGAATTTTGATAGTTTATTTAATGTTTAAGCAGTTAACTATCCAAATGTATAATTCAATCAAAATGAACCGGTTTTCTTCTTCAATTATATTAGTTTTAATTCAGTGACAAGTGGTTATACGTAGAGTGTAGCATATGGCTGATGGTGACGTCAGTTTCTAGATAAATTACAGGATGAAAATGTAGCCTCTGATGAAAATTGCAATCAATCCAATTAAAAATGTTAATTAAACTTTAAATTATATTTGTTTAATTTATCTTTCTTGAAGATGTATACTGCCTATCATAGATAAGTCTGAACAGACTTGTTTTCACCATTAGACAGTTTGTCGATAGAAAGCCTGAGTCTACAGTTTTACCGACCCAAGGGATTTTTAACCTCCCACACCACATAGACATGGTATGAGAGCAAATGACCTTTTATGTCGCTGTAAGTTATACACAGCGGTGGAAATCCAAATTGGCAGAGGTGGGGGCACGGGGAATCGAACCACCGACCTTCAGATTAGGAGTCCGACCTGTGACTAAACAAATTAATCACTAATTCATGTCTTAATGAAAAGGTATAACTCTGATTAAATCTCTTTCGAAAAATGGGAAATTGACTTCTTGTGAATTGTCCCACAAATCAAAGGCAGTTTGAGACCAATGCAGGTTGGGGGTGGGGGCGTAACTATTGTGAAAATCCCAATGACAAATTATTTTAGAATTTAAAAGAAATCATGTAAACAGAGATCATGCATGGCTACATTTGAGTGCTTTCCACTTGTCCCGAACCCACACTTTATCACCGGACAGACCTCTCTTTTCCACCTGGTTACTTGTGAAATTGCAGAGTCCGATGGATTTGATTGATTTTCTGCCATGGGGGGGGGGGGGGCGGGGATAATTGATTATTATAATCTTCCTCACTTTAATTTGAAGTAACTTTTATTATAAATGGTCAACCTTGGAGATATTTGAAGTGCAAACTTGAATTTGGCATGTATTTCAAATTGCAGACACCATAGCCTTCACCAGTAAAAGCTTCTATTAAATGGACTTGATATTCCTTCTATGCAGCAACAAATGTTTAATAAGTACACCACTATCTAAATTGGCTCAAACATAACTAAGTGTTTTTGCTTCGAAAATTGTATTATTTCATCGGCCCTATGCGGCTTTACAATTTAGTATTCCACCCAAGTAGTTCCCAGTTCATCCGCCAGTTGCTCATGTATGGAAATGAAGACGCAGCTCGCCCCCGCGATCCTTGCATGGCGGGTCGGTGTCACGCTTGAAGTGTTTATGAATAGTATTATCTCAACAGTGACCATTAAATATTCGCAAAAATTGTCCAAGATTAGACTTTGGGTACACTGGCGGATTTGAATATGGCCAGCGTTCACAGAAGGGGGCGTCTGGGGGGACACAGGACTAAACTAATAATATAAACCGCCTACAAAAATCAAATAGAACACCAGGGGGCATTAAGGGGCAGGAGGCGAGTGATCAAATATGGAGGGGGCAGAGTTGGGGGCACAAGGAAAGCTTTGTGTCGCCTCCAATGGGGCAGGGAAGGAGCAGACGTTTGTAACCCCCGGTCAGAGGGTAGTTTGTGGTTGTTTGTTGGGGTTTTACGTCCTGGTAAGATCTAAGGTCATATCAGGACAGGTACTGACTTGTGACAATGCACACTCATGGTGACTTTATAGTGCTGCCCCACCGGGAGATCAGGCAGCTGACACCATGACCTGATTATCCCACTCAGTCACATCATCCTGATACTCATCTAACCAGTCCTTGCGCTAACCAGTCCTTGCCGTACCCTATTAATGCCGAGCGCCACTCTAGGAAGTGACAAGTATCAATGTTTAAGTCATTCATTTGACTTGACCGAAAACTGAACTCCCCATCTCCCACACACGAGGCCCGCGCTCTACCAATTCGGCCACCGCGCCCAGTACCTTATGCCCGGTACACACCTAGCGTATACGATCGTTTTCCCCGCACCCACCTAGCGTATACGACCTAAAACTACGCAAAAATCGTGAGGTGTGCACTCCCCTAGCACACCTACCGATTGCGATTCACGACTAAAACTAATTTTTAGGGCTAAAACGGTAGGTGTGCGCTAGCACTACGATTGCGATTCCCGATTCGAAAAATGAATCGGCCCGACTGCAGTTTTAAGCTGATCGGGAGTCCTATGCGCGAATCCTATACGCTATGTGTGTACATGGCATTAGATGTTGCCAGGATGTAAAACTCCAAAAACCAACCAACCCTGGACGTGTAAACGCAATAGCATATAGATTGAGGATAGTTGATTGACTGACAAGGGAAATGAGAAAGTGAAAACATCAAGGATGAGAGTCGCCTTCAAACAATAACAAGCAAAAGGCGGAAATTTGATTTTCCGGTAAACTGACACCGCTAAGCATATATGAGGAGAAATGACCCATAGGACCAAATGCAGGGGAGCCCTTATCTGTGCCAGGGGACATGTTAAGGATTGGTAGGGGGGACATGGGGCGGGTCATTCATTTGAGATAACGGATTTTTAAAGTAGCAACATTCAACTCTTTTCTGATTATCTATACTTTTGTTTTTGTACGGGTATCTTTCATTTCACATACATCATGGATGAAAGTGCTCTCCGGGAGAAAAAGCAGAAATGCTAATATTCTCCCATAGGTTTAGCATTGTCAGGGAATCGCGGAAAATTCCTGGAAGTTGGGTTTCATATATATCGGTATACGCTGATAGTGCTGCGCCGTTTGAAGCATGTATTAGTAGTGTACGCTGATAGTGTTGCAGCGCTTGGAGCATTTATTAATATTAGTAGTATACGCTGATAGTGCTGTGGCCTCAGCACCACATATTAGTATACACTGATGGTTCTGCGGGATTGAAAAATCTCAGAAATCCGCGGAATCGCGGAGATCTTTCATCCCTGATACATGATTGTGTGTGTGTGTGTGTGTGTGTGTGTGTGTGTGTGTGTGTGTGTGTGTGTGTGTGTGTGTGGTGGTGTGTGCGTGCGTGCGTGCGTGCGTGCGTGCGTGCGTGCGTGCGTGCGTGCGTGTGTGTGTGTGTGTGTGTGTGTGTGTGTGTGTGTGTGTTGTGAAAGTACGACGTCTGAACACTTTGACTTCTGGATACTGAATGCTTTATTCACCATCCAGGGACCTGAACCACCGGCACCCTGTGCCTCTGACGTCATCTCATTTACATATTCCTTTGTCCTCTGCTCGTGCCTGGATGTCTTTTACGCATATATTACATGTATGTGTATCATCTGTATGTGCGAGTGACTGGGTGTATCAGCTGTGTATGCCGTCATGTATGTGTGCATGTGTATGTGTATATATATGTAGATACATATGAGTGTAACCAAAGACCCTATAATACTAAGATGGCTAACTCAGCCTGTACTGTGTAATCAAAATGATCAAACCCACCACTTGGTGTGCTGGCTGTTCTCTTGGTTAAACAGGTGCTATATTATATGTATAAATGTATATGAATATGAAAGATGTGTGATGATGGCAATGCTGATGATGATGCTGATGATGATGGGTATTTGTTCATAGCAATTTCATATTGATGTGTATTCATACTTAACTATCTCATGTATAATATAATTGTATGTGTTTACATGTGAAACACCAACCAGCAGCCGGCTGATCAAACCCACCACAAGATGGCACTGCGAAATTTACATTACCATTGGAGAGATAGGGAGTGAGCCATCTTAGTATTATAGGGTCTTTGGTGTAACACACATAATGATTCCTTGTCTTTACCATTTAAAAACATTGATAAAAACAGTTTGTCTTTGATACCAACATTCACTACAAGTAGTATACCGCAATAACCCTCTATACAGTCGTCCAGTGCACAGCTTTCTTTTCTTTTCTTACAACTATTCATATCATTTTCTTCAATTTTACTCCCCGTTGCATTCATCGCCCTCCCCAACACACTCACACACACACGTTCCCCAACATACACACACACACACACACACACAAACCTCCACCTTTTTTTACTATATCCTCTCAAGCTTTCGCGGTAGTACAAGAAAACACCTTCAAGCATTTTAGACATTAACAAAAGAACCATCTCGAATTGACGTCGCCAAAGGCCCCCTTCCTCCCTCCCTTTCCCCATTCTGATTCCCCTCCTTCCCCCCTCCCTGTAAGGTATGTCACCCTTTCCCCATTCTGATTCCCCTTCTTCCCCCCTCCCTGTAAGGTATGTCACCCTTTCCCCATTCTGATTCCCCTCCTTCCCCCATCCCTGTAAGGTATGTCACCCTTTCCCCATTCTGATTCCCCTTCTTCCCCCCTCCCTGTAAGGTATGTCAGATCCCAACAGGGGCGCGTCGGTCACCATGTCTATAGTAAAATATTCCTGCATTTTCACCATTCCGGCCTTGATTAAAGTACTTTCGCATTGGAAAATTTTCATGAATTTTATATCACTGGAAAGAACATGACCTAATCTCACCGAAAATATACATTAAAAATACCAAAATCAAAATACTTAGAGAGCATAGAAAGCTGTAACAATGTGGCAAAGGTCACAGTTTATTATAATGCTGAATCCAGACTAAATTTAACAATTAAACCGACATTAGAAATGCCATAACTTTCTCCCCTATTAAGATATTTTCAAAATTACAACAGATTTGAGTTTGTCTCAGCAAGATCTGTTGAAAGAGCTTAAATTTATACTGTTTGTTGTGTTTTGAAATTTTTGCTGATCTACCTACCTCTACACTCACCCCCCCCCCCCCCCCCCCTCACCCCCGCCCCCAACCCCCGTCTCTTTTCCCAGCCAGCTGCTGCGGTCGACCCCAGGGTCACGCTGACCCCAGCCTGACTCCCGGCATCTCAAGGCGCGCCTTGTTTACACTCAGTCACCATAGCAACTCCCTTCGGCCAATCAGCGCGCGCCGAGACCTGCACGTGACCCGGCGCGCCGAGCCGGAAAGATCGCAATCGGCGAACGACAGAGATGGCTATCTCCTGATGACTCGACGAAATGAACCGACACGTAATTTCATAATTCTATCTCGACATGAAATCGAAAGGCGAGGTGGAAACTGAAGGCGAAGTCTTATCTGGGCTCTAGCGGTGACTGGCGTCAAAGAAACCTGTTTAGATTAGATCATATCGGCGCAGATACGGCGAGCGGTTAGAACATCGATAATGTAATCGCTAATGTGATCTTAAATCTACGAGGTTACGCGCTACTGTTGTGGGGAAGCAGTTGTTGGTGTTGTTGTTGGTGTTTTGAAGCATTTGTCAATTCGATGACATGCCACCCAATAGAGGGAGTGCACGTGACGTCATCACTCAGCGGCCAGCCATCTTGGATTACGAGCACCCTTCCTAGCCATGTTGTGAATGCATGCAGATGCAGTAAAACAAAGTTTTCTTGTGTTCTGGGAGGCTCTGGGCAGTTTACATCCAATGTGTTTACTTACAGCACTTTAGCAACAACTTCTGAGGCCAATCTGCTCAAAACAGTGACAAATATACCAAGAAATCAGTAAATAACCATAGTTTAGGCAGTTGTAAGCCTTCTGTTTGTAATCCAATATGGCCACCAAAAGTTGTCTTGTGACGTCATTACACCCCCTCTATATAGGGGGCAACTATTTCCATTGTGTTTATTTACCGATTAGTTGGTTTATTTGTCACTGTTTTGAGCAGTTTGGTCTCAGAAGTTCGGGAAAAGGGTTTTTTAATGGAGAGGAAGTATTATTTTTAATCATCTAGCCTCACATCATTGCTAAAGTGCAGTATGTTGACACATTGGATGCTCGTAAAAAATTAGAAAGGTTTGGGCAGTAGCCGCTAGGTGGTGCAACTTACTTTGGCAGCCGCCGACTAGGTAGGCCCAGTGGTGGCCGTGGTGTTTTTGGTATACGACAGGGGGTGCCATAGGTGGTATTAAGTGTGATCCAAGATGGCTGACCGCTGAGTGTTGGCGTCATGTGCACTCCCTCTATAGGGTATGTTGTCTGACGTTGAAGATAGCAAAACAACAACAGGCCCATCTAATTGAAGTAACTTGCAATATCAGTTGAGGAACACCTAGTCCTAGATAAAAGATTCAATGAACACACCAATTCTTAGTTTTAGAAGCAAAATATATTCTTCATATACCTCTTTATATTTTCCCTCTCTACGTATGGTGGCTTAATTGAATAAATTCTGTAGATTAATAGACCTTAAAACTCGAATCGAAGGCATTTTGGGGTCGCTATGTTGCTTGTTTTGCATTCTCTCCCATTTCACCATGTTTACATCAATATAGATAAACACTGGATGTTGGAACCAGGAGCTCTACTTCTCTAACTGGTTGATCGAGACCAAAATCAGCTTTCGCCACTAACCAGACGGGATGGCCGAATGAGTTAGAACGACCGTCTCCCGTGTTGGTAGATCGTGAGTTCGAACCCCAGTCGAGTCAAACCAATGACTTAAAAATTGATACTTGTTGCTTCCTAGCCTGGCGCTCGGCATTATTAGGATAGGGCAAGGACTGGTTGGTTCAGTGTCAGGATAATGTGACTGAGTGGGATATCAGGTCATGGTGCTGGCAGCCTGGTCTTCCAGTGGGGCAGCACTATAAAGCTGTCATGAGTGCACACTGTCACAAGTCAGTACCCGTCCTGATATGACCTTAGATGTTGCTAGGATGTAAAACAACAACAAACAAAGGTTTCGCCACTTTTTCTAATGCATTGTTCTTTACCCCTAATATGGATTAGGGTTAATCTTGTATCTAGGGAACACCACATGTGAATATGAAGTAGCAGAGGTGATCAAGCCATGTTTCCATTCTTTTCAATATTTTCACTAAAGCTGCACAGTCCAATGAAAATCCCCCTGCTTAATCGACTAATACACAAAAACAAACATATTGGGAATTGAGTATTTGAACCCAGTATATGCTGAAAATTACCACATTCTTTCTGAGCAATAATCATTGGATATATTCAAATACATCTAATATACCCATTCCTATGCACACATCACCTGGGGTATATTTCCCCCCAAAAGCAGCCCCAATGGGTGAGTGTATGTTGGGGGGGGGGGAGGGGGAGTGGTGAGGTAGGATCTTGTCCGAGGATACTATAATAACACTACAGGGGCAATAAATTCACAGCGTTTTTTATGTTCCTAAAATGCTGTAAACGATGGCTGTAAGTAACGAGTGCGAGTTTGCGCACTGAGTCCCAGTGATAGCTTTATGTTAAGACTGAGGATAGACCCCCACCACCCCCAGCGTTTGGTGCCTGGGAACTGTGACACCAACAAGCCAACGAGTGCCAAACAAAATATAGTAACGCAGATCCATCACCGGAGCAAAGATTAACAAATTCACAATTTAGCTCTGTACTGATTGATGATTGTTGTTGTATGTGGTAATTATGTAATTGAAATAATGTGTTAGTAAATTTATTTACATCGATTGAATTTGTTGGCTTTCCTTAGCCGGGTTTATTCATTAGGGATATATATATAGGAGTGTGTGGATACCACGTGGCATGCCAGTAAGGGGTGTGTGTAGGTGTAGGTGTGTGTGTGTGTGTGGAGGATGCTTGGTCATACCTCCCCCCCCCCTCCCCCCACACAAACCCTCCCCACCACCACCGGCCTTATCTGAGCCCGCCATCTGAGTTCATATTGTCATCCAAGTCCACCTTCCTGAACAGATCCTTATCTCGTCTGTAGCACCCCTCACCACGTCCCATTACCCAAGATGAGCACTCCTCTACCCCCTGTAAATTTCTTCATTTTTATTATATGTTACCCCCCATACCCCCCACTTGCACCATCACTATATTTCCAGGCCAGCGAGAAGCAAGCAAGCACCCGCACGTAGGGGGATACTCCCTCCCAGACCGCAGCGCACGATCCACACTAGATAAAGATTCACCCCGTACTGACAGTACAGGGGTGAAAACCAACCCATTAGAAAAGCTGGCGAAGAATTTCGACATGCTGGGGAAATTAATTGAATTAATTTAAGAAGCAATATTTATTCTTTATGTATGTCTTCATATTTACCCGCTAGTCTTGAGTTGGAAAATATAATCAAACATATACTCTAATGCAATTTAAAAGTGAAATCGCCGGCGTTTTATCGCCACCATCTTGTCTTTTTGCATTCTCTCTGATTTCACCAACTCTGCGCCGATATATGTAGCCATTTGATCCTGGAACGAGAGTTTCTACTTCGTGTTCCATACTAAAGCTATTCTCGCCCGTATTTACACTACGTTGTCGTTCACCCATGTACTACAAGTACATGGTGAATCTTTTATCTAGATCCACACATGAACAGTAGCAGTGGCGTGCTGATTCGTCTCGGGCGAGCAGTGAATAGGCAGACATAGCGGGATTGATTCTGTTGCAGCGCAACAAGAGAAAATTCTCAACTTTCTCTCTCTCTCCCCCCCCCCCCTGCCTATCCCCTTGCCTCCCTCGTCCTCCATTCTCTCTCTTATTGCCTGTCTGTCTGCCTGTCTGTCTGTCTTTATTAAAGTTGCATTGTCCGATTGTTTAGAATTTCTGTAATTTTCTGAGATAAATATATTAGATTGATCATCATAATCTACTGTACTTTAGATGTAAGTACCTTTTATTTTAGGTGACTAACTTGTGATATATTTGAAGTGCAAACATGTCAAATTAATTTTGGCGAACACGCCCAAAACTCTGACCCCCATAGGCTTCTGCAGTAACAGGTTCTATTAAATTGAACCACTATTCCCTTCTATGCAGCAACAAATGCTTAATAAGTGCACCAGTACCTAAGTTAGATATGTAGAATCAAATCTAGACAATAGACTACATCGCCATTCCAGCCGTGCAGTGCATTGTGGGATGCGTGGAAGAAAAACAAACCCCTGCAAAGCACATGGCACATGCTAATACACTGGGTGCAGCTATGAAATGTGCTAGTTTCAGCTCATCTCAGCCCTTGTTTGAACATAGAATACCAACTTAAAAAACAAACAAAAATTAAGATGTCAATCTTTTATCTAGCATGGCATTTACATCAATATAATCAGCACATCTCATACCATCTGCATTTAGATTGAGACACATCTGGGCACTCAGACTAGTGCTAGAGCCATAGCCCGTCAGTTTTACTCATTTTATTCATGTTTTAACTTATATCCTATGGTTAATAACATTTGTTGGGCTAGGAAATGTGTAGGGTTAATTAGACATTGGTTATATATTTCTTTGAAACAAGTTTTTGTTGACACGTTTGACATTTTAATGTTTAGAACAAGAATTACTTATGGCTAATCAATGGCGATGTAAACATCAGCCTGTAAAGTGACTGAAATTGTATGTTTCTTAGCTCAAAATGCTTAATTATGGAGAGTTGTGTCTTAAACATATTCATTATATTATTATATTGCATCCATCCATCCATATTTGTGCCAAATTGTTATGTATTTTTATTAATTTTGAATAAAATCGAAGTTTTGCCCTACGTGTACTGGCAAACTCAATGGCAGTACACCCTTGCTTTGCTGCCAACGCCGTTTTCACCGCATGCGCAGTCGGAAAGGTGATCTCATCTATTGTTTTGTGGTTGAAAAGTTGATGCTTCATCGGACTATGCAGCTTTAAGTATTTGTTGCTGCATAGAAAGGCATGGTATTGTTAAGTGAATTTAATAGAACCTGCTACTGCTGAAGCCTATCACTATGCCATGAGATCAGCGTTTTGACAAGCACGGTAAAATTAATTGGTCATGTTTGCACTTCAAATATTTCAGACAATGCAACTTTAACAAGTCAAACCAATGATGCATTTCATTTTACTTGTCGCTACCTTGTTTGACAATCGACGTTACCAGGAGAGGGCAAGGCCTATTTGAGTCACTGTCACTAGTGTCAGAATAAATGCTTCCAGTGGGGAAACACTAGGGCCACAATGAGTGTGTGCTATCATAATGCAGTGTCCGTCCTGATATGACCACCAAGATGTTGCTAGGACATACAAACCCCAATCAATCATCATTCAAAGAACTCTAACCGCAACCCCTACCTCATGTGTCTCTGGACCACCAGGTGGAGCTACCTAATAATACATTACACACAGTTCCCGTCCAACACTCGACTCTAAAAGATTGCCAAATTGGCCATTCAATTTGCAGACAGAGCCTTGTGTTTATATTTTGTTTTGTATGAAGTATAAGCCCCTGACCCGCTACTATCCATCTACCACCATCACCACCACCACCACCACCACCACCACCTCCACCTCCACCTCCACCTCCACCACCACCTCCACCACCACCTCCACCCTCCCATTACTACGCTGACCCCCACCCCCTCAAAGGATTGAATGATTTGAACAAGCGCCAACTGTTCTCTTCATGTAAGCCTGAGCATTATTCATCCACTTTCCCGGTTACCAGAGTCGGTGGCTGAATCAGTAGAGCGCAGCTTCCCGTGCGGAAGGTCGAGAGTTCGATTCTCGGATAAATCAAACCAATGACTTACCAAATGGATACTTATCACTACCTAGCCTGGCACTCAGCGTTACTAGGATAGGGAAAGGACTGGTTAGCTCAGTATCAGGATAATGTGACTGGGTGGGAAATGAGGTTATGGTGCTGGTGGTTATGGTGCTGGTGGCCTGGTCTCCCAGTGTGGCAGCGCTATAAAATCGCCATGAGTGTGCACTGTCACAAGTTCGTACCTGTCCTCATATGACCCTATATCTTTCCAGGACATAAAACCCCAACAAACAAATCAACTTTAAACCCACTCTGCCATTCGGTGACATTAAAATGGAGTAAAATGACAGCAATAAAGACAACTATTTGGCAGTAAACAGGAGAGTGGTCTAGAGCGAAACTCTGAGGGCACGCCGTCAGGTGGTACAGCCAGGGTACACTTGGCTAACAGATCACCGATCACTTCTGCCAAACCGGACGCGGTGGCCAAATCAGTAGAGCGCAGGCTTCTCTTGAGGAAGGTTTGAGATTTCGAATGTCAGTTGAGTCAAACGAGTCACGTACAAAATTTATATGAGTCGAACCAATGATGCATTTCATTTGACTTGTCGCGACCTTGTTTGACAATCGGCATTACCAGGAGAGGGCAAGGCCTATTTGAGTCACTGTCACTAGTGTCAGAATAAATGCTTCCAGTGGGGAAACACTAGGGCCGCAATGAGTGTGTGCTATAATAATGCAGTGTCCATCCTGACATGACCACCAAGATGTTGCTAGGACATAAAAACCCCCAATCAATCATCATTCAAAGAACTCTAACCGCAACCCCTACCTCATGTGTCTCTGGACCACCAGGTGGAGCTACCTAATAATACATTACACACAGTTCCCGTCCAACACCTAGCCCAGCACTCGACTTTACTGGAGGGGTAAGGACTGGTTAGCTCACTATCACGATAATGTGACTGAGTGGTAAATGCGGGTCATGGTGCTAGCACCCTGGTTTCCCAGTGGGGCAGCACTGTAAAGTGACCATGAGTGTGCACAGTCACAAGTCGGTACCCATCCTGACATGACTGTAGATGTTGCTAGGATGTAAAACCCCAACAATCGGTAGACACAACTAGACAACAAACTGCAGTGCTAGAATCGACAATGTGCACCGTGCTTAACAACTCAGTTAGCAACTTGAGTCGTTAGAATCTTCAGCATACACCAGCTTTAATGATTGACGTGGCCGACTGACGCCTATTCCCAACTTTCACGACCGTCTGCGTTGTTGGTCAGGAAATTGGTCCAACTCGATTCTGAATTTAGGGGTTTTATGTACTAGCCACATCTGAAGGCATACAAGGACGAGCATAGATTTGTACCAAGACGCATACATTGCGAACATACAGTGATGTCCCACTTGGAAACAGTGCTGCAAGTGCCATGACAGCATCCCGCCCAGCCAGATTATCCTGGCTGACACTGAGCCAGTCTCTTTTTTTGCTGGGGGCTGGTGGGGGGGAGGGGGGGCATTTTTATTCATCTGAATAGTCTTTTTCAGCATCGAGGCACTGGTCTTCCAGCCATGCCTAACTTTGGTGATTTACACTATTTAATTACAAGAACAATTTTAAGATAATAAAATATTGTTATACTACAAACTCTTAATTAGCTGAATGTAATATCTAGTCTGGGTATGCATTCAGTTGATGCATTTAATGTAGGTGGAGTTTAAGTTAGCTTTCTAGGGAGGGTTATGTCAGTATAGTTTAGGTATGGTCCAAATTTGGCTAACTAAAGGGGCTGTCACACTATGGCATTAGCGTATGCCGACGTATGCGATTTTCGGCCAATACGACGTCATAGGTTGGGCATACGTCGAATACGCTCGGTATACGGCATCGTAGGTCGAGCCGCAAAATCACTTTTCGTGCATGTTCAAAATTTTCAACCTATGCCGGCATATGGCTCATGTTTCTCATACACTTGGCGTATGCTGGGCATACGTCGGCGTACGCTAAGCACACATTAGGGGTAGGTCAGGATAGGTTGGAACACGTTAGCCATACTTTCAGCAGTGCAGTCCGCGTACAGCCAACGGATGCATAACGTACTCCTAACGTACTTCGAACGTATGCCTGCCGTATCTCCAGTGTACTTAACGTATATGCCATACTTCTAGCGATGAAGTAACATACATAAGATTGGTCAGCATACCGTGAGCGTATGCGATAGGTCAGAGATACATTCTTCATACGTTGTGTGTACGCCCATTTTTATACCCCGCCCCTGCAAAGTTCGCCGAATGCCGATGTACTGGCAAATTGTCGTACATTGGGCATGCCACTCGGGTTATTTTTTTTTTTTTAAAAGGATCTTAATTATATATTTAGAACACCACATGCATTGAGGCATCGCTACAGCAAGGTATTTTTTTGTTTGTTGGTATATTAGTTGTTTAAACAGGGGAAATTTCAGTCGCAGATGACTGGTCTTCCTCATTCCACTGCTCCTTGCCCTATCCTAGTAATGCCGAGCGTCTGGCTAAGAAGCGACAAGTATAAATTTTTAAGTCATTGGTTTGACTCGACCAGGATTCAAACCCACTATCTACCAACACGGTAGACGGACGCTTTAACTCATTCGGCCATACCGTCTGGTCTTGAAAATATTTATTCACATCCTCATATATACTCTTTGTTTTTGTTCCCAAATGTTGGTAATTAGAAATAGCTTAATAGATCATGGAAAAATTAGTCAAATAAATATATGTATATCTAGTAATAAGTTTGTAAAGCTGCATAGTCCGATGAAAGCATCAAACTTTGACCTTAGATGTTGCTAGGACATAAAACAACAAACAAACAAACTTAAACATCGAGTGTTAAGCCCCCGTCACACATCACCGGATTGAGCAACGGACAGAATTGTCTAGTCCTGGTATCATAAGTATCAAAATGTATTAAAATGTGTTAAAATGTGTCAAAATGTTGCGATGTCGGGTCAAAGGCCGCTGGACGAACGGATAGCAAGCGGACTCAAACTGGACAAGAATCATAGACGTCAATCCAGCGGCATCCATTCCAAGTTTTGTGCATGTTCAAAACTTGGACGGACACAAACCGGACTATCAACGGACTTTGTTCCGTTTCTTTCCGTTTCCTTCAATCCGGTGATGTGTGGCAGCCGCTTTACATAGCAGGGAATGGTAAGTTAATTTAGGAGGACCTGCTATTGCTGAAACCTACAATGTCTAGTATTTTTACATGCACATGAATATTTTTTTATATTTTTTTATTTAAAACATCTCCAAAGTTAACCCTTGAACATAAGCTACTTCAAGCTAAAGTAAACTAGTTTATAATAATCAACCCAATATATGTATCCGAGAAAAATATAGCACAAACGTAGAATCATTGGACTATGCAACTTTAACTATGGCGACAACATAAACTCACAGCATAGTATAATAGTAGCATCATTTACAGAAATTAGGTAAGAAGTTCTGGTACTAATGCAGTTGTAAACCGATAGGTGGCGTGGTGACTGGATTAAAGGTGCAGAACAGAATATCCAAACTGCACTGAACCCATTGACTGCAACACTATATGGAATGCAGTCATGTGTCATGGTGCCATATCCGTAAGTGATCTTCAGTATATTGAGCATACAGAAAGGGTCAATGCGAATGGAAAAAAAAGATGGCGGAGAATTTACCTATCATTCATGTACCAATGTTTTGCTTATTTTCCTGTAATTGTCTATCTGTATATTGTAGATTTGTTTACTGTGTAGAGGCAATTGTGATTAGGGCTGGAAGTCCAGTGCATTAGCACTGCCACCATGTTATTCAGAGGAATAAAAACAGTTGAACAAAAAAAAAAATATCCAAACTGCACTGAACCCACTGACTGCAACACTATATGGAATACAGTTATGTGTCATGGTACCATATCCATAAGCGCACATTGAGCATCCAGAAAGGGTTAAGCCGAAATGAGAAAAAGATGGCAGAGGTGAAAAGAAGGTAGTGGAGGGGGTAGGCAAGAGAGGCCTAGAGGTTTACCTGACTTAGCTGCCTTTCAATTGAGTTCTAGTTCTTATTCGTCTGAAAGAGTCGGTTTTCTTTTAGAATGGCGATTGAGTGTGATTGCAATACTTGAGGTCTAACCAATAGAGTATAGGCAGATTACGCACGCTATGACACAGATTGTCGATGTGTGGGCGCTTTTTGTTTAATGTATTGTTAGTTAGTTGTAAACAGGATTGTCACACAGGGCCGCATGGCGTTGGCGTAAAAGTCACACATGAATGAATCCACGGCGTAAGTCATTGGACAAAATAAAAGTAAACATGTTAGCATTCTTATCAGATCAGCAGATGTCTATTGGGATTAAAGTTATCACAGCAGTATTTATATTATTAGGCAATTAAAAAGATAAGTTTGGTTGAGTGAACTCTGGCTGGACCCAATTGGACCCTCCTTTATTAAAGTAAAAAATCCATGCGAGTGGGGATGAGCGCGATAACGTGAATCACTCACCGTTAAAGTAGCATAGTTTGGAGCAGTTATCCAAGGCGCTCAGGCCCTGGATAACAAGCAATAGCGAGTGGCCGGCAAGTAGAGAAACAATAAAGTTACTGAGTAGAATATGTAATAAACACATTGCAAGTGAGTCAATAGAGTAACCTACCACCAAACATGAATTAGCTAGGTAATTGTATTAGAATTATTCCTAGACTATGACAATCAGTAACACTAACGGATGGACAATCAGTGTTTAGCTGCCTCCTAAATAATATTTGCATAACAAATTACACCTCAGGGGGGGAAAAACGCAAATCGATGGCGAGTAGGGATTATAGGAAGAGGCAGCAGAATGCTCTCCATTCAGAGTAGGCCCCCCCTATGTGACGATTGGTCATAGCCATGGTGATATATATGCTTCTGTTTGGAGAGTAGTGTATGAAACCTGACTTCCGGTAATTTTCGGCAATTCCCAGACAGTGCTAAGCACATGCGGTTCGGTTGTTGGAGTTTTAGGTCCTGGCAACATCTAAGGTCATATCAGGATGCTAAGCACATGCGAGAAATCTCTGTATTTTCATATAAATGCACCCCTTGTTGGGATACCATTACCGGCTGGACAGCAACCATGGCAGTGCACGCTCAAGGTGAATTTATAGCACTTCCCACCAGACGGGATGGCCGAATGAGTTAGAGCGTCCGTCTCCCGTGCTGGTAGATCGTGGGGTCGTGGGTTCGAGTCCCGGTCGAGTCAAACCAATGACTTTAAAATTGATACTTGTCGCTTCCTAGCCAGGCGCTCGGCATTATTAGGATATGGCAAGGACTGGTGTGCTCAGTGTCAGGATAATGTGACTGAGTGGGATACCAGGTCATGGTGCCGTCGGCCTGGTTTCCCAGTGGGACAGCACTATAAAGTCGCCATGAGTGCGCACTGTCACAAGTCGGTACCCATCCTGATATGACCTTAGATGTTGCTAGGATGTAAAACAACAACAAACAAACATAGCACTACCCCATTGGAACACTAGGCCACTGGCACCATGACTCAATATCCCACTCAGTCATATTATATCACAATATTAAGCAAACCAGTCCTCAGCTTATCCTAATAATGGCCAGTGCCAAGCTAGGTAGCAAAAAGTATCAAAGTTGTATGTCATTGGTTTGACTCAACCCAGAGTTTGAACCCATGACCTTCCTAACAGGAGGCCAGCCAGCGCTCTTACCTATTTCAGTATTTGGTCACTGCATCTAGTCCAGAAACTGGGTAAGATGGCTCACTGGATAGGGATCCTGCTTCCAGGTTGTCGTCGTCGATCCTCAGCGAAGTAAAATCCAAAGATTTTTACTAAATTAACTCCTGCCGCCATCTAGAATTACTAGGGATGAAAGCGGTCTCTGGCTAAAATCGCGGAAATCAGGGCGCCAACGACAAATTTCCGCGATAATGCAGATCTTCTCCCATAGACTTAGCATTGTCAGGGATTCGCGGAGAAATACCGGAAGTCAGTTTTCAACTAACCTTGTTGTGACTGTATTATCGCCAATACCAGACTCGGTCTTGTTTGGGTTTGATGTTCTAACAACATCTAAGGTCATTTAAAAATGGGATTCAAACTCCCCCAACTGTTGTCATATACATAAAAAAAAATTTAATGTTTAAAGTTAATCGGTAAATATAAATAATCGCAGAAATCCGCGAAACCGCGGAGATCTTTCATCCCTGAATTACTAGGATAGGACAAAGACTGGTTGGCCCAGTGTCCTGATAATTTGATTGGGTAGGATGTCCCGCCACGGCCACTCACAGAATCAAAGCCATCCCAGTGGGATAAACACTACAAAAGTCGTCATGAGTGGGCATTGTCACGCGTAGGGTACTCCTCCCTGATATGACCTCAGATATTGTTAGGAAGTTAAACCCTAATCATGTACTAATCTCAGAGGAAATCCGGTAAATAGCAGGCCATATGGTTCAGAGGCGCCTGGTGGGAGCGTCTGGAGATTACACAGAGATAAGGGGTCGGCCAGAAACAAAGGGAGGTGAGTGAAGAGATGGTCTCACCTGGTCCCGCCAGGCACTGTCGGCCAGCAGAGGCCAGGTGCAACATATTGTAGTGGTCTGCACTGACCTCTCAGGCAAGTAACCACATAGACAGGTAGGCATGGGTAGTGTGTTGATATCAGGGAGCCTAGGTGGTGTAATGGTTAGCACACTGGCCCGGAATGCAAAGAGATGTGGGTTTGAGTCCCACTCTAGGCACAATATTTCCCATTTTCATCACCCCCACGACACTGGTTGCCGTGACCATGATCCTGTACAAGCTATGTACTGTATAGTTGTTGAACCTAACCTGTGTATGTGCATTGCCTGTATGTATGTATGTAATTGTAAGCATTAAAAGACTTACAATTCCAGGGGGACGAGTGTAGTAGTCTGCACTGACCTCTCAGGCAAGTAACCACATAGACAGGTAGGCGTGGGTAGTGTGTTGATATCAGGGAGCTTAGGTGGTGTAATGGTTAGCACACTGGCCCGGAATGCAAAGAAATGTGGGTTCGAGTCCCACTCTAGGCGCAATATTTCGCATTTTCATCACCCCCATGACAATATGTTACAAACCGGAATCAGCAGGAGCCATGTGTTACAAACCGGAACTAGCGGGAGCCAGACCAGATGGGATAGCCGAATGAGTTGAGCGTCCGTCTCCCGTTTTGGTAGATCTTGGGATTTGAACGCATGGGGTTGAACCGTGGTCGAGTCAAACTGATGACTTAAAAATGTATAGTTGTCGCTTCCTAACCTGGCGCATGGCGTTATTACGATAGGGCAAGGACTGGTTAGCTCAGTGTCAGGATAATGTGGCTGAATGGGATATCAAGTCATGGTGCTGGTGGCCTGGTCTCCCAGTGGGGCAGCACAATAAAGTCGCCATGAGTGCACACTGTCACAAGTCGGTACCCGTCCTGATATCACCATAGACCCTCCAACAACCAACCAACCAGCAGAAGCCATGTGCTACTAACCGGAACCAGCAGAAGCCATGTGTTACAAACCGGAACCATCAGTAGTTATGTGTTACTAACTGGAACCAGCAGAAGCCATGTGTTACAAACCGGAACCAGCAGGAGCTATGTGCTACTAACCAGAACCAGTATAAGCCATGGCTACTAACCGGAACCAGTAGAAGCCATGTGTTACAAATTGGAACCAGCAGAAGACATATGTTACTAACCGGTACCATAGAAACCATGTATGACAACCCAGAACCTGCAGAAGCCATGTCCTACAAAGCAGAACCAGCAGGAGCTATGTGCTACTAACTGGAACCAGCAGAAGCCATGTTCTACTAACCGGAACCAGCAGAAGCCTACTAACCGGAACCAGCAGAAGCCATGTGCTACTAACCGGAACCAGCAGAAGCATGTGCTACTAACTGGAATCAGCAGAAGCCATGTGCCACTAACCGGAACCAGCAGAAGCCATGTGCCACTAACCGGAACCAGCAGAAGCCATGTGCTACTAACCAGAACCAGTAGAAGTCATGTGTTTCAAATTGGAACCAGCAGAAGCTGGTACCATAGAAACCATGTATGACAACCCAGAACCAGCAGAAACCATGTACTACAAACCAGACCCAGCAGGAGCTATGTGTTACTAACCGGAACCAGCAGGAGCTATGTGCTACTAACTGGAACCAGTATAAGCCATGTGTTACAAATTGGAACCAGCAGGAGCCATGTGCTACTAACCGGAACCAGCAGGAGCCATGTGCTACTAACCGGAATCAGCAGAAGCCATGTGTTACTAACCGGAACCAGCAGGAGCCATGTGCTACTAACCAGAACCAGCAGGAGCCATGTGCTACTATCCGGAACCAAAAGGAGCCATGTGCTACTAACCGGAATCAGCAGAAGCCATGTGTTACTAACCGGAACCAGCAGGAGCCATGTGCTACTAACCAGAACCAGCAGGAGCCATGTGCTACTATCCGGAACCAAAAGGAGCCATGTGCTACTAACCGGAATCAGCAGAAGCCATGTGTTACTAACCGGAACCAGCAGGACCCATGTGCTACTAACCGGAACCAGAAGAAGCCATGTGTTACAAACCGGAAGCAGTATAAGCCATGTGCAGCTAACCATAACCAGCAGAGGATGACTGCAGGCTATTTAACCTAACTGCGTGTTATATACACTGCTTAGGCTCATTGCAGGTTGCTTAGCCAGCCTATTTACCCTGATAAACAGATGGCAGGCTGACTAGGTTGGTTGCAAGCTGGTCATGATACTACAGGCTGTTTAATCTGACGTCATGCTGTTCCGGCTGACGGAAAGCTGTTTATGCTGAATAAAGGCTATTTACAACCAAACTGTCTGGGAAGATATTGGAGTGTGTGTCTGAGTGTGTATTGCAGTGTGGGTGTCTAAGTAAGTGTGTCAACGCCTCCTGCTGACCAAACTTTGTTGGATTATTGCCATACATTTGTTTCTAATGCAGGGATTTACCTTGCAATGAAATTGTCTTTGCAAATGTTTTACATGAAATAAAATAACAGTTCCTGTGAGATGGTGTACAGTAAAACCTCTCTAACTGACCACCTCCACAGATCGACCACTCCCCTATATCGATCGCTTTTATGTCCCAAACGATCACTCATACAATACCATTGTAATGATAAAAAGAACTCCCTAAACCAACCACCTCTCTAAAGGAACCATTTAATGTCAGTCCTATGGTCGGTCGATTTAGAGGGGTTTTACTGTATTTGTAGTCACTACCCCCTCCACCTTCTGATGTGTAAGCTGTAGCTGTGACCCGGCTTGCTGGGTCTCAGCTTCAATCTTTACTGAGAGATCAGCAGAACTAGGCACACCAGTGTTGACAAATTAATTCAGGAGAGAAGTTATCACTCTTAAGGCCTAAAGGACAGTTTCGGGAGGGGTAAAAAGCACCATGTAACCAGGTTAGTTAGTTAGTTAATTCAGGTGCCCGAGGTGGCGCCACAATCGCTAGGTTCGCAGCAAATGAATGCACTGCAGTGTAGCGGTAAGGACACGCATATAGAGAATATATGTTCTTCTGTATGTTTTTCTCTACATTCATATTTGCATACTTCATTACACAACACGCACATATAGGATGTGGTCTCCGAATCAGTGAGTGCGCTGCTTTTCCATACGGAAGGTCTGGGTTTTGAACCTCCTCGGAGTCAAACCAATGATTTACAAAATTGATACTTGTTGCTAGCTAACCAGGCACTCAGCATTATAAAAGCGGCTGTCACACATCACCTGATTGAGCAACGGACAGAATTGTCTAGTCCGGTGGTGTTTGGGCGTGATAAGTATCAAAATGTATTAAAATGTTGCGATATCGGGTCAAAGGCCACTGGACGAATGGACATGAAACGGACATAAAACAGACATGAAACGGACATGAACGGATAGACAACGGACGAAACAAACTCAAATCGGACAAGAACCATAGACATCAATCCGGTCGCATCCGTTCCAAATTTTATGCATGTTCAAAACTTGTATGGACACACACCGGACTATCAACGGACTTTGTTCAGTTTCTTTCCGTTTCCCCCAATCCGGTGATATGTGGCAGCCGCTTTACATACCGCAAGGACTGGTTTGCTCAGTAAAAGGATAATGGCACTGCTCTCCCAGTGGGGCAGCATTATAAAAGTTGCCATGAGTGTGTACTGTCACAAGTCGGTACCCATTCTATTTTGATCATAGATGTTGCTAGGCCGTAAAGCCCCCAACAACAAAAGACACAATTTAACGTAGCTACCTGATAGAAACGGCATAGTGCAAAGAGTGGAACACAGATGACGCAAGCAGGCCACATTAGATATAAACGTATGAAAGTGTAGAATACAATAAAGGGGTAAAGGAAAACAACAAAACTGTTAGCGACAGACAATCTGTAGCTATTTGAACCCATGAGATAGAATGTACAGCGACAGACACTCTGTAGCTATTTGAACCCATGAGATAGACTGTACAGCGACAGACAATCTGTAGCTATTTGAACCCATGAGATAGACTGTACAGCGACAGACAATCTGTAGCTATTTGAACGCATGAGATAGACTGTACAGACAATATAAAGATGCCTATAAATCTGCAGATAGCATCTGTGGAGGTGATGCTGGTGCGGACACTGACGAGAGGGTGACCCAGGGGTGGATGTGGGTGTGGACGTGAGTGTGTGGCTGTTGAAGGAGGTCGGGCGCGTGGGGGTGGGGGGGTGAAAAGGTGGGTTGGGGATGGAGACACCGGGGAATGAGGGGGACCAAGCCCGGGTGTGTGTGGGAGGAAGGGCCGGGCATAAGGAACCGGAGGATGGGGGTGGGGGGTGCCACGGAAAGTGAGGACCAAGCCAGGGGGTGTGGGGAGTGGGATGAGAAGGAGATATATATCTACAGGAGATTGGGAACGCGGGACGGTTACAACCCCCACCTCCTCTCCCATCCCTCTCCCATCCCTGGGGTGGGGTGGTATAGATGTGGGTCGGATCCGGGGAGCAGGACACGGCCCTCGCCCTGGGGACGGCCGGGGGAAAGCCGCCTGTGTGTGTAAGGGGGGGATCGGCGAGTAGGGCTAGGGGGGAAGGGAGGGCTCCTGCCCGGGGATCGACCAACAATGAAGGGAGGGCTACTGCCTGGGGATCGACCAAACAGTGCCCGCCCCAGCCTCCCGGATTCACACACCCATCTGTGGGGCTTCTGTTCTGACGCCCCCCCCCCCGGGGCACTGAGTGCCCCCCCCCGGCCCCCTCCCCTCCCCCGCCCTCCATCCCAGTCTCACAAAGAAGCCACCGACCAAAAACACCTGCATACAACCCAGCCACATACAGGTAATAATTGTACTGCAACCCCCCACTGAATCGACTCCGGTAAAATTATTTCCCTGCAATATGTAATTTCCAGCGGAAGTATCCAGATCAAACCTGATCAATTTCATGCGCTTAAAGCTGATATATATATATGTGAGTCAGCCTCACGAAAATGGGCCAATTGGTGGTTTATTTAAGATGTCGGCATCGAAATTCTTAAAGTGTAGTGCATTTCTTTGTTTTATATTAAATTATCCTAGAAACAAATATGGTTGTTGTATTTTCTCTAACTTTATATTCAGGATAAATTTAAGGATGTTACAACACCTCTCTCAATGCTAAACTATAAGTATGCCGATCGACGCAGACATCCAATGATCGACGCCGACAACTCTAACAGATGTCGGCGTCGCAATTCTTAAAGTGTTGTGCATTTCTTTGTTTTATATTAAATTATCCTAGAAGCAAATAAGGTTGTTGTGTTTTCTCTACCTTTACATTCAGGATAAATTTAAGGACTTTCCAATACCTCTGTCAATGCTAAACTATAATTATACTGTTCGATGCCGACATCCAATGATCGACGCCGACAACTTTCCCCAATTGGCCTCTTTTCGTGATCCTGACTCATATATATATATATAATGGCAGAAACTCGAAAGCATCAGATTATGCAAATTTAAAATTAAATGTGCGTGTACTCTATTGCTAAAAAATAGACAGCGAAGAGTTGCTGAGACGGGCAGTGGATTGTAATTGTCCGCCTGTCTGAGCGGGGCACACTTTGTGGGGAGGGACTGATGGTATCAACCAGTACAGATTCTTAATCCCCACCTACCCTACCCACCTTCCCACACACGCACCCTACCTTTCCCACCAATGACTGATAGATAACCGCTACAGTTCACCAACACCAAGTTCCCATTTCCTTTTTTTTTTTAATATTTTTTTTAAATTCCAAATTTAAACTGAAGTTCAACTTAAAGTTGCATAGTCCGATGGTTTTGAATTTCTGTATTTTTTCTGAGATAAATATGTTAGATCGATCACTAGTATCTACTTTACATTAGTTTTTATTTTAAATGGTAAACTTTTGAGATATTTTGAGTGCAAACATGGAAAATTAGTTTTGGCAAACTTGCCAAAACTCTGACACCATAGACTTCTGCAGTAACACATTCTGTTAAATTGACTCAGTATTGCCTTCTACGCCGAAACAAATGCTTAATAAGTGCATCAGTATCTAAGTTAGATATGTAAAATCAAATCTAGATAATTGGTTTGGTTTTGAAAATTTGATATTTCATCGGACTATGCAGCTTTAATATTATTGGCATTACTGATATGAATATTAATATGCTCAATATTGTTACCAAGATTAGTTACTATTACTAGGTACTATTACTAGTTACTATTAGTTTATTAATATTATTGAAAATTTATGTTTCTGTACAATATTGTCAATACTGATTACACCATTTTTCCTGACCCCCTTAGTCTATAGAAAGGGGGTATCAGGGTTAGAAAGGATATATTAATTACATTAGATTAAGCAGTATTTAGTTACATCAAGTTCTCGAATATGAAAAAAAACCACTAGTATCCAAGGAATTATTTCTAATATTTGCTTAGTTATTTCTATAAAGATTTTACCTACGAGGATGAAAGTGGCCTCTGGGTAAAAAAGCGGAAATGCTGATATTCTCCCATAGGCTTAGCGTTGTCAGAGAATCGCGGAAAATTCCAGGAAGTCGGGTTTCATATATATTGGTATATACGCTGATAGTGCTGCGCCGTTTGAACCATGTATTATTAGTGTATGCTGATAGTGCTGCGGCGCTTGGAGCATTTATTAGTAATAGTAGTATATGCTGATAGTGCTGCGGTGTCTGCACCACATATTAGTATACGCTGATGGTGCTGCGGGATTGAAAAATCCCAGAAATCTGCGGAATCGCAGAGATCTTTCATCCCTGTACCTAGCTACGTTTGAAACAAAGACATCCTTAACACAAACAAAACATAGATGAAACCTATATCAAGTATATCAACACCACCTTTGTGCTCAGCATAAATTCCAGTATACCAAGTCACTGTAAAATGACAAACGAAAATTGAACGAAAATAATAAATATTAAATTTGTGTTTAATGTATTTTTTCAAACCCACCTGTTATTGAAGTAAATGAAATTTTGAAAATGTTCAACACACAAATGCTATCAACATCTGTTAAACTTATGGTAAATTGATAAAATTAGTAAAAGAGGCCCACTTCTGATGGATACAGGTGGAGTGGTGAACCATGGGGGCTTGCATCTCATCTTAATGGTGTGCACATCAAAACAGACACGCGGAACGAGGGCCCCCCCCCCCCCCCCCAAACCCCCTTGTACCTGCTTCAACAGTGTAAGTTGAACATTAGCAGAGACACGCATTGAGGAGCCGGAGACCCAACCATCTGCCGCCAAGTGTAGCCATTGTAAGGCTGACTGCTCCCCTTTGTAGTTATGGCAATTCTTATTATTAAATTAGCAAAGATGCGCCAACTGATATGTTTACAAATCTGGTCACCTGATTCCACCACCATTAATGTTCGATATATTCTTTCTTTTTTAAAACCCTGACGCAGTGGCCGAATCGGTAGAGCGAAAGGCCTCCTTGTGCGGGAGATCGGGAGGTCGATTCCCGGTCGAGTCAAACCAACGACTTAAAATTTGATACTTGTTGCTTCCTAGCCAGGCGCTCGGCATTATTAGGAGAGGGCAAGGACCAGTTGGCTAAGTGCAGGATAATGTGACTGAGTGGGATATCATGTAATGGTGCCGGCGGCATAATCTCCCAGTGGGGCAGCACTATGAAAGTCGCCATGAGTGTGCACTGTCATAAGTCGGTATCCGTCCTGATATGACCTTAGATGTTGCCAGGACATATAATTTCCGCAACCAATGTACATGCAAACCCAACTACGAGTAATAGTCAATTTGAAGCCCTTTGACTATGTCTACTGACCTATATAATTACACCTATCCAAATCCCTGTCTGACGTCTTAAAACCACTGTGAATAGCCATGCGGTATTCAGTCCAATGGTTCTGGACAGATCAGTCTCCGCCTGCCGGGTTGCAGCTGAAATTTGATTGGTTGTTTGAATTTTACATCTTGGCAACACCCAAGGTCATATCAGGATGAGTACCAGGATGAGGTGCACACGCATGGCGACTTTATAGTGCTGCCCCACTGGGAGAATAAATGTGAATAAGTAAAGTTGTGTTGGTCATGTTACTTCCCCTTTAAAGTTGCATAATCTGATGAAAATATCAAATTTGATCCTACATATCACGACTGAAACCATTTCACTATGAACACAAACATTAATTTTTCACGTGTTCACTTCAAACATCTCCAAAATGTACCCCTTAAACTAAAACTACACCAAACTAAAGTAAAGTATATGAGACTGTCTCAAAAGGTGCTAAGCAATATGGGACAACATTTTGTCCATTGTAACGATCAACATACTATCTGCTTATGCATTTTCTCAGAATAAACTGATTTGGTTTTTATATGGTGTTTCATAATCCCAATAGAATACATATTGATTTGAAGCAAATGTCCTTGTGTTTTCAGTGTAACCATTCCTGTGCTGTTTTGTGTCAATCGTTACAATGGATAAACAAAAAAAGGGTTATCACCTTTTGAGAGAGGCTCATATTATAATGATCAACCTAATATATGTATCTAAAAATATAACCCACCAACCACAAAAAGGAACCAGATGGGATGGCCGAATGAGTTAGAGCGTCCGTCTCCCATGTTGGTAGATCGTGGGTTCGAACCCCGGTCGAGTCAAACCAATGACTTAAAAATTGATACCTGTCGCTTCCTAGCCAGGCGCTCGGCATTATTAGGATAGGGCAAGGACTGGTTGGCTCAGTGTCAGGATAATGTGACTGAGTGGGATATCAGGTCATGGTGCTGGCAGCCTGGTCTTACAGTGGGGCAGCACTATAAAGTTGCCATGAGTGCGCACTGTCACAAGTCAGTACCCGTCCTGATATGAGCGTAGATGTTGCTAGGACGTAAAACAACAAACAAACAAAAGCACAAAAAGAAAAACCCCAGCGGATTCTGCAACTTTAAGTTTAACTAACTGACGTGTTGGGTCTTTCACACGGTCACTGTTGGAAAGCCCATGCCTTATACATTACACATTTCAGCTTCAATTTTCGATTGCAAACCGATGTCGAAACCACCCCATCGCGAGGTCAGTGAGGAAAATTAAAATGCACCCTGAAATGCACCGTCCCCTTTGCACCTAAATCCCTGTAGGGGGCGCACCTCTGGTCGGAGCCAGCACCTCAAAGCAACCTCATAAAAAAAATACTTGCATCTCTTCAACAAAATTTAAATGATATAGAATAAAAAAGAATAAAATAATCACATCCCCAGTGTATCAAGTCAGCAAGTTATGATTCCATTAAGGGTATAATATATCTACTATCTTAACTAAACAAAATTTAAATTTATTTATTTAACATAAATTTTAGAAGACTATTTAAAGTGAATCCTTGAGAAAGGGACCCCCCCCCCCCCATTTTGCATTTGAAAGTTTGTGAGTGATATAAATTGGAACTACCTCCATACCCCCCCCCCCCATAACGCTTTTAACCCCCCCCCCCCCCCCCCCACACACACACACACATCCTTCGACGTGCCAGCCACCCGTCGGGTGCTGACAGGTCAGCTGACCACCGTCTGACCACGTGACACTTCACGTGATGTCACCGGGCGTCTCAGCTGTCAGGTCAGTGAAACGCTGACGTCGCCATTACACAATAATCATAACAGAGGGTCTGCCCGAATAACGGTCAACATGGCGAATCCAACGGGCAAACGCGTCGCGGGAGATGGGGTGGGAGAGTGGATGGGGTAGTGGGAGGGGAGAGTGATGGCAGGAGGGGAGAGGACGGGCGGAGGGAGGGGAAAGGAGGGTGGGAGAGGGAGAGGGGGGTGGGGGCAGATGGAGAGCAAGGAGGGGGGTAGGCAGGGGAAGGTCGAGGATCAATGGAAGAGGCAGTGGATAGGAGAGAGAAGGTGAATGGTAGGCCTATGGAAGGGGAACTGGAAGAGGAGAGGAGAGGAGAGGGAGGGAGCAAAGGGAAGGGTTAGGAGCAATGGGGGATGGGAATGAAGAGAGAGAAAGAAGGCATTAAAAGTAGGTTTGTTTGTTGTTTTGCATCCTAGCAACATCTAAGGTCATATCAGGACGGGTACTGACTTGTGACAGTGTGCAATCATGGCAACTTTATAGTGCTGCCCCACTGGTATACCAGGCCAATAGGAGGAAGCAAAGGGGACCCCAATAGGAGTAAGTGAAGGGGACCCCAATAGGAGGAAGCTAAGGGGACCCCAATAGAAGGAAGCGAAGGGGATCCCAATAGGAGGAAGCTAAGGGGACCCCAATAGAAGGAAGCGAAGGAGATCCCAATAAGAGAAAGGGAAGAGGACCCCAATAGAAGGAAGTGAAGGGGATCCCCATAGGTGGACCCCAAGCTAAGGGGACCCCAATAGAAGGAAGCGAAGGGGATCCCAATAGGAGGAAGCTAAGGGGACCCCAATAGAAGGAAGCGAAGGAGATCCCAATAAGAGAAAGGGAAGAGGACCCCAATAGAAGGAAGTGAAGGGGATCCTCATAGGTGGACCCCAAGCTAAGGGGACCCCAATAGAAGGAAGCGAAGGGGATCCCAATAGGAGGAAGCTAAGGGGACCCCAATAGAAGGAAGCGAAGGGGATCCCAAAGAAGAAAGGGAAGAGGACCCCAATAGAAGGAAGTGAAGGGGATCCCCATAGGTGGAAGTGAAGGGGACCCCAATAGAAGGAAGCGACAGGGACCTTGATAGGAGGAAGTGAATGGGACCCCAATAGAAGGAAGGGAAGAGGAGCCCAATAGAAGGAAGGGAAGAGGACCCCAATAGAAGGAAGCGAAGGGGACCCCGAAAGGAGGAAGTGAAGGGGACCCCAATAGAAGGAAGCAAAGAGGACCCCAATATAGGGTATTCACGTGACGTCATGAACCGGATGCGCGGCCATTGTGGCGATATCAACCAGTAAACATCCCATAGAATTTGCCTTTACGTGCAGTGGAAAACGTCTATTTCATTCAAAATTAATAGAATTCCAGAAACCTAACCTTATAAATTTGATATAATCTAGTCGTTGAATATGTTTTCTATATGTGTACCAAGCGATTTGTTTCTAGGTGGTGTGGTTTTAGAGATATTTCACTTTTTCTGTATGAAGATTGCTCACGACCATTGACAATGCCTTGAGTTTGCCGGTACGCGTAGTACAAAATGTCTATTTCATTCAAAATTAATAGAAATCCAGAACCCTAACCTTATAAATTTAATATAATCTATTCGTTGAATATGTTTTCTATATGTGTACCAAGCGATTTGTTTTTAGGGGGTGTGGTTTTAGAGATATTCCACTTTTTCTGGGTGAAGATTGCTCACGACCATTGACAATGCCTTGACTAGCTTGAGTTCGCCGGTACGCACAGTGCAAAGCATTAGTTTTATTAGAATCCCAGAACCCTAACCTTATCAATTTAATATAATCTTATTGGTAAACATGTTTTCTATATGTGTACCAACCGATTTGCTTCTAGGTGGATTAGTTTGATAGATATTTCACTTTTTCTGTATGAAGATTGCTCATAGCCATTGAGTTTGCAGTGTGACAGTGTGTTATTATTGTGGTTACTATCGCCGCAATGGCCGCACTTCGGCTTAGCGTGACGTCAGTGCATACCCTATATAGGAGGAAGTGAAGAGGACTCCAATATGAAGAAGCGAAGGGCACCCCGATTGAACAAAGGGAATCGTATATATGTCCCCTCATGCACAAGGCGTCTGCATGGGTAAGCCTTGGTGGATAGGCGGGGAGGCTGGTGGTGTGGTGAGGAGAGGGGTTTGTCAACCCTAGCCATAGGGCGCGACCTCTGACCCCTCCGGCCAGGTGAGGCGACCTACCTGTCCGCGTGGACATTGCAGATCAGGCAAGGACCTGTCACACCTGATTTGTACACCCCCTGCCCTACTCACACTCCTCCTCTCACGCTCACAGTCGGCCTCTAACTCCTCTACACCCACACAATACCACCCCTTGCCGGTGTGGCGGTTTCAGCTCACTGTCAGTTTCAGCCGTGCGCATAGACTCAAACTCTAGGCATTGTCAATGGTCGTGAGTCACTAACCTTCTAAATTTAATATAATGTTTTTGGTAAAGATGTTTTCTATATGTATCCCATATATGTTTCTAGGTGGTGTGGTTTTAGAGATATTTCACTTTTCCTGGATTTTCCGTATGAAGATTGCTCACCACCATTGACAATGCCTTGAGTTTGACGGTACGTGCAGTGCAAAACATTAGTTTTATTCAAAATTAATAGAAATCAAGAACCCTAACCGTATAAATTTAATATAATCTTTTTGGTAAAGATGTTTTCTATATGTGTACCAAGCAATTTGTTAATAGGTGGTGTGGTTTTAGAGATATTTCACTTTTTCTGTATTTTCTGTATGAAGATTGCTCACGACCATTGACAATGCCTTGAGTTTGAGTCTATGCGCACGGCTAAAACCGCCACACCTGATTCAAGTTCCTGCACTGGTCATGGGTTGTTTTACGTCCTAGCAACATCTAAAGGCCATTTTATACTTTTGACGGCGCGTGACGCGCAAGCCAACATTCCCATTTAGACTTTACATCCATGCTTGATGGCGTTAGACGGCGCAAGCGTTGACCAGAGTTCAACTATGTTGAACTTTCAAGGTCAGCGCTCCCACACGTTGTGCACTCCCCACCATTTTGCGCCATCACATGGCGCTAACCGGCATCAAGTTGACGGCGTCACATGCCGTCAAAAGTATAAACGGGCCATACGGTCATATATGGGTACCGACTTGTGACAGTGCACACTCATGGTGACTTTATAGTGCTGCCCCACTGGGACACCAGCACCATGACCTGATATCCCACTCAGTCACATTATCCGGACACTGAGCCAACCAGTCCTTGCCCTATCCCATTAATGCCGAGCGCCAGGCTAGTTAGCAACAAGTATCAATTTTTAAGTCATTGGTTTGACTTGACCAGGGTTCGAACCCATGAACGGACCTTGGGTGACGCTACAGGTTGTACATGCGAGTCAGACACTGAAGTATCACTAAGCAGCTGATAGGCACACACAATCCCCTACAGACGAAACAATGGAGATGGCTGGTTATATGGAAACTGAGCGACGAATCCTTAACAACATGTTCCCAAGCCGCCGGGGCCTGCCACCTGGTGGTCTGTGCGCGTACTACTCACCGTGACGCCTACGTAACTGATACGTCACGCTGCAGGATCTGCCCCTTCGTGTGACGTATGGACGAGGAGATACGTCACGGGCCAATGTATTGCACTGCACTATAGTGACGTACCGACACACTAAAAATAGGCCATTCAAACTGGCATTGGTTTGGCTCGGTCAGGACTCGAAACAACGACCTCCCGCACAGGAAGCCAGCCAGCGCGCTGGAAGAGTCACTAGGGGCGTAATCGATTAACACGACCCGGGCGACTCGGGTGACCCGAGTTGCTAGAATTTCAAATCGAACACCGTGGGTGGAGTTGACAAAAACATGTGCGGTGTGCAAAAAGCCCCGATCCCAGTAACCCACCTCTTGGCTGGCGTTTGCTAGGAACGATGATGTCACATTTGTGCTGGTACCATCCTGCAGGATAATAGCTACCAGTATCAGTCCTAAATGGATTTTTTTGCTAATAACACAGATTAATGAAATGGAAATATAACTAAACTATGCAATCATAAAATACTTTAAATCCAATTTTTTATTTTTTTTTTATTTTCTTGGAGATTTATACTGCCCATCATGGATAAGTCTGACTAGACTTGTTTTCACCATTAGACAATTTGTCGATAGAAACCCCGAGCCTACACGTTTACCGATCCAAGGGATTTTTAACCTCCCAGACCACATAGACATGGTATGAGAGCAACCGGCCTTTGATGACGCTGTAAGTTATACACAGCGGTGGAAATCCAAATTGGCGGAGGTGGGGGCACGGGGAATTGAACCACCGACCTTCAGATTAGGAGTCTGACGTAGAAAAAAGTCAGACACTCTAACCATTCCGCCACAGAGAACACCACGTAGTTGCTGTAGTTACATCGGTTATTAAAAAAGAGAAAACAAGTTTTGGATTAAGCCACCGTTTTTTCAATGCCGAGCGTGGAGAAGCGTATTCGATTATTCGACCCGAGACTGTAGGGTGTCCGCATGCGCCAAAAAGTGGCTCGGGTGACCCGAGTTGATTAATCAATTACGCCCTGTGAGTGAGTTTGAAACTCGACTGAGTCAAATGAAAGACTTACAAAATTGATACTTGTCGCTATCTAGTTAGTAGTGACATATGAAACTGTCTCAAAAGGTGCTAAGCAATATGGGACAAAACTTTGTCCATAGTAACGATCAACACACTATCTACTTATGCATTTGCTCAGGATAAACTGATTTGTTTTTTTACATGGTGTTTCATAGTCCCAATAGAATACATATTGATTTGAAGCAAATCTCCTTGTGTTTTCAGTGTAACTGTTTCTGTGATGTTTTGTGTCAATCGTTACTAAGGACAACAAAACGAAGAGTTAGCACCTTTTGAGACATGCTCATATGCCTATCAATGTTATAAGTTATTGATTCGATTCGGCCGGGATTTGAACCCACGACCGTCCACACGGGAAGTCAGTGCTAAGAGTACCGATTCGTGTACTGCGTCCTGTGTGTCTGTGATTTTAGTGCAGACTACTACATTATGTGTGTGGAAACTACGGTTGTCATATTGCTGTGGAACTTGTGGGTCACTCACTATACGACTTCCATCATGCTATAGACCATATGCTACCAAATTGTGTATTCACTACTGTAAGCTCACCTTATACACCTTGCTCTATATACCATTTTCTGTGTAAATAATCCCAAATTGAAAAATGGCTGGAAGACGCGTGCTTCAAGCGCTGATAAAAGAAATTATTCGGCAAAATAAACATATTTACAACAACAAAAAACCTGTAGAGATTAGATCGTACTGTCTCCTAGCTGATCCCTTCACCCCTCACCCCTCACCCACTTATCCCCGTACCAAAACCCCCGCCCCCGCCCCCAACCCCTCCCCCGCCCCCACCCCCAACCTCATCCCCACTACACGGCGTGCCCTCAGATCAGTGCAACGTGATCTCGTCGATACCCGACCTGCCCTCGTCGCGTTACCTCCCGGGAGTCGCGCGTTCCCCGCCGCGTCACAGCGCGTTCCCCGCCGCGCCACACCTCACCTCTCGTCAGAGGACGCGAGAACTGGCGAGACACCGCGGGAAGGCAGACCGCCCGGCCTGCCGGAAGCCCGAGAGGGGGAGGGGGGTGACGCTATGCATGACGGGACTGCGCGCATGTGTAAGGGATGCCCCGGGAAGGTAGTCTGGGGCGGTCAGAGCCAAGAGTGTAGATTTACAAACCAAGAGAATCTGGTATGAGCGAAGAGTGTAGATTTTTACAGAGTCCAGGAAGACGTTAGAGAGAGTAAAGAGTAGATTTACAGAATCCAGGAAGACGTTAGTGAGAGTAAAGAGTAGATTTACAGAATCCAGGAAGACGTTAGTGAGAGTAAAGAGTGGATTTACAGAATCCAGGAAGATGTTAGTGAGAGTAAAGAGTGGATTTACAGAATCCAGGAAGACGTTAGTGAGAGTAAAGAGTGGATATACAGAGTCCAGGAAGATGTTAGTGAGAGTAAAGGGCGTAGATTTACAGAATCCAGGAAGATGTTAGTGAGAGTAAAGAGTGGATTTAGAGAATCCAGGAAGATGTTAGTGAGAGTAAAGAGTGGATTTAGAGAATCCAGGAAGACCTTAGTGAGAATAAAGAGTGTAGATTTACAGATAAATGATAGAGGGTTGCTCTCCAAGCATAATCTGTACTGATTAGTCCATCTCTAGGACAGTGCTGGATGAAACCGGACTTCCGGTATTCCCCCCGCAATTTGCTGACAATGCTAAGCCTATGAGAATTTCAGCATTTTCACAGAAATCTCACCCCCCCCCCTCCCTCGGTACAAAGTAGCCCCAACACGAGCCAGCCACCTACCCAATGTTGGCCATCACCACAGCACCGCCTGGCAACCGACCCATCACACTCACAGAGAGCCTGAGGCAGGTTTAAATGTTTCAAGTCTTTCTAAAATTGTGTGATCTTATTAGATGGAGAAAATACATATTATATTATTTGCTTTACATCCTAGATATTTTAGAAACAAACACAAATCACAGATGACAAATAAATCTACGCCATCCGCAAAATCGCAGAGATCTTTCATCCTTGCCAATATCGGTGGCGGCAGCCATTGCAATCTAAAATGCCGGTAGACACCAGACTCCCTAGCAAGATGAGTCTGGTAAGCGGACTAAGTTCATAGAATGGGGGTGTGCTGCACACAATGCAGCACATTCCACTTCACCATCACCATTTACAAACCAAATGTGATCACTTCAACGGCTAGAAGACCAGTGCCTCGACGCTGACAAAATATGTGTTCAGATGAATAAAATATTTACCAAAAAGAAAAAATACTGACCTTATTGAGGAAGCGGGATCCGAACAGGGACGGCCTGCTTTCCCTCTGCCTGTGGAAGTTGAGGGTGACCAGGGCGTCCACTCCAATGGACACATAGTTGTTCATCACCCGCGACTGCGCAACCAAGAAAAGGCAACTCTTAATTTTCTTATTTAGACTTGCATGATCGAATGAAATCATATTTTCAAAACCGAAAGTATATGACCTAGATTTGATCCCACATGTACATATCCAACTTAGATACTCATGTACTAAATTCATCATTCCACGGACCAGACGGGATGGCCGAATGAGTTGAGCGTCCGTCTCCCCGTTTGGTAGATCATGGGATTCGAACCCATGGGTTCGAACCCTAGTTGAGTCAAATCAATGACTTAAACTTGTTAACTTGTCACTTCCTAGCTAGGCACTCGGCATTATTACGATAGGGCAAGGAATGGTTGGCTCAGTGTCAGGATAATGCGACGCACTGCGATATCAGGTCATGGCGCTGGCGGCCTGGTCTCCCAGTGGGGCAGCACTATAAAGTCACCATGAGTGTTCACTCTCACAAGTCAGTACCGGTCCTGATGATGTTAGATGTTACTAGGATGTAAAATCCCAGTAAACAATCAAATAGCTCCAAAGAGAGTCAATTATCCTAAAAGGTAGAGAAGATTATAACTGTCAACCTGGTGTATTTAACACAAAAACATGGACAACTTTTAAAACCTACAGATTATACAACTTTAACAGCCAGATTGAGATTAGGTTCCATGCATAGTTTGTTTGTTGTTGTTTTACGTCCTAGCAACATCCAAGGTCTCCATGCATGGTAGTGTTCTCGAACTGCCGTCAGGCCTACTGGTCTATACCAGAACTACCAATACAATTTAACACTTTTTTAATAATATATTTTAAATGTCTCCCTAATCATCTTCATATTAACATGACATCTTTTTGAATGTTCAGGATGCATACCTAATTATAAAGAAGTTTGAGAACCAAGTTACTTTAAAAAAAAAACACTTTTACTTCTGTAAAATTATTTTGGCCAATAGTTTTGAATTTCTGACATTTAAAAAAAAAGATAAATACGGCTAATCGCTATAAGTTACTTTTCTTCAGACTGGAGTGACTTATATTAAATGGCTAACATTTGGATATATTTGAAATAAAACCATGCATGCACATCAAAATTCTGGCACCATACACAGCCACAGAAACAGGTTATATTAGATTGTCTCATCAATTCTCTTATGTGCAGCAAATGCTTAATAAGTACACCAATATCTGAGGTGGATATATGTGTGATCAAACCTAAGTGTTTTGGTTTAAAAAATTGGATGCTTTCATTTCTCCTCATAATCTGTTCAGCGAATTAGTAAGCAGCCACTGAAAATTGCTGGTATGGTCATAATTTTCTAAATTGATTTTTTTCTTGAAGATTTATACTGCCTATCATGGATAAGCCTGAATAGACTTGTTTTCACCATTAGGCAGTTTGTCGATAGAAAGCCCGAGCCTACACTTTTACCGACCCAAGGGATTTTTAACCTCCCACACCACATAGACATGGTATGAGAGCAACCTGCCTTTGATGTCCCTGTAAGTTATACACAGCAGTGGAAATCCAGATTGGCAGAGGTGGGGGCATGGGGAATTGAACCACCGACCTTCAGATTAGGAGTCCGACACTCTAACCACTCCACCACAGAGATCATTATCAATTGATTATCATATGGGCCTTTCAATTTGAGGGATGATTAATTTTGTGTTGATGAATATTTCCAGTCGTTACCGACCATTTCATGAAGCCATCAATATAGCGCCGGTGTAAAGATTTCAAATTCCCCCCCATATTAAAGTTCCCCCCCGGGAACTTGAAAACGTTTTCAAATTCCTCCCAGGGGAATTTGAAAACGTTTTCAAATTCCCTCCCTCATTTTAACTCCCCCCCCCCATTTTGGGGGAATTTTCTTTATTTTTGTAATTTTTTGTTATTTTAAATTATTTTTCATGATAAATATTATAATATACAGAGAATAGCATAATGGAAATTATTACTAGTACAATAAAACATATTTAACCACAAATGAAACAAAGTCTCCAAGATGGTTAAAAAAAAAAATTATAGGTCTGAAATTTAAAATGTTTTTTAAAGTTTTTTAAACAATTTTAAATTCCCGGAGGGGGGAATTTGAAAATAGGGGGAGAAATCTGAAAACTGTTTTTAAGTTCCCCCCCAGGAATCTGAAAACGTTTTTAATTTCCCCGGAGGGAAGTTAAAAACGTTTTCAGATTCCCGGGGGGGGGGGGGGGACTTGGGAAGGGGGGGGGGGGGGGGAAGTTGAAATCGTTACACCGGGCGCATTTTGTGTTAGTCTCAGGACATTTTAAATCACATTTTTCTCGATAAAAGGATTGCTGTGCGGGGGCACCCTTCTCCCATGTTGGGTCACATTTGGGTAAAATCTTTGAAGGGAGAATTAGGTTTATACCAAATCTTTTTCCATCTTTTACCCTATCCAAAGTAGGTACGGGAAGTCTTCATAATATAATGAGAGGTTGGTTGGTTGTTGGAGTTTTACATCCTGGCAACATCAAAGTCCTTGGTCATTCTTGTTAATGCCGAGCGCCATGCTAGACAGCGACAAGTATCGACTTGAACTCCCAACCTTCCGGACGGGAAACCTGCACTCTACCGATTCGGCCACAGCGTCCGGTAATATGATGAGAAAATGTGATTGGTTACATTTCTATACACTCACCTTCTTACGTAGTCGAAGGCCAAAATGTATAGAAGGTTTGATTGACACTTTCCACCTGAAAGAAAATGGTTATAATGATGGTAAATGTGCTTAATTATAAGGTTCAGTTGTTGGTGTTTTACGTCCTAGCAACACATAAGGTCATATCAGGACGGGCACCGCCTCGTGACAGTATGTACTAATGGCAACTTGATCATGCTGTCCCACTTGGAGACCGGGTCACTGGCACCATGACCTAATAGCCCACTCAGTCACATTATCCTGATACTAAGTAAACCAGTCCACTGTCCTTTCCTATTAATGTCGAGCACCTGGTTAGGTAGCTACAAGTATAAATTTTGTAAGTCATTAGTTTGACTCAGCCCAAGTTTGAACCCACAACCTCCCTCCCTTATGGGAAGCCAGCCAGCGCTCTTGCGGATTCGACCATTTTCCCAACATATAATTATAAGGAAGAAAAGCCATCATCATAAACATGAAATAACATTTATTCAACAGCTACCCGAGTCTGGGGCTTACATATAAATAAACAATCAAGCATATTTAATCAAGCTCGGCTATAAAGCGGCTGTCACACATCACCGGATTGAGCAACGGACAGAAATGTCTAGTCCGTTGGTGTTTCGTCGTGATAAGTATCAAAATGTTTTTAAATGTGTCAAAATGTTACGATATCGGGACAAGGGGGCTGGACGAACGGACATGATCGGATAACCAATGGACGGTAAACGGACTAAACGGACTCAAACCGGACAAGAACCGTAGACGTCAATCCAGTGGCATCCGTTCCAAGTTTTGTGCATGTTCAAAACTTGTACCGGATCAGACCGGATATCAACAGATATGCAACAGATACAAACCAGAATTTACCGGATATCAACAGACTTTGTTCGGTTTCTTTCCGTTTCCCCAATCCGGTGATGTGTGACAGCTGCTTAACACAACTATTCTAATTTTTTTTAAACTACCAAAGAACTTTTTAAGATGCACCCTGATTTGTTAGTATTTTTTTGTATGAGCCAGCCTGAAATTAGTTTTGTTAACCTTTGTTATAAAACCTCTGCTAGACAGCCTTTGTACTACCTTGAAAATGTTGAAAACTTTGGATGACTCCTAAGTTGGCGCCACCATATGCCCACCTCTATGCACACTGTGTTTGTCAGACCTGTCAGTCACAGCCATGGAATTTTAAAGCTGCATAGTCCGATAAAGCATCAAACTTTCGAATCAAAGCGATTATCTAGATTTGATTCTACATATCTAATTTAGATATTACTGCAATTATTATGCATTTGTTGCCACATAGAAGGGAATATTGAGTCAATTTAATAGAACCTGTTACTGCAGAAGCCTATGGTGTCAGTGTTTTGGCGTACTTGCCAAAACTAATTTGAGGTGTTTGCATTTCAAATATCTCAACGGTTAGCCATTTAAAATAAAATTTACTTCAAACTAAAGTAAGGTAGATTATGACAATCAATTTAATATACTTATCTCAGAAAAAAATGACAGAAATTCAAAACCAACAGACTATGCAACTTTAAATATGGTAGAAAGTCAATACCACACGATTTGGCAACTTAAGAAAATAAATAATAAATGAGAAGCTATAGAAGTCGCACCTGTCCAGCTTGATTGGCACGGCCTTCTCCAATTCACTAAGAATCTTGCGGATGTCCACGTCACCAGTGTACCCTTCGCCCCAGTTCAGCACCCGCGCCAAGTCATTTCCGGTCCCCAGCGGCAAGATGCTCAGCTCAGGAGTTGGCTGAGCATGGAGGAGAGAGAAGCACCGGTTAATTTTTTTTTCTTGAAGATGTATACTGCCTATCATGGATAAGTCTGAATAGACTTGTTTTCACCATTAGACAGTTGGTTGATAGAAAAACCGAGCCTACACTTTTACCGACCTATGGGATTGTTAGGTTAACCTCCCACACCATGTAGACATGGTATGAGAGCTACTGGCCTTTGATGACGCTGTAAGTTATACACAGCGGTGCAAATCCAAATTGGCAGAAGTGATGGCATGGGGAATCAAACCACCGACCATCAGATTAGGAGTATGACCTAGATAAAGGTCAGACACGCTAACCACTCCCCCACAGAGAACACCAACAGTTATACGGATATGGAGCTGAACAATGAATACAAAGTGTTCAGTGTAGCGGTGACCACAGCGCTGGTGCATTTCTTCAGTCCAGGACCACACTCGTCAAAGAGGGTTCCAGAACGAGGCACCCACTGCGGGCAAGCGCGACCTCACCCGCTGCGAGTGGCGCCTCCTGGTAGCAACAGCTAACACTACACACGCTTTATTGCTCTTAACAGATAGGAGACACCTGGTGGGCAGAGGACGAACTGTCATAGTAAACTGCATAGAATAAAGCACCAACAAAGCACTTCCGAGAAATACCAATGTTGGGTATCCATCAGCCGTGCAGGTGTTGGTACCAGCATGCATTGTTTACTTATATTGGCGTAAAGGGAAATTGGGAGATAAGGCACACAAAAAGAGGGGGGGGGGTGAAGAAGAAAAAAAAGCATCCTAAGATGGTGACTCGATTTCTGACCGTAATGGAAACCAGAATGTGATATATGACCAGCAGCAGTCCAATATCAATTTTATCCGCCCTATCAGGTCACTGGTATGCAGGTATTGCAGGTATTGCAGGTATTGCAATACCTCAGGGAGTTTGACGCCCCTGCCATGCCGAGTTGTAAACCACTGCCTTGTGGTACAGGTTCTTGACAGAACCGAAGGCTAAGGGAGCAAACCCTAAACAGAAAACCATGTCACTGTGGCAGCATTAAGGGCGGTTCATGTATGGAACACCCAACATCTCCCAACCAGCCATTGTTGGGAGATGTTGTTAACTTGTCACTTCCTAGCTAAGCACTCGGCATTATTATGATAGGGCAAGGAACGGTTGGCTCAGTGTCAGGATATACAGTTTTGCGCCTGTCTTGACATGTTCTTGCCGGTGTGAAACCTCTATTTGCCCCCTGAAAGAGTGCCACTGGTAACTTGCAAAAGCCAGCAGCACTTCAACACTTTTGCAGGCAGCTTTCATGAGCTTTCAGGTCACTGACAACCAGTATGAGAGTGGATATTACCCATTTAAAGTATATTAATCTAGTAATGCCGAGTGCGAGGCCAGGTAGCAAGAAGTATCAATTCTGTAAGTAAAATGTGTTGCACTGGCATTGCTGGCTTAATTAAAGTCGGCCAGTATACCTTGCTGGGAAAACAAACAAACTCGGAATAGTTATAATTTGTGCCACAGGGTGGTGCATGCTTAGTACTGAACTTTTCCACTTGGTGGTGTTGAGTGACCTAGATTGGTTATGTGACAGCTGTTATTGTGAAAATGGCTGGGTGGTTATATTTTCAATTTTCTTTAGAGTAGTTCAAACAGGAAATATATTTGCTTCAATGTAAAATATATGTTGACAGCAAAATTTAACTCACACAACACCCAAAATTACAGGAGGTGATACAGCCAGGTTGTTTTAGGAACTTGCGGTTTGTGTGCTTTATATTCGTAAAGAGGTCTCGCATGCTATTCACATTTAAACAGTGTTGATGCAAGGCCATGGAATTTACACACTTAAGCAAAACATGTCTGAGTGTTCGTGTAACTGACACCCAATGCACTCATGGAGGGGGGGGGGGTGGATACCGGGCGCGGTGGCCGAATCGGTAGAGCACAGGCCTCGCGTGCGGAAGATCGGAAGTTCGCGACTTCGGTTCCCGATCGAGTCAAACCAATGACTTAAAAATTGATACTTGTCGCTTCCTTGCCTGGGCCCGTATTCATGTAGTGGTGCCAGGCGTAGCCGGTGCTACACGCTAGCTCTGGGGTAGCTATCCGCGGCTAGCGGCGGGTTGGAGAAATAGGTCAAGTCGTATTCACCAATGTCCAAGCCGCCGTGGATAGCTAACCGTGAGTTTATTTATAGATTTGGGAAATCCCTCTCTGCTTGTACCCGGCGACCACTGCTATTTGACAATAACACCACCGATTCGTTTTGTTTAGATTCAGTTTAGGCCCATCTCACGCCCACCTGGAGCCCCTGCCCAGCTGTGCCCAGCTCGCCCAGTGACAACCCATGTAGGGCCCACCAGGGCATGTTGGCTGGGTACCTATTTAGGGAGAAATCTAATTGGTAATAATGAACCTAATTATCTTTAAATTACAGGTTTCACCCGTGCCCTCAACCAGCATTAAATATAAACACTTTGAATTGTCGATGTTGGTTGCAACATGGGTAATTGAAGAAGGTGGAGTCGGATACTTATTCAAACGGCCGCTGGCACCACCTATACTCGAACCGTAACATTAAATACGTATATCAACCATGCCTAGCGGGTCTTTTGGAACTACGCCGAGTATCCACGCAGAGCTGGCGGACACGTGTATCTAAATTTGATATGATGTCTAGACTAAATTGCTACAAAGTTACGAAAGTGTACATAGTCGTGACGTTTCGCGGCGCCTAAGCTACTATATAAAGCACGCAAAAACTACTCTGCCATCCCGCCCACCCCACAATAAGAGACTAGAACTATAGGGTTAAAGCATCTCGGGGCCTTCTCTCATTATACTCACGCATGTACGATTACCATTCTAGTGCATTAAAAAGTCCAAATATATACCATTCATCCGAGTTTGCGTTGTTTAATTATCAACCAATTTGCATCCACCTACATTTTTTTTTATTTAAAGGGTATTTTAGTTGAAAACAGAATGAAAATCCTTCACAGCAGCAAGCAGGGAACAAAGTGGTCTTTGAGGTGGAGGAGTGGGGAGGTGGAAGCTGAAATCGATGACAAGGCAAACAATAATAGGGTCACAACAATCACAGTAGAACGCTCTCCGAACAGAGTTTGTAATGATTAGTGAAACACATAGTGTTAAGACTATATGCTTGGAGAACACTGTCCGAAATATTACTTTTGGTAATTTTCCTGTGATGCCCCAACAATGCTAAGGTTATAAGAGTAGAACACTCTCCAAGCAGAGTTTGTAATGATTCGTCAAAGATATAGTACTAAGAATATATGGTTGGAGAACACTGTCCGAAATATTACTTTTGGTAATTTTCCTGTGACAATGCTAAGGTTATAAGAATAGAACACTCTCCAAGCAGAGTTTTTAATGATTAGTCAAAGATATAGTGTTATGGCCATATGCTTGGAGAACACTCTCCGAATCATTACTTCTATTTGGCTGTGATCCCCCATTAATGCTAAATCTATATTTCTGCAATTTCACGGATATCTACACACTCAATGCTGTCGTAGGGGTCGGGAGGCATCACTGAGACCTGCACACACGGATAAATGTTTTATAATGTTGCTGACATTTTGTGCTAATTTAGGTAATAGATGGAGAAAAAAAGAACTAACACCAATTGCAGCTTACATTTTCCAAATCGTGGAAACCAGCAAAATCTTGCAGATCTTTCATCCTTGAAGAAGTGGAGTTTTTGAATTGATTAAAAAGAATTTTTTTTTTAAACCACAAACATATAGTAAGGTGACTTTGTATGGCTTCCCCAAGGGGTGATCTTCCATCCGAGCAACCAATGTTACATTCAATCAAAGTCTAATCAAAGTGGGATTAAGAAATATAAACAATTGTGCAAAGAAGCCTGTGAGGTGTATTCATTTAACTAGTGAAATCCAAAGACTGCAGCACACAATTCCATGCTCGTGTGTCTGATGTGTGATTTGCAAGAAGATACACAATATGTGGCTGTGCGTGTGCGCATGTGCATGTGTTTGGGGGGGGGGTGTGAAAACTTGTGACCTCATAGCAAAGAGCCCTCCTACACATGAACCTGGATTGTGCTCCCGTAGGACCTCCAGCGACAATTCAAATCCATCAAGATATTGTGCCGGAGAGTCAGTTTACGACCTTCGTATGATGCTTTCATCAGCTGACAAGATGCCACGGAGACAAAATGGCGCGTGAAGTGAAAGGCAACATTCGGGAGAGAACATGTCATTTGTAGGCTAATTGCATATACACTATGCTGGATATTGCATATATACACTATGCTGGATATAGGTCAGGTCATGCTGCATATAAATGATACCACATGTAGTTCATGTTTGTTTGTTGTTGTTTTATGTCCTAGCAACATCTAAGGTCATATCAGGACGGGTACTGACTTATGACAGTGCGCACTCATGGTGACTTTATAGTGCTGCCCCACTGGGAGATCAGGCCGCCAGCACTATGACCTGATATCCCACTCAGTCACATTATCCTGACACTGAGCCAAGCAGTCCTTGCCATATCCTAATAATGCTGAGTGCCTGGCTAGGAAGCAACAAATACCAATTTTTTAGTCGTTGGTTTGACTCGACCAAGGTTCGAACCCACGAACCTAATCGTTCGGATCCCCGACCTCCCAAAACAGGAGACGGACGCTCAACTCATTCGTTGTGTAGGTCATGTTGCATATACAATACGCCGCATGTAGGTCATGTTGCATACACTCAATATGACATGTAGGTCATGTTGCATATACACGATGCCACATGTAGGTCATGCTGCATATATATACACCATACCACATACGGTGTGTTGCACATACACCATATCATACACAGGTCATGTTGCATCTACCTCACACTCCAGAATAGGTCATATTGCATAGACACCATTCCACATATAGACCATGTTGCATATACAACATGCCACCCGTAAATCATGTCACATGTAGGGCATGTCACATGCCACATGCACACCACATCACACAAGAGTCAATGTTGCATGTATTTCATGTCATGTGTAGGGCCATTTACAGCCATGTAGTCGGTCACTGCGTAGTCATTTTCCATGCGTGTTATTCATCATCATCATCATGCTGTCGGTCGCAATGCAACAAAGACTGCTTTCATTACTTGACTGCCGCTCTCCATTTAGCTCTCTGCTGTGAGAGTGATGTCCATGAGTCGGTCTTAATGTCTCTCAGCGTGTTATTACCACTCTACATATGAACCACTATCAGTGTGGGACTAGTACACAGAGAGGGTGTTATTTATTGATTATTGTTATTATCCCGAAGTTAAAAAGGAAAAGCCAAATCAGCGCGCTAAAAAAGAGAAATCAGCATGATTTACTTACAAACACGATTTGGCAGGAGTCCAAGTTGGACGACTCAGAGTTGTTCACGTACTAAACCGGAAGAAGATACCCCATTGCACATTACCGCCATGATTGCAAAATTCACCGAACAAAAGAACAAATACTAAGCAAAGCATGCATAATACAGGTATCGAACCTATTATCCGTCTTCCAGAAATCCGGAATTACCAGAAAACTGGCTATTTTTTTTAACTGGCTAGTTTTACATTATAATGTATACATGGTACAGTATTATATATTTTAAGAATTTTAAAGCTGCATAGTCCAATAAAGCATCAAAATTTCAAAACCAAAAAAAAAGATCTAGATTTGATGCTAGATATCCAACTTATATACTGGCACATTTATTAAGCATGTGTTTCTGCACGGAAGGGTATATACTAAGCCAATTTAGTAGAACCTGTTATTACTGACGCAAATGGTGTTAGAGTTTTGATGTGCTTGCCAAAATTAATTTGCTATGCTTTCACTTCAAATATCTCCAAATTTAGCCATTTGAAATAAAAGTTACTTCAAAGTAAACTGTAAAATTTCCCGATAATTAGACATTGGAGGATGGTAGGAACTAGTCTATAGTAATTACAATTGTTATATAAAAAGGTAAATGGTATATAGGGCCAGAGGCATTAAGGTATCATGTGGTGCTGGTGATCCTTTACTGAGTTTGATATAGACATTATGTAGTTATAGATAGTGTGAGAGGGGCACTACTTTTAGTGTGACAGAGCCATAGCAGCTCTGCTCACATACCCCCTCCCCCCCAACTGTTATTTACGGATCACTGCACACCCAGACACAACAGGGCCCTGTAGCCATAAACAACCAAGGCTTGGATACAAGCATATTGAATGTTCATTGGTTGATTGGAGAATGCCTACTGCTGATTGGAGGAGCTGGTCAGGTGTGACAGCCATCTTGGATTCATGAGACTATATAATAATAAACATGAGGGTGTAAGCTCTCTGTCTTTCTGTGCACTTTATACTCTACCTTTCTCTTGCCTGTAGTGATTTCATATTTAGCCTACCTACACAACTACAGCTGCCAGCCGTCGACTTTACAAAAGGACACTAGATTATAACGAGCAATCAAATGTGTTGATCTCAGAAAATGGCAGAAACTCAAAACCATCGAACTGTGCAACTTTAAGTGGATTAATAAACATCAAACAGACCCTGCATTAGAAGTGTATTCATTTGTATAGATCTGTTTAATACAATTTAGTTCTTTACTTTTCATTGTTTATTTTATATTTTATATTTTAATTCTATATTTAGGCTGTCTCGAGAAAATACAGAAATCCGGACCACTTCCAGTCCCAAGCTTGCCAGATATTTGGTTCGGTACCTGTATAAGGAATTATTAATTATCATATTCCACATAGCATTTTCTTCATTCAGCACTGGCAATTATTACACAGCAGTGAAGAATGCGACATCATTGTCTTGCTTTTGAAGTTCGCCATCTTGACTTGAGGCTTGTTACCAAAATGAAGACTGTGGAAGCTAGGACATAGTGATGTCACAATGCACCAAATGCACATGTATGTATATAATGAACGGTTCAATCAGGGACACAGATTTTGTTGTCACCATCAGCCACTAGGGGAAAACCTTATGTAACTCCCGGTGGCGAGTTGGCAAACTAAGAGATTGTGTTCATCGAATAACAAGGTGCCGGAGACAGCCTGGTGCAGGCTTATCTGGCCTACCAAATCAACAGCGGCTCACTAGGTAATGACCTAGGTATGATGACCTTTAGACTGACCTTGAGTTTGAGGGTATCACTCGCGCTGAGGATCCAACCAACAGTTCCGTCTCCTCCGGCGGCCAGCACCCGGAAGGTCACGTGGGGCAGCAGGTGGCACCACTCGAGCCCGCACTCTGGTGGGAGGTCGCACAAGTCGATTACCTGTAGCCGGAGATGCACATAAATTTACATTAACAATATTAAGCAAGGGAAATTTCAATTGCTTCGATTTTATGTCCAATAAATTTGGTGTGCACACCGAAATGCTGCACATCATAACATTGCATGGCTTGCAGCAGTGACAGTTTCTATTGCATTGACTTAGTGTTTCTTCTATGCCAGAAAGAAACATGTAATAAGTGTGCAAGCATCTAACGTCAATATGTAGGGTCAAAAAGGCAAGTGCTTCGGTTTAAATAAAATTATGCTTTCATCGGATTATGTAACTTCAGTGGAGTCGTTGGGCAAGTTTGATGACGTTAGAACTACCATATATTCGTGTAAAAGTCGAATTCTTAAAAGGTTTTTTTCCCTTAATTCCTGAGATAAAATCAGCGATGAAAGTAGTCTCCGGGGAAAAAAAGCGTAAATGCAGACGTTCTCCCATACGGTTAACATTGTCAGGGAATCGCAGAAAATTCCCGGAAGTCGGGTTTCATGTATATTGGTATACACTGATAGTGCTGCACCATTTGAAGCATTTATTAGTAGTATACACTGATAGCGCTGTGGCATCTGCACCACATATTAGTATATGCTGATGGTGCTGCAACGTAAAATAACGTATTAGCAGTGCCTATACGTTAATCGTGCTGTGGAATTGCAGTAGGTACAGGAAAAAACCCGGAAATCCGCGAAATCCCGGATATCTTTTATCCCCGGAGATTAGAGGGGTTAATATTACCCAAGTACTGTTTTCAAACGAATGAAATTCATGGTAGGTTTGAGTAAAAAAACAATGGACCAAAAAAAGAGTCAGATTTCTATATAAAATAATAAACAAAAGGAAAAAATAATTATGGCCACTATCAAATATTGATATACAAATGTTGACTCGTTATCCCTGAAATAATAGGGTGGACTTTCACACAAGGTCTACGGAAACATCCTGATTTTTAGACCCAAAATAAGGGGGTGGTAGACTTTTACAGGAGATCGGCTATAAAAGGGTATATACGGTAAATCAAATAAAAATACAACGCCCACCTGTGCAGGGTTGAGAAGCCGGCGGAAGGCCTGCAGGATCATCTCCCCGTAGCCATTGCCGCTCTTCCGGTTGGCGATGACGATGAGCGGGGTCCAGTTGTCGTAGGCAGGCGGCTCGTGCACCGACTCCACCACCAGGTGGCGTCTGCCCTTAAATCCCACCTGCTTCAGACGAACGCAGTTTGGCGGCACGATGAGGTCCTTGTAAGGGCCCAGGTCGCAGGTCTTTCCCATACTGTCCTTGCAATTCTTATGCACAGTGCGCGCGCACCAGCAGCACCTGTAGATGACAGATTATCAGGTAATACACCAGTTACACGACTGCTTGCGACTACAAAAAAAGGGGTGGCCGCAAAGAGGTTCTCGGTGGTCGTCGGTCGTTGCAAGGTTGCAGCTACTGCACTAAAAACCTCCCAGTGGGACAGCACTATAACGTCGCATGGTTGCAGCTACTGCACTAAAAACCTCCCAGTGGGGCAGCACTATAACATCACATGGTTGCAGCTACTGCACTAAAAACCTCCTTGTGACCAAAATGGTCGTTCAGATTGGTTGGTTGGTTGTTGGACTTTTACGTTCTGGCAACATCTAAGGTCATATCAGGACGGGTCCCCACTTGTGATAGTGCGCACTCATGGCGACTTTATAGTGCTGCACCACTGGGAGTGGGAAACCAGGCCACCAGCACCATGACCCGATTATCCACTCAGGCACATTATCCTGATACTGAGCTAACCAGTCCTTGTCCTATCCCCATAATGCCGAGCGCCTGGCTAGGAAGTGACAAGTATACATTTTAAAGTCATTGGTTTGACTCGATCAAGGTCTGAACCTGTGGGTTCGAATCGCACGATCTACCAAGATGGGAGACGGATGCTCAACTCATTTGGCTATCCCGTCTGATATTTCTAATGTACATTGCAGTGAAGTTGTTGATAACAATCATAAGTAGCAAAATTTTACATTAGACATTAGATTTAAATATTACATTGTGTAAGTGTATTGACCCCCCCCCCCCTCCCGCACCTTCCAGTTGGTAAGCTGAAAGTGTAACCTCAACGTGCTGGGTCACAGCTTTAGTCCTTGGGGAACTCGAAACGCCCAAACGCAATGCTGTATGGATATAATCTGTCGTGGAACTGATATTAAACTTATCTGGGTGTGTCAGTGGTGTGTGGTGACGTTAGGTAGTCCCTGCCTAACTCTCAGGAAATTATACACTGTTTAACTGTAACATGCAAGATTTGCCAGCTAATACCCCTGTCACACTACGATGTAACGAGCCAACGTAAGCCTGACGTGGTCACTTTTCGTCATTACGTTGACGTATGTTGGGTTACGTTATGATGACGTCAGAATGACGTTAGACTGACGTCGAGCTACGTCACGTTACGTTGTGTTACGTTGGCGCGCGTCAAGGTTTTGAACCTGTTCAAAACTTTCGACGTAACTCGAACGTAATGATTTACGTTCGCCGTACGTTCTGTACACGTTCGGCGAACGTCAATGACGTTAAATGGACATTAGTCAAACGCTGCTCACTACGTTCCACTACGTTGACCCACATTAAAGCTGGTGGAAACCTCCACGCGGCGTAATGGGAACGTCAGGAGAACATACGCCGAACGTACGTCCAACGTATCGCCACCGTGTCATGACGTATGTAACGTCACGTAACGTAGTTCTGGCGTTGGAATAACTTACATAACGTTCCGTGAGTGTAATGACGTTGTCCTCTCTCGTGGAATGACGCTATCACTATGCTTTACCGACGTTACGCTCTTGTCTTCTACGCTGCATCCACGTTCAACTTGCCCCCAAATTTGCATACTACGCCGAGAAGTTCGACGTTTTTCACGTTCTCCCTACGCTGACGTCGTTATGTCATAGTGTGACAGGGCCTTTAGGGAGAAATTTTCAGCAGGAGGGAGATGGATGGCTTTCTACACGTGGAGGTAAAGTCTAACTTCTCGAAAGGTTATGATTGCTAGCAGAGTATCATATCAACTGAAAAACGACTAGTTACACAAACCATTCACCAGATGGTTCTATGGCGAAGAAAGCCCTGGGGCCCTACTTCGCTACCTATGCCCCACAATCTATAAACATGACTGAAGAATCCTGAATGATGGCAACGAACAGTCATGAATATTCCCGATAGGATGAACATGTCCTGACCGACTGATGATGACCATGAGAATCACCCAATTTAAGACAGATTTAGCGACATATCCGCAACCAACCTGTAGTCGCACAGGTAGGGTTCCTGTCCACACAGCTTCCTGCATTTGTCACACGTGGCATTCATCCCCAGGTTGCCCTGCACCCAGTGGTGCTCGTGGACCTCAGCATCGTCCGACAGCATCTTGCACAAGATGTTCTTGTCAGCCACCTTCATGTTGCAGTCATCGACGCAGATGCCGCACGAGTCACAGTAGGCACCTGCGATGATGTGTTCCTCGCTGACGTTGCAGTAGGTTGGCTGGATGAAGAGGTCTGTCATGCTCCAGCGGTGACCCTTCCTGACGTCACGGACTGGCACGTTGTAATGACGTCGCCGCAGCCAGCGGTACGTCTTAGTCATGATGACGGTTATTATGAAGGCAGCACCCATAGCCAAGAAGTAGAGAAACGCCATCTGAAGCAGTCAGATGGTGGGTATTTTTAACACAGTTGTATGTGGATAGCTATGTATGTATGTATGTGTGTGTGGTTATATTCAATAGTTCAGACACAAAACCCCGTAAACGACAATCCAAATATTGAGATTATTAATTCCTTCCATAAGCAATAGAGACAATAAAAGAGGAGACAAGTCAGATTCGTGTGGATCGAGCCTATAACTCTGGCTGGCCCTTAAGACCTACCTTTAATTTATTTGAACTAAATCGGTGGCAAAATGGGCCGTTAGTAGGTGGGTGAGGTGCCGCCTGGAGGAAAGGAGGGGAATTAGAGGAGCTGCTTGGACGCAGGCCTCCCGTTCCCCAGGCCGCACCCCAACCTCCCGTAACCCATAGAAGCAGGGAAATGTCAAAGGAAGGTTTACAGGAGCAACATCGGAATAAGAACAATAAAAGACAGGAGCATTACATACATAATAATATTTGCATAATTACTTTATACCTCACATAAACATTAGTCTCAACCCTTCAAAAGGTTCATCTCTTACATTCCTATTTTTATGTCCATTGCTCCGTAAACATTTCATCACAAGCAAAGTGTAATGGGGGACATCCGGGGTAGTTCATTTGTTGACACTAGATGGCGCATCGGTACCAGTGGTCCTAAACGGCCATTGACAATGCACTGAGTTCGCCGGTACGCGCAGTGCAAAACGTCAATTTTTATTCAAAATTAATAGAAATGCAGAACTCTAACCTTATAAATTTAATATAATCTATTCGTTGAATATATTTTCTATATGTGCCCCAAGCGGGTTGCTTCTAGGTGGTGTGGTTTTAGAGATATTTAACTTTTTCTGTATGAAGATTGCTCACACCCATTGACAATGCATAGACTTTGCCGGTACGCACAGTGCAAAATGTTAGTTTTATTCAAAATTAATAGAAATGCAGAAGCCTAACCTTATAAATTTAATATAATCTATTCATTGAATATGTTTTCTATATGTGTTCCAAGCAGGTTGCTTCTAGGTGGTGTGGTTTTAGAGATATTAAACTTTTTCTGTATGAAGATTGCTCACTGCCATTGACAATGCATTGAGTTTGTCGGTACGCGCAGTGAAAAACGTCTATTTCATTCAAAATTAATAGAAATGCACAACCCTAACCATATAAATTTAATATAATTTATTCGGTGGATATGTTTTCTATATGTCTTCCAAGCGTTTTGTCTCTAGGTAGTGTGGTTTTAGAGATATTTCACTTTTTCTGTATGAAGATTGCTCACTGCCATTAAGTTTGCAGTGTGACAGTGTGCCGAATAGGCCCACTCGTTCAGTGGCGACGCTAACGGCACGAATTTGAACTAAAAAGTCGGATGTCCCCCATTACTGAGAATTAAAATTATCTTCAAGTAAATTCAATTTTAGGATTGGTGTTTACGGGGTTTTGCACAGATTCACGCCTACACAGGTTAGCGGTGAATGGCAACTATGCCTAAATCCGAGCAAGTATGAATTAACTGGTGTGCAATCTTTATTTAAATTGACGCAGAACTGGTGACATCGGAGAGAATGCAAAGCCAAAGAGACAAGATGACAACCACAGAATGCTCTCGATTTGACATTTAATCTCTATTAAAGTACATGTTTTATTATATCCTTCAAATCAAAAGTAGCAGGTAGATATGAAGAGGTATGTGAATAATATACTTTGCTTCTTTGATTAAAGCTGCATAGGCCGATGAAATATCAAATTGTCAAAACTAAACCAATTATCTAGATTTGATTTGCCATATATATCTAACTTAGATACTGATGCACAGTTTATTAAGCATGTGTTTCTGCATAGAAGGAAATACTTAGTCAATTTAACAGAACCTGTTACTGCAGAAGTCTATGGTGTCAGAATTTTGGCATGCTTGCCAAAATTAATTTACCATGTTTGCACTCAAAATATCTCAAAAGTTTACCATTTAAAATAAAAGTAACTTTGAACTAATATAAAGTATATACTAGTGATCGATCTAATATATTTATCTCAGAAAAATTACAGAAATTCAAAACCATCGGACTATACAACTTTAAGAATTTATGTGCTAATTTCCTTTCCCCAGGCTTCCGACACCTTTTCTAATGGAATGTTTAGCAGCCTGCCCTGTGGCTGTGACCTGTCTCAGGGATATGCCATGTGGGAGTAACTTACTAACTATTACTAGATAGGTGCCCTCCAATCCACCCGCGACACCACTATCGCTGAACCAACCCTCGTACAACTTTTTGCAACCTCATCGGCAGCAGAGTCCATTGCACACAATAAAAGGCACCTCACCCGATGCACATGCTCAGTACCATCGTTGTTACATCCGATTTTGAAACACCATTAAATTCAGCAAGAATAGAGAATATTTTCAATGCTGTGCGACGTTTAAAAGACATTTTAATAGTCTCTTTAAGCAGAGATGAAAGTGGTCTCCGGGAGAAAAAGCGGAAATGCTGATATTCTCCCATAGGCTTAGCATTGTCAGGGAATCGCTGAAAATTCCCGGAAGTCAGGTTTCATACATATGGGTATACGCTGATAGTGCTGTGGCTTTTGAAGCACGTATTAGTAGTATACGCTGATAGTGCTGCACCGTTTGAAGCATGTATTAGTACAATAGTAGTATACGCTGATAGTGCTGCGCCGTTTGAAGCATGTATTAGGAGTAGGGCCTATATGCTGACGGTGCTGCGCCGTTTGAAGCATGTATTAGTAGTATATGCTGACCCTGCTGCGGCGTTTGAAGCCATTAGTAGTAAGTATATGCTGCTAGTGCTGCAGCGTGAAACAATGTATTGGTTGGTTGGTTGGTTGGTTGGTTGTTGGAGTTTTACGTCCTGGCAACATCTAAGGTCATATCAGGACGGGCGCAACATATTAGTATACAGTTATAGCTACAGGAAAAATCCTGGAAATCCGCGAAATCGCGGAGATCTTTCATCCCTGTTTAATTCTTCTGAGGTGAAATTCAAAGGAAAGCAGCCAATAAATGTTACTTTAACCTCCAGAAAATGTATCCTTACCATTTTTACTTCCTAGAAATTGTCACCGTGCCCCCCCACCTCTGCCAATTTGGATTTCCACTGCTGTGTATAACTTACAGCATCATTAAAGGCCAGTTGCTCTCATACCATGTCTATGTGGTGTGGGAGGCAAAAAAATCCCTTGGGTCGGTAAAAGTGTAGGCTCAGGCTTTCTATCGACAAACTGTCTAATGGTGAAAACAAGCTTATTCAGGCTTATCCATGATAGGCAGTATAAATCTTCAACAACAACAGAATAAACTATATAACATGGCCCGCGAATGTATAATGTGGCCCGGTATTGTCAGTCTTTACCCGACTTTTGCTCCGACCGAAATTTAAATTACCAGCCGGGACCCTGATTATATTTTTAAAGGGGTGAAGACATTCAAATTATAATTTCACTGGATGCTCCAATGAATCAGAAGCAATAGGCTTTTAGAATTTTTTTAATATTCCAAAATTTGAGTGAGATATGTGCATCCCTCCCCCCCTAGAAATGGTCACACAAGAAGTATAATAATTAATATGGCCCGCGAATGTATTTATAACAAGGCCCGGTATTGTCAGTGTTTAGCTGACTTTTGCTCCGAGCGACTGGTACCCAAAAGGGTCCAAACATTCAAATTATAATTTTACTGGAAGCTCCAATGAATCAGGAGCAATATGCTTTTTTGATTTTTTTTTAATATTCCAAAATTGTAGTGGGATATGGGTCGTTCTCAGAAGTTGTGTACCAATAGTGTGACATCAGTACCAGAAAATCAAAATGCTGCCAAAGTCCTATAAGCAAGTTTCCTCAATGTGTATGTCCTTTTGCATCTGAATAATTGAAAATAAACATATTCTGGCATTTTTAAGTAGGTCAAATGATGCTCACACCCAATAAATAGCAGTATAGCATGGAAACCAATCTGACTCCAAAATCAAATATTTTCCACACAAAACTTGACATTTTTAGGACATTTCACATGCCACTTGCTTTATAAACAGTAGTAATAATAATTTGAAACCTCATTGCTATGGTTTTGTCTTATTTGTGAATATTAAAGAGAAAAGCAAGAAAATATTAGCAGAGTAACGGATTAGCAGAGTAACAAAGTGGAAACAAACAATTTTACACAAATGTTCGGCTCAAATTTCAATGTTTAGGGGCAATTTCAGGATTTATCTTTTACTATACCATAACTGGGTCCATGCATAGTGTCAAATGGTGAAAATAATTCCTGTACTGTATCTGTACTCAGTGTTTGATACAGAGTTTCATAGTATTTGCAAGTGGAAACGAAATGTTACGATGTTAATGACTCCAGAAAATGTTAACTATTTCATCATTAACATTTTTTTTTTTAGAAATAAATGTCTTCAACTTAATGAAGACATTGTATATGACCATTTGAAGTGAAATGAGCTGTTGTTCAGAGGTTTTCATTAAGTTTGTGACACTTTATTTTCAATGCTGTTGACAATGTCACAAATTAGTGATGTAATTTTCTATGTATTTAGCTACATCCATCCCAATAAGATACATAATACACAATATTAACATTTACTTTTGATCTAAACTATCTCCCACATTATTTGGCTAAATGATGAAATCTAAATATTGACACTCCAATAAAGGGTTTCTTTGAAATATGCATTTCTAGTAGACTACCTCAAGTGGTACACAGCTTCTGAGAACGACCCATATGTGCATTTGAAAGTTTTTGACTTTATATAATGCATTAGAGAAGTGAATTATTACGGAGTGGTAAATAGGTTTACTATAAGGAGCCAATAAAGGCAATTTTAACCTCCATGAAGACAAAGTGAATCTTTTGCATTTTTTCTTCCTAAAAACTTATTTACCTCATTTTATTGTTAAATAGTTGGCCAGTTACTTATCATAGGTGGGTGTGGTTGTATTCTGATTGCCATGGAGACCCACATTTTTCAGTAATCTTAATATTTAAGTCAGTTTTAATAAGCTGAGGTAATGTGCCATACCAAGATGAACCTTGATGTCAAGTTTGATCAGAATCTGACCATTAATAAAGAAAGTACAGTTAACTGTCATGTTGTAGGTGGGCATGCCTGTATTATGGTTTCCATGGAAACACACAGTTTTCTGTGATCTAATATTTTTTCTAATCAGTTTTGATAAGCTGAGGTGATTTGCCATACCAGGAAGGACCTTGATGTCAAGTTTGATCAGGATCTGACCATTAATAAAGAAACTGTTGTTATAATTAGCCTATTACCACTCCTTAATAAGGCACTTCTCTTAATCATCATTGCTCATACAAAATATCTGAAGATCGACAACTTTCAAACGCAAACATCTCACTCAAATTTTGGAATATTTAAAAAATCCCCAAAAGCATAATGATTTTGATTCATTTGAGCTTCCAGTGAAATTTGAATTTGAATTTTTAGACCCCTTTGAAAATTGTAGGAGTGTACCTATATTAGAAAAAGTGTTGGTAAGATATATCATATACGATAGATAAAAGATCACCCCGTACTTGTAGGAGGGGTGAAAAACAATATTATATAAAAGCTGGCAAAGAATTTTGGCATACTCGGGAAATGAATTGAGCTGATAAATTCTTAATTTAAGAAGCAAAATATATTCTTCACATATATTTTCATATTTCCAGGCTACTTCTGATTTGAAAAATATAATAAAACATATACTCTAAGGCATTTTAAAAGTGAAACCGACGGCTTTTTATTGCCATCATCTTGTCTTTTTGCACTATCTCTCATTTCACAAACTCTGTGCCGATGTATGTAGCCATTTGATACTGGAGCCAGGGATTCTACTACCTGTTCCATACTAATCCTCTTTTCGCCCGTATTTAGACTACTTGTGGTTCACCCCTCTAGTGCTACTGCAAGTACGGGGTGAATCTTTTATCTACATATTCATTAGATAAAAGATTCACCCCGTACTTATAGTACAGAGGTGAACCCTAGATAGGAGCGAAAATAGTTTTAGTATGGAACAGGAACTAGAAACTGTGGTTCCAGGATCAAATGGCTACATATATCGGCACAGAGTTGGTGAAATGGGAGAGAGTGCAAAAAGACAAGATGGTGGCGATAAAATGAAGTCGGTTATATTTTTTTAATTCCTTAAACTACATGTTTTAATATATATTTCAAATCAAAAGTAGTGGGTAAATATGAAGATTTATGTGAAGAATATATTTTTAAATCAGTTTTGATAAGCTGGGGTAATTTGCCTTATGTTGAAGAACATTGGTGTGATGTTTGATCAGGATTCTGACCATTAATAAAGAAACTACAAAGAAATGTTGTTATAATTAGTCTATTTAACTGTCCTTAATAAGGCACTTCTGTGATGAATTAGCTAATACAAACTATCTGAAAGTCAACAACCTTCAAATGCACACATCTCACTCAATTTTTGGAATATCTTAAAAATTCAAAAAATCATATCACTTTTGATTCATTGAAGCTTCCAATGAAATTATAATTGGAATGTTTCGACTAATTTGACAATTTTAGTAGGGTACCTATCTCAGGTGGGTCGCCAGGTGATCACCAGACTGTGATGGTGAGCAGGTAGGTGGCCAGCCATACATAACATAGTCATTCATACACTGGTGACTGGATAAATGCATTTGCACTGCCACATAGGGCGTAAACGATTAACACGACCCGAGCAATTTGGGTGACCCGAGTTGCTAGAATTTCAAATCGAACACCGAGAGTGGAGTTGACAAAAACATGTGCCGTGTGCAAAACGACCCGACCCCATTAACCCACCTCTTGGCTTGGGTTTGCTAGGAACAATGACGTCACATTTGTGCTGGTACCATCCTGCAGGGTAATAGCTACCAGTACCAGTCCTACATGTTAAAAAAATAATAACAACACAGATTAATTAAATGGAAATATAACTAAAATATGCAATCACAAAATACTTGAAATCATATTTTGCTGTAGTTATCGGTTATTAAAAAAAAAAAAAAAAGTTTTGGATTAAGCCAGCATTTTTTCCACCCCGAGCGTGGAGAAGCTTATTCGATTATTCGACCCGAGTCTGTAGGATGTGCGCATGCGCCAAAAAGTGGCTCGGGTGACCCAAGTTGATTAATCGATTACGCTAGGTACCCCAGTAAAATTTTCAAATTATTCCAAACATTCAAATTATAATTTCATTGGAAGCTCCAATGAATCAAAAGCAATATGCTTTTTGAATTTTTAAGATATTCCAAAAATTGAATGAGATATGTGCATTTGAAGTTAAGATTTTTTGTATTAGCTAATGCACTAGAGAAGTGCCTTATTTAGGGCTGTTAAATAGACTAATTATAACAACATTTCCTTGTAGTTTCTTTATTAATGATCCTATCCTGATCAAACTTCACACCAAGGTTCTTCTTCGTATACCAAATCACCCCAGCTTATCAAAACTAATATAAAAAAAGTAGATCACCGGAAAATGTAGGTTTCCATGGCAACCAGAATGCAATCACTCCCACCTACAATATGAGTCAACTGTAGCTATTTTTAAATAATGGTCAGATCCTGATGAAATTTCACATCAAGGTTCTTCTTGGTCTGTCAAATCACCTCAGCTTATCAAAACTGATATAAAAAAATTAGATCACAGAAAAATGTTGGTTTCCATGGCAACCGTAATACAATCATGCCTACAACTGCAGTTTCTTTATTAATGGTTTGATCCTGATCAAACTTGACATCAAGGTTCTTCTTCTTATACCAAATCACCCCAGCTTATCAAAACGGATATACGGATATACAAAAATTAGATCACAGGAAAATGTAGGTTTCCATGGCAACCGTAATACAATCACTCCCGCCTACAATATCAGTCAACTGTAGCTCTTTTTTAATAATGGTCAGATCCCGATGAAATGTCACATCAAGGTTCTTCTTGGTCTGGCAAATCACCTCAGCTTATCAAAACTGATATAAATAAATTAGATCACAGAGAAATGTAGGTTTCCATGGCAACCATAAAAATGTTGGTTTCCATGGCAACCGTAATACAATCATGCCCATAACTGCAGTTTCTTTATTAATGGTTTGATCCTGATCAAACTTGACATCAAGGTGATTCTTGGTATGGCAAATCATCTAAGCTTATCAAAGCTGATATATAAACAAATTAGATCACAGAAAAATGTTGGTTTCCATGGCAACCATAAATCCAAACATTATTTACATACTATAATTTAAAACAACTACTAAAACTCTAAAGACCACATTTAATCCTGGAATTCACACATTCATTAC